>VYXD01012315.1:10121-28773 GCA_013397195.1 Hylia prasina | reverse complement strand
AAGGGTTGAATTTCCTCCATCATGCTTATTTGTAACCTCCTTCCTAATGGATGGTGAATCTTGGGAGGTTTGGCCCACTGTTGCCAAGCCAGGGCTGTGATGCTGGAGAGGGCACCCAGCTGGGGATCTCTGGCACCTTTCGGAGCAAGGAGGAGCAGATTCAGGAACTCAAACACTTGTGCAAATAAGAAAGAGCAAAATTTTAAAAAAATTTAAAAAAGGAAGAAATAAAAAAAAGAGAAAAATTAATTGAGTAACCTCAAATTACAAATCAATTTGAAGAAATCCCAATCTAGCTGCACACACTCTGCGAGCAGTTGAAGCTAAATTCATTGAGCAGACAGCTCTAATTAGCACACGGTTGCTCCAACAAGCTCTGTGTGGCTCTCTCCATGTCAGATGTGCCTGGTCCTAAGCCATGACGCTCATCAATTTGACCCAAAATACATTGAAGGCAGGGTGTCACCGCACTGAGATCGTTTAGGGGATGCAGAAAGTCGAACTCCAAATTTCTCTGCTCCAACACCTCTGTGCCTCCTTGTCCCAGCCACCCCGGGCTGGTTTCTGACCTCATTCATGCCAGTGCAAATCTGCAATAACATCACGTTAGCCACAGGCTTTATTACAAATTGTCCTTGTGTAAAGAGACCAAAATCTGGTTTATGAAGTTGGCTTCTTTTCCCTCATTCCCAGGCAAGAAACCCTTCTGCAGTCGGAGTCAGTGGGACAGCTTTCACCTTTTAACTTAGGGAGAATTGCTCCCAACTCACACTGATGGAAGCAAGGGGCAAACCCATTTCCTCCATAATAGCAGCACTGCCTTGGTGATACAGGATTTAGCCCTTTAGATTGAGTGAGAATTAGAATTATTTTTTTTTTGTAGGAAGCACAAAATAAGACAAATGCCAAGATACCACTGCAGTGAGGCATGTCAAGTTACTAGAAGGGGATGAGATGCTGCACCAAAAAAAAAAAAAATCCCTCTCTTTCAGCATTAGTGAAAGATGTGACCTCATTCTTTTCCTGGGGCTGTAGAGAGATATGTGGCATTTTCCTTGTAGAGAAGTGTATTTTTCCTTTGGGAAAGGCTGAAAGACTACTTGGGTAGTGTATTATTTTAGACATATTTTGCATTCCAGCTCTCCCTCAGAGGAGGAAGTTGTTCTCTCCCACTTCTTATTCCCCTTTACTGAGCCAAGTTTGATCAAACACGTGGGAATAGACCCCTGGCTAGTGCAAACACAAGCATCCACAAGGTTGTGCTGATTTACACCTGGAGATTTACACCTCCATCATGAATTTCTGGGTTTTCTACAATCATCTTAAATTCTATCCTTCCTCAAGCATATTCTTCTTTTTTAACCTGGTGTCTTCCACCAGGAGACATTTTCTGATCTCTCCATTGTATGTCCTTGCTGATATCTGGAGCCCAAATCACATTTAGCTCTGTTTGCATAGTGTGTGGCAATGTATTGGGAAAAGGCAGGTAATACTGTTATGATCTCGTATTTTTTGGGCTTCACTTCCCTGAGGAGAGGTTGAAATCTTCCCAGTGTGTTGAGAACACTGCTGTAGTGGCAGTTATTGCTCATCCTTAGTGAAGCATTTGAATGAGGCAAAGTTTGTGGGGGAAAATTGCCTTTTTCATTAGATTGCTTGGGGCAATTGCACACATCAGTGAGCCTTTGGGGTCTGCACCTTCCAGATCTGCACCCCTTCTGCCTTTCCAGCTCTAACACAACCTCATCTACCCTTCCAGCTGTGATAAAAAGCATTCCCTGACCTACAGCCACCATCCCTGGAAAGCCTTTTTCTCACCTTGTAGAGCTGGGGCTGCTGATGTGACTTGGGTGTGAACAGACAGCTGGGATACCTTGCCCAGGTGTGGACATGGACACTGCAAATGTCACACCCAAGTCTGCCCCTCAAGCTGCCCATGGAGAGAGGTGGATGCTTCTAGGGGGCGAAGCCCCTACTCAAAAGCTCCTCAAGCAGATGATGACTCAGTTTTTGGGCAGCAGCTGGGAATGCCACAGGTGACAGTCTGCCCTGCACAGTCCCCTGAAGGGGTGAGCTCCATTCCCAGTCTCCCCTCAGCCTGGTGAGAGTGGTGGGAAAGCACCCAGAATCCAATGTGCCCATGCCACTCCTACAGCCCCCAAGGAAGTCACCTGCATCCAAAGCTCCCTTTACAAGACAGGTACAACTCAAGCACTTTCAGGATGGGCTCCAAGCAAGCACTGATGATTTATGGAGCCATCATTCACTTTTTTCCTGCCCAGGCTTCTCCAGAGAACTGCATCTTTCTCTCGACCCTGTATCTGCCAGGGTATATGCTGTTTTTCCATTCCCCAAACGCTGTTGCAATCATTTCTGCCCAGATTTATCTCATTTCAGCAACGTCTCCTGGGTTTCATCTCTATTAAATCGTTTGGACATTGGAAAGTGGGATTACCCCACTTAGCTGTAGCTGTCTCCAGTGTAAGTGAGTCCATGTGTGCTTGTGATCCTGGTCCTGTGCAGGCACAATGGGATGTAACAAGTCCTCTTGTGTCAGCCTGGGGAATGGGCAGCTCTGCCAGCTCCATGGCCCAGAGCAGACAGCCTGGGGTGACTGGTTCCCATCTAGGTGATTCCATGTGATTGCCCTCTGAGCAACCTGCCCCAGTGCCAGCCATCCCTGACCATGGCAGGGGGTTGGAACTGGATGATCTTTAAGGTCTCTTCCAGCCCAGGGGAGGGTGGAGGAGAAGGGTGAAGGATGAAACAGCAGAGTGAAGGGTGGCAGAGGATGCTGAAGCAGATTTGCTGTCCCAGCTGCTCCTGAGTGTATTATTCTAGCAGCATGAAAACAGTTTTCATACCATGTTGTGCAACAAGATTTTTTAATGGATGTTAAGCACAAGCCAGCAGAAAGTTTGTCTCAAAAGGGCAGATTCTTACAGGGCTCAGTAATGAAGCCTCACTGATGGAAGTGTCTAGTGCTGGTTTATAGCAGCTCTAAGAAATCAGTGTAATGTAAGAACAACCAGGGGGTATTGACTTTAAATACCCTGACTTGGTTTGGTTTTAACTGGTATTTTGGATCAAGAATCTTGAAAGAAGGTTTGACATCAGCTTTTATGATAATACTTCTCCCTGATGATACCACACCTTTCCCCCAGTCACCGCTACAAGTAAAACTAAGAATAAAAGCATTTTTTTAATCTTTACACTTTATATTAAAAAATAACTCTCAATAAACACCTTCCAGGATCACTTTTGACATTAAACATTGATTTCTATGTCTGTTATAAACCTTGAAGAATTGCCTCAGGCACTTGTAATAATCTAAGCATTAGATAGAAGCATTTTCACTATCTAATTATTACCCAGTTTAATACAAGCTGCACTTCAAGAATATTTGAAAAAAGAAATTATCTTTAAAAAAAGACCCATCCCCCAGCAACTTCACTGTTGCTGTTGGAGCCAAATGCAATACACATCAAGGCAGGGAATACAAATCAGACCACCCAATAACACGGCTTTTTTTGAAAAGCCATCAAAACCTGTACAGAAATGTCATGGTCTTCCTTCTGCTTCTTTCTAAACAGGTAAAGATCTCTCCCCATTGCTCTTATTTCCAGGAGGAATAACATCCAGTTTCATTCTTTCCCGTTTCCAGAACATGGCTCCTTGCTAAGCACATTTTGGGCACAAGGGTAATGCAGCAAAGGGATTTGTGCACTCCCAAGTCCAGGGCTGATCCCTGCTTGTTTATATTTGTGACACGTCATTTATTTTTGCATTTTTTCCCCAAAACTGAGCTTTTAGGAGATTAAAGTTGTAAGCATTTGCCCACAGTTCAACTCACACAAGGCCAGTAAGTTACATCCAGGCACAGAACAGAAAATTTCTGTAACAGCCTGAATTTAGTGTCTCCTGTACTTCATACATCTGTTTCCATAATTTATGTGCACTTATTTAACTTGGCTTTATAATTCTCACTCCAAAAAATTGCAGAGGAAGAAAATACCCAGCAGAAGAAGCTAAGTACTTGAGCTGGGATTAATCTCATGGAAACACAGAAGGGTTTGTCTTGGAAGGGGCATTAAAGATCACCTGGGTCCAGCCCCCTTCCATGGGCAGGGACACCTCCCACTTTCCCAGGCTGCTCAGAGCCCCATCCAACCTGGCCTTGAGGACTTCCAGGAATGGGGCATCCACAGCTTCTCTGGGCAACCTGTGCCAGGGCCTCAGCACCCTCATGGTGAAGAATTCACTCCCAACATCTAATCTAAAACTGCCCTTTTCCAGCTTAAAGCCATTCCCCTTTGTCCTATAACTACATGCCCTGCAATATTAATGGGGAAATTGTGAACACTAAATCTAATGCAATAATGACTTATTACAAAAGGAGAGCTATATTTTCCCCTAAATTATGCCAGTGGAGTACTGAAACCCGTTTGTCTCTCGTGGTACTTTTGTCATAAATCCAAAAGGCAATTAGAGCATTTTAAATCTTGCCTGAAGTAACTTCTTGATTTACAGATTTTCCTGCACAGCTGTGAACAGCCAAATTGGGCTTAAAAGTCTCCAGTGAGACAGTGAGAAAGCTCATTTTTTGTTAGATATGTCGATCTCCTTCTATAACCCTGTGAGGAGTTTGGATGCTCCACATCTCAGACAATCAGGCTACTCATTGTACCCTTAAGTGTGGAGTTGGATGTCCAGCTGTGGACAGAGCTGCTGGTCTCATTTGCTTCTCAGCCAGGCACATCTGCAATATTAATGAGGAAAGTCTGTAGCTTCAAAGACTGAGAAAGAATTTCAGAATTGGGCCATCTCAAAGGCTTCCACCAAGAATGATGAGCAAGGGTCACTACAAGAGGCCAACTCATGTTCTGTCATTCTAGGGACCAGAGATGACATTTACCCCGTGGCAGGTGGAATTTCCTTCCTTGTCTTTGTCCCCCATGCCTCATTCCAGCAAAATTTTATGGTGCTACTGTGGTGCTCACAAACAGGAATCCCCTGTTTGTGGCACTCACAAACTCTGGGAATCCCCTGCATAGGGTTCCATCTACATCCCACCCAGAAAATTTGTCTGTGATGGACATAGTTTAGTCCAGAGTAGAATATACCCGTGTTCTGCATCTCCCTAGTACAGCATGTAAGCTCTCAGTATCAGCTGGGTGATGGGTGTGCTCTTCTTCACCCCTGTGTCTGCACAGTGCCCATGGTTTCATCTGTGCTGGTTCATCCCATTTATTTAGGGAACAAAGTTTCACAGCACGATGATCTATGTGCATCTTAGAGAAGCTGGGGTGGGAAATTTCAGCTATCCAGAGTAGACTTGGAGCCTTCTTACCTTACAGCTTCCACACTCCATCTCCTTCCTTCTGTGCTTAGATGCATCCCAGCAGTTTTACCCCTGTCACATATTTTTAAGGTATTTGTCCCAGAAGTGTAAATGTTGAAACAACGTTGGCATCAGCATGATCACTTAGAATTTCTGTGAGTGTGTGGAAATGCCTCAGGATATGAGATGATGGTAGGCACTGAAAAACTCCTTTCACTGAAGAGGAGAGTCAGCCACAGGTATTGCAAGCAAGCTCTAGAAAACTGAACAGAACTGGGTGACAGGTTCCTACTTTTCCCCTGCCTGGGGGACAGGAGAAGGAGGTGGTCTCCTGAAGCACAGCACCAAGAGAGTCACTGAAGGAAGAACAAGTCCCTCCAGCTCTGGTTTGCTTCAACAGCAGAACTTCTGTGTGCTTTTTATGGAGACACCCACACCTGGACACTGGGGGCTTGATGCCAGGCAAGAGGATGGAGATCCAGATCCACCTCTGCTGGCTCCCCTTGCCCATGGCAAGCTGTGCTGGTCCCATCCAGCACAGGATGGCTGCTGCCTGCACCCAGCGGTGCTTTTTGAAGGTGGCAGAAAACTGACGGATCAAAAGTTTAGCCCAGAGGCTGCTGTCAGTTTGCTCAAGCAAATAACTCCATACAGCTTTCAGAGATTGGTGGGATCTCCTTGTGCAGGAAGGAAACATAAATAAACGGGAAAATTTTCTAGAGAGAGAGAGACTAACTCATGTTCCTGGGCCTCCCAGCTGGGTGTAAATGGGGAAAAGAAAGGGCTGTGACACTGGAAGCAGGGGAAGCAGTAGGGCCAGTGCTGGGCTGGGGCAGATAAGCAGGAGGGGACCCCAAAGGGCACAAGGAAGGGCAGGTCCTGTCACTGAGCACTGCAGAGCAAAGCCAGCCCCACGTAATTAAATCTAACATACACATACTTACACAGCACATGTCTGTCCCTCTGGACAGATGTACTCACAGAGGGACACAAGAGCATCCTACTTTGCTATGCTACACCACCCAGAAAAAGCCAGCCCAGAGCCCTAAGTGTCTGCTGAAGTGGCCCTTTGCAAGGCACCTGGTACCAAGACACAGGAATCTGTGTTTGAACACTTTATCCTGGTGTTCAGTAATTCACTAAACCAGGACAAAGAGTTTTGAACCAACTGTTTGAAAATCAGCTGCATTGCAATTCAGACAGACACCTTTCCTCTGCCAGGCCACGGGTTTAATAAACACACCAGGCTCATGCCTGAGCTCACAGAGGATAACCTGTAAGCACTGAGTGACAGATTTGACACTTTTTTTGAGACATACTAGAAATCCCAGTTGCTGGAATCGATGTCAAAATTTCTCTCCTTTAGGGTTTTATTTGTAACCTCTCAGCTCCTTGCCTTGGGAGTTGGGGGCAGGGGAGAGGATGAGTGAGAGGTAACTTTCCCAGGAATGTTGTTTTAATGATGATCTGTTTATGTGATGAGTTGGAGTAATATGAAACCTTGACATGTTGTTTTTTTTTTCCCCTTTCAATCTTCTATTATGTGGGTGTGGTTTAGTTCCTTTTTGTCTCCCTGTGCTTAACAAAACACAAGTGCTAGCTGGGACTTAAGAACAGGGTCCTGACCTTGAAAGGACATCACCTGAGAACAGGTGACTTCCACTTTGAAAGCTCAGACACGGCTATTTTAGTTCTGCTGTGCCTCAGATGGGCTGGGATTGCAGTGATTTATTCTGGATTTTGGCAAGTAGGAGGATACAAATGGGATCAGACCCCAGCCCAGCCTCCCTCCCACACCCTCCTGAGGAAACAGACTCAGCTCCCTGGGCAACCAGCAAGGGGCACACGGGAGAAAGCACTGGCAAAATGATGCTCCTGTTTCCACTTGTCCTGGGCTGGCTCTGAAGTTGGGGTCTTGCAATGTGATGACTTTCACAAGCGTGGGTGAAAATGCTGCAGGGCCACGAGGTGAAGAAAATGCTCCAGTCTTGCTTCCTTTGGTGATGGTGGTGAAGGGGAGAAGGAACTTCTCACCTCGAGTGATGCCCTCAGACCTTGTTTTGACCTCAGTGCTGGGCTTTGGTACCAGCACAGGGCTGAGCCCCCCGGGCAGGGCTCCAGGGACAGCTCCTGGTCACAGGCTGCCAGGCAGGAGACAGGCAAGAGGGAGCTGTGACTCCGAGTGCTGATCTGGAGACTTGGCATCCTTAGCTCGGTTCCAGGTTTGACCTGTAAGGACAAAGAGACCACGTGCCTGGCAGAGACTGTGCTCTGCCTCTGTGCCAGGCTGCCAGCAGGGCGCTTGTTCTTTTTTGCTTGGGGTTTTATTTTTAGGTAGAGCCCAGAGACACGGCAGTGCAGGGAGGCACAGGCAGGGCTTCACCCTCCAGAGCACAGACAGTATTTGAATATGTGATTTCACAAGAATTTTGCTCGCCTGGAATTGCACACATTAAAGCTTTTGGAGAAAATGCTTCTTAATACTCGGTTGTGTTATAAGCAAGGTTTTCCCTGGTTGGATGATTGCTGTTGGGATTGTCATCGTCATCATTATTCCTCTGCCTCATGTGCAGCCCTGGCACATGCAGGACCAACTCACCTGGTGTTTTCTATGCCTAAACCATAATATTCCTCATCCCAACAAGCTCTCAATCCACAGAGCCAGATCCGTGGGAGAAGGGAGCTGTTAGCTACCTTTTACAATTCAGTTACAAACAACAAACAGGGCCACTGCTCTTTTCCAAAGTCACCTGCAAGGTCACTACAGTGTCAGTGCCCAACAAATTAGTGCAATACCTGAAAACTTTACTCCAGCTCCTGGAATGAAGTACATCATCCCAAGGAGCACAAATGCTTCATTTTGTGCTGGAGTTCAGGGGACATCCCTCATTCAGAAATTGGATTTGAGTTGGTTTGGTCTCAGCCTGGGCCACGTGTCCCCTCGGTGGCATGGCCAGGCACCAGCTGCTGTGATCCAGCCCTTCCAGGATCATTTCAGCCTGTTGATTTGCGCTTCCCAAGCCCAGAGCAGTTACATTTAGCAGGTGATTGACATATTGAGGAAGCTTTAATTGAACAGGCCCTCTCAGAGACAGCATTATTGGGACTTAGATCCTTTTCACTCAGCTTCTGGAGGCACATGTCAAAAAGGTTATGAGCAAATTTCCCGCTTAGAAAATCTGATGAGCGACCAATACCATGCAGTTCATTCTCATTAGTGACAGGGAAACACCACGGGTGTTACCTGAATGTTTCTGGTCTCTGCCTGCCTAAGCAATACCTAGTCTGACACTGAGTCACTCTTTTCCAGGACAATTCATACTGCTGATAATTTCCTGATAATTCATACTGCTCCTGCAGGTCAGTATTCACTAACATTATGGGGAGCTGGATAAATGTTACAGCCATAAATGCAGGACAGAGCAGGGTCCCCATGCAGGAGGAATGTGGCATTGGTTTGTAAAATGCTTTTGCTGAATAGTAACAGCTGCTCTTGTAAACCTGCTGCCCAGTGACTCCCCTGCTGACCGTGGGGAAGAGATGTCTATCTGATGCTTTGACAATATTTCACATGTTGGATGTTGAAACATTTCAAAATTGTTGTACTGTTTGGGTCAAATTAATTGTGTCAGAAATAAACCCAGAAAAACCTCATGAGGTCCAACAAGACCAAGTGCAAGGTGCTGCAGCTGGGTCAGGGCAATCCCTTCTGTCACTACACACTGAGGGGTGGATGGATTGAGAGCAGCCCTGCCAAGGAGGACCTGGGGACACCGATGGGTGAAAAACTGAACCACACAGCCACGTGCAGCTGCAGCCCAGAAAGACAACCACACCCTGGGCTGCATCACAAGCAGTAAGTCAAGGGAGGTGACTGTCCCCTCTGTCTGCCCCTGTGAGATCCCTCTTGGAGTGCTGCATCCAGGTCTGGGGTCACCAGCACCAGAGGACGTTGCCTTGCCAGAGTGAGGCCAGAGGAGGCCACTAAGGGCTCAGAGGGCTGGAGCACCTCTCCTCTGAAAACAAGCTGAGAGAGTTGAGGCTGTTCAGTCTGGAGGAAAGAAAGTTCCATTGAGACCTTACTGAGATCTTTAAACACTTGAAGAAAGAGGATTTATAAGAAGCATGAGGAGAGTGACAAGGACAAGGGGTAACAGCTTCAAACTGAAAGAGAGCAGGTATAGCCGAGATATTTGGAAGAAATCTTTTACTGTGAGGGTGGTGAGCCAGTGGCACAGGTTGCCAGGGGAAGCTGCAGTTGTCCCATCCCTAGAAGCGTCCAAGGCCAGGGTGAACAGGGCTTGGAGCAACCTGAGGTAGTGGAAGGAGTCCCTGCCCATGAATCTTGGACTAAATGATCTTAACAGATCCCTTCCAACCCAAACCATTCTATGATGCTATGAATTTAACAAGCTAACCAAATGTACTTATTAGTTAGTTCCAAATCTCCTTTCCTGGTGCCCAGGAGTGAGGCTGGGACTGAGCTGAGGCTTCCCTGGAGGAGCAGAGGGACTCTGAGTGCTGCTGCGCTCTTGCAACACTCCCTGACCCTCATTGCTTCATCTTTCCTTGAGAGTTAATCTCTTTTATGAAATTTGACATTGAAATGCCTCCCTTATACAGCAGATTATGACTGTAATTAGCTACAGGATAAATAACACTGTATTGAGTATTACACTAGACTTCTCCTTTATTCTGTCACTGAAGCATGTTTTTCCCCTATTGCTTCTCCCAAATCATCATGAGACTTTTGTGAAGAGAATATTTGCACAAAAAGCTGTGGGCAATTGCTCTTGAAAAGATTCTTGCAGTTACTTAATACTGTGAAAGGGCAAAATGAAATGCTATTTAAATGTATTTTCATGCTAAATTAGAATAATGAAACTTCCTCTTGATGCTCTGGCAATGAAATTGGAGACAACTCACTTTACCCAGGTAAACTGTGCAGACTGGGAGCAGCTCCTCAAACAGGAGGAACAGAGATTATCAGTAGATGCATTTCTTTTAATATTTTAAATGGCTGTTTGCTTTTTAAAAAATCAAATTATTGCAGTCGGCTTCACTTGAAAACTAACTTTTAGCGTGTCACAAGATGGGAGAAAGAGGATTCTTGATGGCACTCAGGGAAACTCCTAGCTGCCAGTGAAAAACAAGGCTGGATACAGTTTCAGGGGTCCCCCTGAATGCATGAGCAGCTGGAGAGGGACTGTGTCCAGCAAAGGAAGTGACATTCTCTGAACATCATCATGGAGACAGAAGACACCACAATTTCGTGGTATAGCATCCTCAGGCTCCTCTGGGGGCCCCTGCTGCATCTCCCACCATCCCAGCTCCTAAAATCACCCCAAAACCACAAGCCTTCTGCCGTGAGCAGCTGCTGCAATCAGCATCCTCCTCTACAAGTGACATCATTCTCTTCCCTCTGGAGAAGGGTTTGTAAACAAACCCTCTCCTCTGTGACAAGCCATTAGTTCAGGTAGTGCTGTGGCTCTGAATAGAAAGTCCCAGAGCCAGCCAAAGCCCAGAGCTGATATTTTCTCCGTGGCAGTGCCCTTGTGCTTCCGTATCTCACAGCTCTGGAGCAGCGTGTGGCCGGGCTCGCCATATGTGCTGCAGTTTCTGCCTGCCCGCCCTCACTGGAGCAGCATTCCAGCCTGGATCTGTGGCTGGGCAGTGAGAAACCCGTCAAAATGAGACCTTGATTCCTCCCCTTGACCTTACCAGCGTCCACAGTCCTCAAGGTTAAGTTTGTAGGCATGAGATGCTCGGGTTGATGATGCTTCCCCTTCTATGATTCACTCCCAAAACCGCCTGATCCTATTCCTGAAGCAAATAGGCTGGAGCTGTGGGAAGAGAAATAGGGTTAAGAAGCCCAGATGTGTAAAGAAGAAGGCAGGAGAGGAGTGGCAACATTTCCCAGCTCTGGTAAATACAAATAACCCCATCGAGGGACAGGGATGATCTCAGCAGCCCAGGACAGAGGTGTCCCCCAAATATGCACACCCTGATAAAAATGCTAACAACTCACCTTCTGTGCGTGGGTATGTGAGCATTATATGTTTATATAGGTATATACACACATATATATGTAAATATTTATTTATATATATATTTATATAATGGTGTTTGCTGGTGTTTTTATATATATGTATGTGTACATTTGTGTATATTTGTACAAATATATGCATATATATTTGTGTGTAAATAGATATGTGTGAAAATTTTCCTGTATCTCTCCTCTCTCTTTGATGATGTCTAAATAATATCATTTCTCCATGCTGGACACAGTCCATCCCCAGTGTTCTTCATGCTGGGGCTCCTGAACATGAAACCAGCCTTATTTCTCTAAGGGGAGCCAAGAGCTGCTCTCATTCCCATCAAGAAATCCTCTTTCCTCCATCTTGTCACACTTTAAAAGTTCATTTTTTTAAGTGAATCAGGCTATCTTAAAAAGAACTCTAAAGGAAAAAAAAAAAAAGGTCTGAAATATTATAAAAAATACATTTACTGATTTATTGTGTAAGCACAAGCACACATCCAGAAAAGCCCAGCCCAAACCACAGCCCTGCACCTCATGACAGAACCGCCCACCTGACTCAGCAATAAGCAGCTCTCCTGATTATCATTTCACAACTCAGAGCACCTAACCTCACATCAGATGTGTATTTTCCTGTCTACAGCTCACCTGAGGCTACGTAAACCTCGCTGAGCTGCTGCTGCCTGTCTCAGCAATGGGAATACAACTTAATGATTCACTCCTCGCCTGGACCAACATGTCAGCCCCTCCTGATCGTACGACTTGTTTAACCTCTTAGGAATAGGAGCTACCCTGACACCTGATGTGTCACATCAGCTATCAGGATGCAAGGGAGAGATCTGGCTGCCCCATCTCCATAAATCCTTGATCTCTGTAGCAGGGCTGTCACTTCTCCCTGCAGACACTGTAATTTCGGGTTTGCTTTGAGCTGGCTGCGGTACACCTTGGGTTTGATATCTTCATCGCAACCCAGAGTCCCTGTGCCAGCCCAGGATGGTGTTGCTATGACTGCTCTCAATGATGGTGCAAGATGTCCAGTGAGGACTTCAAAGCCTTTGCAGATGCTTTTTAATGAAGCCTCATAGTGAGCTATAAAGTAAAGAAGCATCTAAATGTCTGCACAGACACGGAGAGGAATTATCGCTGCTGAGACCATCCCTTGAGGTCACACCACTGAGTGGGCTCAACCAGGATGGGACAGCCCCCATGTCCTGCCCCACTCATTAGAAAACACTTTTTTTTAACCAAATTGACACCTCTATAGCGGCAAAGTGGCCATAAATCACAGCACTGAAGCCTGGAGACCGGCGCTGCTGCTCTGAATGCAGCAAGCAGCTAGGGCAGCCCACTGCTGCCCATGCACCTCCACAACAAGGCATGTCCTTCCTTCTTCTGTCCTGGAAAAAATCCTGAAAAAGAAGCAATCCAGCGTGGGAAAATCCCACTTTCCAAACTGGGAAACGTCACCTATTACACGAACTTTTTTCCCCCCGTTTTTCACCCATCCAGTTTTTGTTTCCATGGAAACATGGCCAGTAAATCGGCTGGCCAGTGGCAGCCCGGGAGTGGGGAAACCCCTGGGGAGGTTTCCATACCTGAAAACGACAAGGGGTAATTTGCAAAACATAGGCTTTTTGTTCCTTGGGGATTCCCAAGTCTCTCAAAATGTTTAAATGCAAATAAAAGATTAGTATTTTTCCTATACCTAAATATAAGCACAGAGTTTAACAGCTAAACATTCCCACCTGAACCAGGGGGGTGCTTTGGAGAGTCTCAGTTTCAGATGGAGATTCTGGTGCATGGCCTTGTCCCTTGCACTGGGGGCAGATTTTGGGGCTTGGGGGTAAATGTAGGACCAGGGTGGTCCCTGAGGTCTGTATAAGGGGAGATATAGGACATAAATAGATGTGTCTAAGTATTTACATGAACAAAAACAGAAGAGAAAAAGAGCTACAAATTTAAAATACTTTAAATGATTTTAGTGACAGAAAGCACTGGTAAGTGCAGCTATGGGCCAGCCCTGGACACCAGAAATCACTTCCCATCCATCAGAAAGAGTGTCCAGCCTCAAGCAGATGCCCCACCATTCCATGACATCCCACTGCAGGGAAAACAGCCTGACACGATGCACATGGAAGCAATGCCACCTTTTTGACCTATCAGCAAAGACATTCCCAAAAACACTTGGTCAACACACCCTTTCCCCAGGACACATCATCTGGGATGGTCTAATGTTGGACACCCAGGCAAAGCAAGGCTAAGAAAACCTCAGCCCGTGGCTGCATCTTGTTGCTGACCTTCCCACTCGCTGTGTTTAATTCAGAAATCCAATTATATCACTTTTAAATCCCCAAATCTTGTGCTTTCTGCCGTGCACATCTCTTCTGCAGCCCTGATCAATATTTCCAAGCCTCTTACCAGGGAGCAAACCGCAACTGCGCTGCAGGATTTGCTCTCACGCCGCCAAAGCAAAGCTCTTCCCTGCTGCTACCCACGAGCCTGCCGTGCTGGTCAGGAGAAAATCACAGGGGGAGGTGGATGTGTCTAGTCCACCTCTCTGTTGCTAGAAAATTAAAATTAAAAGCCAGCTGTGGGTCTGAAGCCGGCGGGGGCTGGCGGGCAGCGGCGTGTGCTCCCTCTGCCGTTGCGGCCGCAGCAGCGATGGGCTCCGGGCAGGGCTCTCCTGCACAAAGCAGGGGAGGCAAGTCCGGCCAAAGACCTTGTTTTCCCGTTAAAGTAGGAGTTTTAATAGCCGGTGAGGATGCTCTCTGCCTGGCCACCTGTGTCAGGCTGCTCCTGGCAGGTAGAAAGGCAAGCTGGAGAAAATGTCTGTGAGGGAGCTGAGGGGACAGAGGCGTGATATTGTGGTTGCTCTGGAGCCCCTTGGTCAGGTTAAATCTGTGTTTCAGAGCCTTGGTCAGAGGATCAATGAACAGATATTTGGAAGACTGTGGGATCAGTGGGTGCCTGCATAGGGACAAGATTTATTCCTGGAGGCTTTGCAATGCACACTCTGACTTGTATCAGCACTGCTGCCTGTCTTAGAGAGGCTGTAGCATCACTAGGAAGTCGGCTGAAGGAAGGAGGTGATTTTTATCCCCCTTAGGTCCCTTGCAGAGTCATCCCAGCCAGCCCTGAGGGACACTGCTCTCCCTCGCAGAAGGTTTAACCCATAACCAAATATTGTCTGACTGGGGCAAACGTGTCACGAGCTCCAGGACATGCCTGGGATGAAGGCAGAAGCACAGCCCTGTCAGTGTCTCCCAGAGCTCAGCTCAGAGATGTGCCCATCCTGAAAGCAGGCAGAGATTGAGCATTGCTTGTGCTTTTTCATAATGAAAGTAGGTGGCTAAGCCCACTGTCTGAAACACAGGGCACTGGAAGGTGCTCCAGGTTCTTTCCAGAACCTTCTTTTCTCCAGTTTGAACAGCCCCAGCTGTCTCAGACTGTCTCGAGGAGTAGGTGCTCCAGCCCTCAGAGCATCCTCATGGAGTCCTCTGAACCTGCTCAAGCAGGTCCACATCTTGCTTATACTTAGGGCCCCTGAATAATTTGTATCATTGTTTACCTCACCTTAGAAATATGTTCCAAATCCTTCTTGTCTGGAATTTGGGGGTCAGGATACTCAAAGTTGCTGTGGGTAGCTGCTGAGTGTGACAGCACAGGAGAAATACCTCCAGTTACTGCTTAGCTGAATGCACATCATTAGCCATTGCTGTATCTTTATTTCAAAATGTCTTCAAACCAATAGCGCCAGTGGCTGCCTCCACTTCCCCATCCAGCCTGTGGAAGTGCCATTTCTCCTTGTGGATGGGGTAATGAGGAGGACACAAGCCCCTGCCATGCCCCCCCCTCCCATGCCTTCAGCACCAATCCCATCAGAAAGGACCCAGAGGACAGCGGCTGGGGACACACATGCATGTTTCCTCTAAGTGGGGAGGATGGCAAAATTGGCAAGGGGCCAGTGGGAAGTATTTGTAAACACTTTGTAAATGATCCAATTTTCCTGAGCATCTGTTCACAACTCACTTGCCAGCTCCATGGAACCAGTGCTGGTTGCTCAAATGGCAAAGGCTGGAAAAACCCCAGACTGGCTGTGACTTCGATCCCGTCACAGAAGCAATTAATTCACAACGGCTTCGCTCTGACAACACAGGCTCCTTGAAATAACCAAACCCCTTGTCAGGAAGGTGCCTTCATCATTATTGTATTGCTTCTCAGAACAATGTGCTCCAGCCCACTGACACTTGCAGCTGGCCTCCCATCATCATCCTTTGCCATGGCGAGGACATTGCCTGCGTTCCTCCTGGAAAGATGCTCACGGTGAATTGAGGAGGTGCCTTTGCCATGCTGGAGCTGGGGCTAACTATGACTAAAATCTAGTTTGGTCCTAGTTAAGCCAGCAGCAGTGGGAACAAGTGTTTTCCATAGGGGGTTAAATATTACAGCAAGCTTGACACAGTTTTCTAGGTTTTTGGATAAAGACTGAGCTCAGGAATTGGCAGCAGCCTGTCAAGATGAAATGACCTCGTGTAATCTCTGATTTCTGTGTCCTCCTATGCCCTTTCCCATTTAAAGTAATCAAGTCTTTTTAAAAAATGCAATATTTTGCAAAAGGGTTTTATCTTAATAAAAAGCCTGGAAAGAAAGCACAAGGACATCAGGCTCCACAGACCTGAATGAGTAGTGATGACCCAGTAGATATTTGTGGGGGCAGCTACATCTCCATCTGCTTTATTTTTCCCCCTTTAGATTGGGTTGGGATCACAAGACCAAATCTCCATTTCCAGCATAGATTGGAACCCTCTCAGGGTCTGCAGCCTGGATCTCCAGGCAGGACACTTTAGCATGGGTTTGGAGCGGAGTGAAGAAGCAGAAGGGATGTACTGATTCTTCATCCCATGTTAGTTCACTCTCCCTAAGACCACAAGGTGTTTCCTGCTTCTTTCCATTACCTGGGAGTTTCACAAGGAAAATTCCTCATTACTGAAAGATGCAATGATTCTAGGGATGTCTTTCATCCCCATTCTTTTCTCACTCCACTAAATTAGTGCTTATATGGGAAATGAGCTCAGACACTGCCCCGGGGTCGGTGCATCTGCCAGCGTTTGGCCAGTCAGGCACTGCCATCAGTGCCCATCAAGTCGTGTTTTCACACCCTGGCCTGGGGTTTTCAGAGGCGATATATTAATTTTTTTTCCCAGGTGAAGATGACCCCATTCATGGCTCCTCAGCTCTTTGTCCTCATGCTAATAATTAGAGCAGTGAGAGGCCGGGGAGCACGCCTGGCATGCCTAGGAAAGAAGAACTCTCCTGCCTCAGGGAGAGTTCCTTCAGCCAAAGGAGAAATTGCTCAAAGAAGAAAAGAAGAAGAAGAAGAAAAAAAGCCAGCAGCCCTTAGATGGCCTGTGTCTGTCTCAAGGACAAAATATCCCTCCCCACAGTTCATGATACAGAAAGGGAAGGTAACATCTCCATCAGGAAGGAACCACAGGAAAGGCATGAAAGGGAAGGATCACTGTATGTTGGGTGAACAATATAGGATCTTGTGCTAAAAACTAAAGGTGTTGGAGGTTCAGACTCCATTTTCATACATGACCATCATCAGTAATCATATACCTGGATTTAACAGGATAATCTGTTTGAACCAAGAGGGGAAATTCTGTTCCTTACTGTATTACTCAGAAATCTCTGTGGGTTTCTTGCCACGCAGGCTCATCTGTAAATGAATTCTGGGGTTGAAAAGCCCGACCTACCTTCAGACTAGCCTTGTTTCTGTGACTTTATGGTTTTGGGAGTTATTTTTGGGAGACTTGGCTCACCTAGGTGGGCTCCTCCCTTCCATGGGAATTAGTCACAGCAATGCCATAGTTTTTCCTAAACTAGATGGTGATGGGTTAAGAAACTGAGTTTATGTTATTTTCCTGGTCACTCCTTCACTCTGTCTCTTCCCTTACTTCTCACTGGGAAAATGGATGTGAAAATATTTGATTGGTTACAGAGCTGGTTTGTCACAGACCAGCTTGTTGCCACAGAAGAGCAGTAGTGTATCACTTCACCTGCCAAAAATCCCCAGATCAAACTTTCTCATCCCCCAAAAAAGCCCATTTCAGGCATTTAACTCATTGCTGGCAGCTCATGTGGTGGATGAAATGGGATAAACTCTGGCTCAGAACTGGAGATGGGCTTGCAGGAGAGAGGATGATGCATCAGACCTCTGCAGCTGGTGCCAGGGCTCACATGCTCCCACTGCAAAGATTTTCCTTGAGGCTTTTCTTCACTGAAAGTTGGCAAAAAAAAATCAGTCTTGTGGTTAATGTATCTTGGGGCCTTTCAGGCTCATCAATGCAGTTTTTTTCTTCTAGCTGTCATTAACCTGCCTATAGTTGGTTTTGTGTTCTTGATTTAAAACCAATGAAGTCTGGAGTGAAAAACCTGGGTTATATTTCTTGGGATTCCCTAGACTCTACTCAAGTTCATAGCATATTCTAACAGTGGCAACTGGAGTGCTTTTAGTTGTGCCCAAACAAGTAAAAGTCTGGTTTCAATGTGTAATAAAACCAGAATGATACCTTTGGGATAAAGGGCAAGACACACCTTGAACTGGCATGGTGAAATTACCTGTAAGCATGTAGGTTGAAAGGAAATAGCTCAAATGCATCCAATAGGAAAAAATAACGATGTTCTGGTGTTAGGTTATGAAAACAGAGGCACAAGAAGCTCTTGGCTGGGTAGGGTTCCATACTAAAGAAATAGAAAATATCCATTATTTCCAAAATAAAGCTAGACAGATCATTCTGCTGCTTGTACACAGTATCACCTGCCTTTGAAATGAGGTCTGATTTTGCTCTGGTGTGTGATGACTCCAACTCACCTCTAAAGGTCCAGCCCCCTTGCAGTGAGCAGGTACACCTTCAGCTAGACCAGACTGCTCAGAGCCCTGTCCAACCCGACCTTGATTGTTTCCCTGGGCTGGCATGATCAAGAAAGACCCAGCTTGGTCTGGCCCCCTCTGAGAAGGAGGATCCAGGAGACATGAGAGGTGATCCAGGGCTTTTTAATCCCTTGATGAAATCTCTAAAAGGGATTCAGGCTGTGAGCAGCAGTACCAGGACACCAGGCTGCAGAGAGGAGTCGTGTTGTATGGCTACAGCAAGAGGCACTCCGTCCTTCCCTCCCTCTCTTCTTCCCCCAGTCCCTTTGTTCCTCCAGCAGTGTGTCCTTCCCTTCCTTCCTTCCTTCCTTCCTTCCTTCCTTCCTTCCTTCCTTCCTTC
>VYXD01012314.1:78757-115905 GCA_013397195.1 Hylia prasina | reverse complement strand
CCTGGGCTCTCTGTCCCCTGTCCCCTGTCCCCTGGCTCGGTGCTGGCCCAATGCCGATCTCGGGGGAAGGCAGTGTCAGCAGAGGGGGCCGTGGGCCACCCCAAAGCCACACAGGGCCATTGTCGCCGTGCCCCGGTGGTGGCGCCGGCGGCAGCAGGAGAACGGGGAGCCTTGGGCCGGGATTTGCTAATCTCTGTTGAGATAAGGCCGGGGTGGAGCTGGCTGCTCTGGAGACGGGCCGGCTGTGCCCGCAGCTCTGGTGTCTGGTGCTGCTCCCCCGGAGCAGATCCCGGTGGATTGGGGGATTTGGGCTGTCCTGGGGCTTGTTGTTGGCTCAGCCTTTGGAAAAGCCGCCCCTCGGGCTGGGGGCCGCTGCAGGAGGATGGGCTGGGAAAACAAGGGATGCGGTGTCCCAGGACAGCTGTGGCTGTTGTGGCGCTCAGCAGCCCCTGCCGCTCCTTTCCCGTGGAAAAAAAAGCCTTTGTTGTTAACGGGAATTAAGGAAGAGCAGCTCAAGGCCGCTGCGATTCCAGCCCAGGCCCCTGTCCTGTGTTTGTGTTCCCCACGTGCTGACAGATGTTGGCTTTGCCAAGAAGTTGTCTCGGTGTGGCTGCAGGGGCAGGAACTGCTGCTGGCTTGTCCTGGAATTGGCTTCAGCACTGGGGAAGTCCCAGAATCCTGGGAAGGAGAACTGGAGCTCCCACAGTTATTGGAGAGCTTCAGCTGCAGCACCAGAGTCCTTTTCTTGTCTCCAGCTCAGTGCCTGTAAAGGCAGGAGGTCAGGCTGGGGAATGGTGCTTGGGAACCTCAGAGGGAAAATTGATCCGTGAGGAAAAGAGGGAACTTTTAGGGATGTGCTGCTACTGCACAGTTGGCACCTGCCACGGTGGGGGTGGCACAGGGGGGGATGGCCATGGGGTGACTGCAGAGGGTGGCACAGGGTGACAATAGCCATGCAGAGGGGGGGACNATGCAGAGGGTGGCACAGGGTGGCCATGGGGTGACTGCAGAGGGTGGCACAGGATGACAATAGCCATGCAGAGGGTGGCACAGGGTGGCCATGGGGTGACTGCAGAGGGTGGCACAGGATGCAGCCAAAGCTGCTCTGCCGGGCCAGACCTGCTCCCCCAGGGCTGCTGAAGGCTCTGCTCCCAGGCTGGAGTTTCCCAGGAGCACAGATCCCCACGGCTGCTGCTCCCCACCCTCCATCCCCTCCCCTTGCGCTGCTCCCCCCTCCCGGAGCTGCAGCAAAGCTCCGACTGTTTCCTGCGGGAATTGCAGAGCCAATTAACTGCTCAAACCCTCCTTGGCATCTGCTGCTCCGAAATCCGAGCCCGTGTCTCACATGGGATTTTTGTCTTCCCCCTTTTTAAAAGGTTGGATGAAATAATATCCTGTCCTGAGTGAATCGGAGTTCACTGATTCCTGAGACAAGGCAAAGGGCTGGCCGTGCTCCAGACTCCTCCAGAAAGGTTTTGGGAGCGGATTTTGAGGGAAATGAGAACTGGCTGGACAGGAGGAGCGTGGTCCTGGCAGGGGCTGCACCCGTTCACCCACGGAAATCAATTTGGGGTCAGCTTGACAGGAGCAGGGCTGCCATCCATCATCTGCCTCCGGCAATGCTGGTCACTGCTAGGAATATTTCCATCAAAGCTCTGTGCTTACTTCCCTTCATGAGTTCCTCATCTTTTCCCGTCTCCCCATGGTCCTGGGGGACAGATCCTTGGAGCAGGGGACGGGAGGGTTTTTCCAGTGCCCTCGAGGTTGAAACTGGGGAGCACAGAGGAATCCTGCCCCTCCAGCTGCCTGGCACTGGGATGATGGACAAGGAAAGGGATTTCTTAGCCATTGATGCGAGCCAGGATTTGGAAGGGCTGCCTGGACCATGGGGGGTCACCATGGGAAGCAGGAGGAGGAGGAAAGATGGATTTTGCCTCCCTGTGCTTCTGGTAGCTGGAGATGGATATTTTACTTCCTGCACACCTCCCAAAATTTGGGAAAACCTGGCTTGGAAGTGTGCAGAGAGGAGGTTGCACCAGGTGGTCTTAGGACCTTTATGCTGGTTTGGAAATATGATGGGATTAGCTGTGGTTGGGATGGGATTAATCCACCCTGGCACTTCCAGGTGGGTTTTCCCCTCTCTGTGGTCATCTGGTCTTCGGAAAAATTGGAAGTGCATCCAAGATTTGGCTGCTGGGAGCAGCAAGGGGAAAACCTACTGGGCATCTGCTCCTCTGGGTTTTCCAGAGGCTGCAGGAGATTCCACCCCTGGAGTAACCTGCAGGCTCAAAGCAGCTGGTTTTTGTTTAAAATCTGAGGGTCCCTCTGCTCACCACCACTGTTTGTCACCCTTCCATATTCCAAACATTTCTGGTGTCCCAGGGCTGCAGGGGATCCGTGGAGGAGCTGAGTTTCACCAAACCCCAGGAGAAATGGGCTCTCTGCCTAATTTTCTACTGAAGTGATTCCTTATTTCCTACACGTTGTCCTCAGATTGCCCTTCCTCCTGTGCCTTGCATGCACAGAGAATGAAATAAATGAATTAAAGGAGAGGTTCATTGCTGCATCTTCCCAAGACAAGGAGAAAGTCCTTAAAGCCAGCAAGAAAGGATTTGGGATTAATTTTTTTTAACATTTTGCTTTTCCCCCCTCATTTTTCTTTCAGCAATCATCATTTTACCAACTCCTGCACGCAGGCTGGCCGGTGAGTGCTGCTTTGGTAACTTCCTTTGGATTTTTCCTTGTTGGCAGCTGAGTTCTCCTTGCTCCAAGCACTTGAGGGGTTTTACCAACCTTTATTTCTTTTTTTTTAATCCAGAGAAAACCTGGAGCTCCCGGGCCCCCAGGACATCCTGGGAAAACAGGAGCACCTGTAAGTACAAAAGCCCCGCTGTCCCTTTGGTGGCCTTACTGCCACCCTGGCTGCCCTGGGGACACTTTCAGGGTGGATGTCCCCAAGCACTCGGGCTGTGGCTGCTGCTGTGCTGTAATTAGGGGATTTGGGATTGGGTTTCAAAGCAGCCTAATGGATTTCTTGTCTGCTTCCCACTGAAACCCGGGATGTTTGATATCCAACTCCCAGGGTTTTCCTGGCAGCCACAGCCCCTCTATCCCTGCCAGCTGAGCAGGACTGGCTTGATTTCCCGGGGCATCAGGTTCCAGCCCTTGTTTTTGGGGAAGGGACCCTGTGGATCCCTCCCAGAGGCACAAAAACAAGGCAGGGAAGGGCTGGGGCAGGATTTGTGTGGGGCCAGCCTGTCCTGGGGGTCTCAGCCCCATGGCCACCACCCTGGCATTGCTGGGTGATGCTGCCCCCCTGTCTGGCCATATGGCAGAGGAAAAGAAGGCAAAAGTCCCTGTCCTGACATCCCATCAGGAACCAAAGCAGTGGAAAAATGGATCTGCTCCTGACTCCAAACCTGCCCTGGGCACAGTGGGATGTGACTTCTCCCACTCTGCCCTTCCCAAGGCCAGCTCTGGGCATTGCTGCTTGTC
The DNA here is from genome assembly GCA_013397195.1 of Hylia prasina. Taxonomy (NCBI): domain Eukaryota; kingdom Metazoa; phylum Chordata; class Aves; order Passeriformes; family Sylviidae; genus Hylia; species Hylia prasina. Next base: position 112,410 of record VYXD01012314.1, on the reverse strand, counting down.
CTCCTGGCCTCCACAGGGCCCGGGGCAGGACGAGGGGACACCTTGGGTGACTGAATCCCTGTTTGTGCACAGGGACCCTGCGGAGCACCGGGAGAGCCGGGGGAGAAAGGCCAGCCGGGGTACACGGTGAGTGAGGGCTGTGGGGACACTTTGGAAAGGCTGAGTGCCCCCTCAGGGCTGCCCTGGGACCCTCAGGAAGATCCTGCCCCTCTTGGATCAGCCCTGGCTGGGTGGGGGAGTGTCCTGGTAGGGTTGGAACAGTGTGGGAATGGTGTGCCTGGTTTGGAGGTGATGGGATCCATGCCCTGGTCCCATCCCAGCCGCTGCTGTGCCAGGCAGGGGTGGCTCTGCACAAAGTCACTCCCTCAGCCACAGCTCAGCACAGCCCCTTTGGGTGCTGCACTCCTCCAGGCGATGCCCTCCCAGACAGGTGTCCCAAAGCAGCTGTCCCAAAGTCCTTTTGTCACCCTCTGGAAGCCCCCAGCTCTGGATGGGATGGGTGAGCTGTGCCCCTCCATGGGGTCCCTCCTGGGGTCCCATCTCCCCTGGGACTGCCCAGCTCAGCCCCCTGTGGGGTTCAGGTACCAGGTGGGTACAAGGAGAGGAGAACACTGTTCCACCCTCACAGCTTTGCTCCACGCTGCTCTTCAACCTGCCTGAAGTCAGGACTGCCCTGAGATTGGGGGTGAAGGTGAAGCTTGAGCTGGTGGTGGATCCTGGGATGGATCTGCTCCAACTGCTGGACGCAGGAAAACATCAGGAACAGCTTTAAGCCAGGAGCTGGTGCAGGAGCTTTCACTCGACCTTCTCTCACTGCACTGCTTCTTCCCTGCCCTCATGTTGCTTCCTGCTGTAGAACCCCTGGCTCCAGCTATCCCAGAGTTTTGGTGCAGAACCTGAGCAGATCCATGTGTCTGTCACTCTAACGAGAGTAAGAGACACAGACACACGCTGGATCGAGTGAGAGGAAAGAAAGAAAGCAGTTTATTATGATTTTACACTTTTATAGGGCTCAGAAAGGTGACCACCATTGGAAGGTTGAGGGTCAACCCATCGCTTCCACAGGTCCGAGAAAATGCCAATCATTTGTCCCTCCTCTCAGGAGAGAATGTAGAAACAAGAACAGTTTGTTGCGAAAACATCCAGTTGTTTATAGAAAATGCCTGAGAATCTAACTCCAAAAATGTAAACATCAGAAGGCTTAGTAAGAAAGTGAAAAACAGGGTGACACGTGTCCAACACTTGCAGCCCCTGGATGCACAGAGCTTTTCCCCAGCTCCAGAGCCAGAGGCAGGCAGAGCTCAGAGTTTCATTTACTGCTTTCATAATGTGGATTTTTACATTTTCTGTGCTTGGATTTTTCTCCCCAGGGGGAACCCGGGCTCCAGGGCTTGCCAGGACGTGTGGGATTCCCTGGCTCCGATGGTTTCCCTGGCTTGGATGGCAAACCTGGGCCATGGGGGCTGCCAGGGCAGCAGGTGAGCCATGGGCAGGCAGGGCCAGGGAATGGTCCTGGGAAAGCTGTGCAGCTCCAAACCCCAGGCAGGAGACAGGGAGCTCCTAAAGCTGTCCTTCCTTCTCTTGCCTCCTTTAGGATATTTATCCTCAGCCCCCAAACCAGGCAGGTCTGGATTAGTGCCTCGAGGTTTAGGTTTCCCAGGAATAAAAGGGTCCTGGGGCATCCCACATGTGCATTGAGGGGCTGGGATAACCAGGGCTGGGTGTGGTGGGTCTGGGCACGAGGGCTGGGCTGCTGCACCTGGACCTCCTCCTGGAAAATAATTGCAGATCATGGAATGGGTTGGGTTGGAAGGGACCTTAAAAATCATCCCATTCCACCCCATGCCATGGGCAGGGACACCTCCCACTAAACCAGGGTGCTCCGAGCCCTTGAGGGCTCAAAATTTGGAGGGTGACCAGGAAATGAGAGTAATTCCAGAATGCCTGGATAGTGTTCAATCCAGGAATCTGGCTCCTTGGTCCCTGCCCTTTTCCAGACCCCTGGCACCAATCCCTGGGGAATACAGACAACGCCCCTGGGCTTGGGAGGTTTCTCAGGGGGGTTTGGAGGACAGGGAATGGATGGTGCTGGAAAGTTTGAGGCTCTCAGCAGCTGCTGGGGAGCGGGATGGACACGGGTGGGAGGTGCTGGGCAGCCCCTCAGTGCCTGCTCTGCTCCTTCCTCCCTCTTTCCAGGGCCTCCAGGGCTTCCAGGGTGACCGGGGGCTGGCTGGGGACAAGGGAGAAGAGGTGAGTTGGCTCTGGCTTGCACAGCCATGGGCACCATGAGGTGCCAGCCCCAGCCCGTGCTCCTGGTGCCAAACACCAACACCTTTCATCACTGCTTCCACTGGTACCAGCACTGCTCCTGCAGCTCCTCCCCAGGCTCACCCAGGGCTTCGTCAGCCAGGATGGAAAATGTCCATAAAAAAGGGAATGCTGGTGGTTTGTCACCCTTTAATTTTTAAATTTTCCCATCACTTAGTGCTATAAAGGCCAAAATTTTTAGAGCTGCCCAGGAGATTTTTGGGCTCCTCCAAGGTCTGATCATCCTGGCAGGTTTGAGACCTGATTTGTTCTTTTTGGAGCAGCAGTCCCAGGTGGGTTATCAGATACCTGTCCTGGGCCACACGTTGTGCCTGCTGCCTGTGCAGAGCCCTGTGCCAGCCCTGTGTCACTGCTGTGGGGACACGGTGCAACAGGAGCTGCAGGGAGGTGACACCACGCTGGGGACCAGCAGCCAGGCTTTGCCCCATTCAGCACAGCCTTGAGGGTCCCCATCCTCCTGTCCCAGCCTGACTGTGTCCCTTGAGGCACAGTGGCCACATCTGAACTCCTGGTGGCCCGGCTGGGGCTCATCCTTGTTCCCATTTCATCCTTGTTCCATTTCAGGGTTTCTTGGGAGACCCTGGACCAGCTGGGGACAAAGGAGAGAAGGGAGTGAAGGTGAGGGTGGCTGTCCCTGCCCCTCACAGCCCTGCCAGGGTGGGCAGGGGTCTGTCCTTCCCTGCCACAGCCCCCCAGCCCAGCTCCTGCTCTCCTCCATCGCTCAGGCTGCTCTTGGCTTTTCCAGGGGGTGAAGGGAGACAGTGGGCTGCCAGGTCCTGCTGGGCTCCAGGTGAGTTCCCTGGGGGCTGGAGGTGTCTCACACCCTTCCTTCCATCCCCTTTGCTGGCCTGACCCCTGTCCCTCTCTGTGGTGTCCCCAAGCTCCAGCCCACGCTCTCCTGGCTTTGGCAAAGCCCTTGTCATTGTCAGGGTGGCCACAACACACAGAGTGACACAGTAAAATCTGCAGAAGGCTCTTTATTTTGGCCCCATGCTGTCTTTTGTACAGCTTTTACAAACCTCATGAGCAACTTTAATTGGTTAATAGCTTTCTTGTTAATTATTCTATTGCTTAGTAAAAGACATTCTACTTGTCCATCAAATCTATCTATTCTCGAATTGTTTACATATTTTCTTTACTGATTCTCGTGGGACAAATCCCTTGTTATTGCAGGTGCATTTGTTTTTCACCCTCAGAACAGATTGTTGGGTTAAAGGAACTTCTCATTCTCAGAACAGCTTCATAGGGGAACTTGCAAATTGCTTGTTAGCTGCACTAGAAAGAAATGACAGGCCAGCTATGGCTCTATGCACAAGCCCTTGTGCTCTCCGTGCTGTCCCTGCCCCTCCTGTGAGGGAGGGGACAAAGGCAGTGCCACCTCAGGGTGCTGACCCCTCATTCCTGGCTTCTCTCCCAGGGGATGGCGGGGCTGAAGGGTGTCATGGGCTTCCAGGGCCCTGCAGGGCCAGAGGTGAGTGCATTTACCTTCTCGGTGCCACCTGCCCTCCCCAAAGGGGTGCAGGAGCTGAGGATTCCCACTGGGAAGAGGGGTCTGAGCAGGGATTTGCATCCAGGCACATTGGGGCCTTGCCTCCAGCACTTCCCATCCCTGTTCTGGCTGGGAATGAAGAGAAATGAGCTTTTCCAGAGCACGCTGGGATTTATTTTAGGCGGCCACCTCCAGATGAATCCCAGGCTGGCAGCACCTGGTTTTCCCAGGCTGCTCTCAGCATATGGACAGCTCAGTGCTCCCACACAGCTGGGAGACATCCTGTCCAGGAAAGGGTTGGAGAAGGATTTGAAAGGAAAACTGAAGTGGTTTGGTGGTGAATGGATGCGTTCTCCAACACGAAAGGGAGCTGGGGTTGGTTCAGCAAATGTCTGAGGGGGCATCAAGCAGCTGATGGGAGGAAATGTGAAAATGGTGTGAAGGGAAAGGGGGATTTGGGATGAAGGAGACAATCAAAGCAAAAAGTGGCATGTCTTTCTCTCCTGCTGCAGGGAGAAGGTGGCTCAGTGGGTCCCCCAGGCCCTGCTGGTCCCATGGTGAGTCACAGGGGTTTGATACAGATGGAAGGTCAGGCAGCAGAGCTGCTGCTGCCCAGAGCAGCACCTTGTCCTCCCCAGCTCATCCCTTGTTCTAATTTACACCTAAAAATACTTCATGTGGTTCAAATAATCCCTGGTAGTAGGGGGGGAGGATTGCAAAAGGACCAGTGGTGTTCAAACTCAGCAGCAAAGCTCTCCAGCACCCCCACAGCCCGGGGATGTCAGAAATCCCTGTGCCACCTCCCCCGTGGGGGCTGCGGGGCTGAGCAGGTCTGGCCTTGCAGGGAGAGCCGGGCCAGCCGGGATCCGTGGGATGCCGAGGCATCAATGGCTCTCAGGTGGGTGTGCCCCGGTCCCCACCCTTTGTCATTCGGGATCTCGCGGTGGCTGCGCTCACGGGGGCTGAGCACTGCCCTGCCCTGCCCTGCTCTGCCCTGCTCTTCTCTCTCCGCAGGGGGAATTGGGCCCTCCTGGGCTGCCCGGCCCCCGCGGCCCCAAGGTGGGTGATCCCCGGGATGGGGTGGCCTGGGATGGGGGGTGTCCGAGCCTCACCAACCTGGAGAGGTCTCCTCCAGCTGGGATGTGATCCCAACCCACCCCAAAAGCTGTGGGGGCTGGGTCAGGGGTGGGAATCCTTTCTGCACCCCTTAGTGTGCCATAAACTGGGAACTCCGAGCTCCTCAGCGGCTGGGAGTTCCCAGGAGAGGTAATGCTTTGCCCTGCAGGGATTTGATGCTAATGGCAGCTCCCTGTCCCCCTCTGCAGGGACCCCAGGGCTTGCAGGGCAGGCGGGGCCCCCCCGGCCCCAGGGGCTCTCAGGTGAGTGGTGCTGTCCTGGGCTGGGGGCATCCCCCAGCTCTCTCCCAGGAGAGCCAGGATTTATCCCCTGTGGGTTTCTCATCTTCTTCTGTTGTTAGAGTCAGGATTAAATGCTCAGGAGATGTTGTTTCGTGTTTTGACTCAGATGTTTATTAACTCCTATCTCTGTTACAGTCTCACAAGCTGTGAGCTCTAGCTAGCAAAGTGAAAAATGGCTCCGTCTCTAACTCTTTCCAAGGTCTTTTAAGCACAAATTGTCCAATTATGAAATGACACCGAAATTATTTTTACTTTTAACCCAATAACCAAACACCCCTGGCCCACAATGCGGATTTTTATACCCAATTACAAAATCCCACCCAAACCAGGAAGGAGAAGGTGAAAGAAGGAGGACTGGCCTAAATCCTCCATCTTACTACATTCTAAACCCTTAACTCTGAGTTTTCCACCCTGTGATATCACACACTTCTACCCAAACTCCACACCCACAATCCCATTGCTGTCACTCAATTTTGGAAGCCTTTTCCACGCCTCAGGTCAATGCAGTGTTTGCTTGGGGGTCAGTGCCTGCCAGCACAGAAAGCCTGGAATTCCCAGTGCCCAGGGTTCCACCAGTCCCCCATGTACTTTGGAAGTGGATGCAAAATCCTTGACCTTGGGGGTCCTTGTAGCCCCCCAGGAGTGGGTGGGTGGGAAGGGCTGTGTTCCCTGGGTGACCTGGTGGGGACACTGTCCCTGAGGTGTGAGGCAGCTCCTGGGCAGGTTCCTGTGGGCTGGGGTCTCACCCACAGGGCAGGGCAGGGAGCCACATCCCCTTTCTTCCCAACATCCTCCTGCCTTTGCTTTTCCCAGGGTGCAGCAGGGCTGGAGGGAGCCACTGGTCCCAAAGGAGACACAGTAAGAGCGTTTTTCTGGACCGTGGGGATGAAGCCCAGGTTGGAGGAATTTGGAGGGATTTCCTTTCAGGGACCTGAGCTATGGGGTTGAGGGGGTCCCTGTTCCTGTTTTTGGAGGGGAGAGGGGGCAGCACTTCCAGCTGACCTGCCAAGTCCCACCTGGAGGTCCCTGGTCACTGTGGGGAGGGGACAAGGAGGGGCTGAGTGCTCTGGTGAGAGCCCTCTTCAGTCTGGGAGAGGGACAGGAGCCAGGGAAGGGCTGGAGCTGGCCCAGGGCAGGCTCAGGCTGGAGATGAGGGAAAGGTTCTTCCCCCAGAGGTGCTGGCACTGCCCAGGCTCCCCAGGGAATGGGCACGGCCCCGAGGCTGCCAGAGCTCCAGGAGCCTTTGGACAGCACTGCCAGGGATGCCCAGGGTGGGGTTGTTGGGGGGTCTGTGCAGGGACAGGGGCTGGGCTGGGTGATCCTGGTGGGTCCCTTCCAGCCCAGGACAGTCTGTGACTCCAGGATTCCTCTTGCAGGGTACAGACGGTGCCCCTGGGGTGAGGGGACAGCTGGGACAGGAGGGGCCTGGGGTGAGTGCATGGGAAGGGGGTCTCATCCTCTCCCTCACAGCCCCACAGAATCCTGCAGGGAATGCCCTGTTTCCCTCAGGGCTGATGGAGATGCCAGCCACATCCCTGTGGCCACACTCATCATCCCCAAAGCTCCTCTGACCCTCCTGCTCTTGGGCACCTCGATTTTTCTTCTTTCCTTATGGATTTATCAGCAGAGATGGCCCAGCCCTGCCAATCCCTTCCCCAAGCCATCTTTTCCCAAGGGGTTTGGGTGCTCAGCTGCCCTTTCCAAAGGCTTGGGGCAGCCTGACATTCCTCCTGCCTGGCCCAGGTCCTGGGACCCCAAACCACAGAACTTGGAATGGCATGAGGAGTATGGAGTGGGATGTGGGGGGTGCAGTTTGGAGTCGAACAAGGACCTCATCCTCGTCTTAGAGGCAGCCTTGGGAGGGTTTGTGCATCTTCTGGTCCCTTTTTGGGGAACAAATCCCACTGGGGCATCACAGCAACCACTCTGCAGAGCCAAACTGATGCCTCCCAATCCCAATCGCCATCCCAATCGCCATCCCAATCGCCATCCCAATCCCCATCCCAATCCCCATCCCAATCCCCATCCCAATCCCATCCCGTCCTATGTCTGTGCTCTGGGAGGGTTGTCACCTCCAGGAGCACAAGCAATACTTGCTTTGTGTTTTTCTTTTTTAACTTGCATTCTCTCTCTCTCTGAAGGGTTTTCTTGGCCTGCCAGGTCCCAAAGGCCCCCAAGGAGAGCGGGTGAGTGGTGGCATCCATGGGATCCCTGCTTTGGAAGCAGGAGAGCCGTGGCAGAGCAGCCCAAAGCTGCAGCTCCGTGTTCTTTACCTGTGCTTGGAGTTGGTGTTTGAATGGGTGGCAGCTGGAGCTGTTTGGGAAGGCAGAGCTGAGCTTGGGCTCCTTTTGCTGTAAACGAGGAGCTTTCAGACTTGGGAGTGTCCTGAGGGATCAGCTGCCTTTGGGAGGCTCGGGGAAGTGGGAATGCTTTGGCCTGAGTTAAGGAACACAGCAGTGAGGATAAGACACTTGTCCTTGTTCTGGTGATGCCAGAGATGCCACCACCAGCTGGGAGCTGGGACTGGGGTGCTGGGGTTGGTTTGGGGGGATTGAACCCAAAAGCCCTGGAGCCTCCCACCCCGAGGAGCAGATCCAGCAGGTCCCTGCTCTCAGCTCAGGAAGGCCCATCCAGAGTAAACTCCTGACTGGAACAGGGCAAAATTCCCTTTATTTGGTGCCAGGATCAGATCACAGCTTGCACCAGGGATTTCTCAGTGTAACCCCCACTGCCGCTGCTTTTGCAGGGCTGCCGAGGTCCAGATGGAGCCAAGGGAGATCTGGGAGCCAAAGGAGGCAAGGTACCAATTCCCAAGGCCGTGGTGCCTCCAGCTGCTTTTCCCAGCCGCGGGTGGGTGTGGCTGCCCGAGGACCCTGCTGGGTTTTGGGGACTGTGCCAGCCAGCCAGCTCCCTTTGTGCTGATCCCACCACCTGATCCATCCCTCACTGCTCCATCTCGCTTTGGCTGCTTAAAAAAATGTATTTCCCCATTTCCGGTGCCCCAGGGACGCTGGGGGAGGGTTTGGGGCGCTCACCCTGCCAGTGACGGCTCCTCCACGGGAATTCCTGCCTGTGGATCAGGGAATTGCTGTCCCTGCTTTGTGACATTCTGTGTTTTATTCCTCCGAGGGCCCACGAGGAGCACCAGGAGCAAAAGGCCCTCCAGGAGCCCGGGGCCAGGGGGGCCTGCAGGGCTTCCCCGGCCCCCGAGGGGCGGCGGGGCCGCGGGGCCCGGACGTGAGTGCCACCGCCGGGCTGTGGAAGGGAACACACGTGTGGCCTGTGGGGACACCCTGAGCGGGGCAGGCACCGCTGATTTACGGGATCTCCCCTAAGGGATCCCTTTAACAGCATCAGCCATGGGGAGCTTGGCCCAGAGCCCCCAGCCTTGGGCTGCAGGTGCCCTCAGCACCCACATCAGGCTGTGCCCTGCCTGCTCCGCACCCCTTCATCCCAAAACTCGCTGCTGGGTTCCCTGATGCCAGAGCACCTCAGGCAGAGGATTCCCAGCCCTCCCCAGCTGCCTCAGCCCGAGCAGCTCTGCAGGATCCTGCTGAGTCCCTGCTCTGGGTCAGCTTTGCAGCTTTTGGGAGCAGAGGGTTTGTGGATTCCTTATTTTGTGCCCCTCCCTGACTCCTGCCAGGCTCCCTGCTCCTGCAGCCTGTGTTGGCAGCCCTGAGGGGCTTTGGGAATGCTTTTTCCTGCAGCCTGTGTTCTGAGGGAGCTGTCTGGGTGACTGAACCCACCTCCAGATCCGTGTTTGAGCTGGGAACGGAGGCCACGCTGGCTGCTGATTCCCAGATTCTCAGGAAAAGGAGGATTGTTTCCCCACCCACCTTTCCAGTCTGCAGGGGATGCCCTCCCACTCCCAAGGCTTTTGGGATTCCTTCCTGGATCTGTTCTTTTGCTCTTCAGGATGAATAACAACTCCTCCCACCTCTCCAGGAGCTGGGGGTGCAGCAGGAATCATCTCCCTGCCTTGCCCACCCTCCCAGGCAGTGCTGCTGGCACAGGGGCTGGAGCAGGCAGGAGCCTTGGCACAGTCCTTGCAATTGCCTTTGATTTGTCCACCAGGAAACAAAAATATCCAACTGTGTTGCTTTGGGCCACACCAAACTGTTGAGATTTTTCTTTCTGCTCGGTTTTTAACGCTGGGGGATGGGGGATGTCCCCAGTCCCACCAAAGCTCAACTGGTGACACTTATTAATGTCACCTCTGGTCACACTTGCAGAGTTTTTCCCTACACCAGCAGCAGGCTGGTGACTCCCCCGGGATCAGAGGCTGCGTTTTCCCTGGATGATTCCTCCCCTCTCTCCTGGCAGGGGGAAGAAGGTCAGATTGGCCCTGCAGGGCTGAACAGCAGCGAGGGACCCAAGGTCAGCACTAGAATTTGCTGCTTTCCCATGGGCTGCCCAATTCCTTCCATGGAAAACAGGGATGTGCCCACCCTGCCAGGGTCCCAGCACCCAGGGACACCATCCGGGGGAGGGTCTCCAGCCTCCTGGCCCCTCCCTGTGCATGGCATCCCCCTGACCCGCCCCTGTAGATTTGCAAGGTCTGTGTTTCCCTTTGTGTGCATTTCAGGGATGCCAAGGACCCGATGGCCCCAAGGGAACCCCAGGACCACGGGGAGCCCGGGTAACTGACGGGGTGCTGGAATTTGGGGCTGGATCTTGGAGCATCTTTGGCTGTGGGGGATTGAAACAACCCTGGATTGAAACATCCCTTGCTTGGCTTGGTTTTGTGATTCCTGCTGTTTTCCAGGGCCGTGTGGGGCAGCGTGGGCTGGTTGGAGTCCCAGGACTGCCCGTAAGTAGAGGATATTCTCCTATATCCCTGTGCTGCCATGTGGAGCTGTCGGCTCTGGGACATGGGAGCAGCATCCTGGGATGTGGCCGGATGAGAGGGTCAGGAATTTGTGCAGGAAAAGCTGGGGGTGAGCAGCTCAGGATGTGGCACATTGCATTTTGACAAAACACCTGCCCGACGCCATGACTTCTTCCAGAACACTGAGCACAGAAAATTCCAGGAAAGAACTTTATAAGGAAGCTCTGTTATTTGGAGCTGTGGAGGGTGAAGGAGCCAGGAATAAATAGCTGGGGCAGGAGGAGGGAAAACCCAGCCGAGGTGTTCCTGGTGGGAACGGCTCCCCTCCCACAGGGATGTTATTTCCAAGGGGGAGCTGCAGGAACTGCTGTGCACTGAGGAATCCACAGCTCCACACACGCCAGGCAGTGCCACTGCTGATGTCCCACACTGTCACCCTGAGGGGAGGCTCTGGGGCTGGAGGGGCCCTTGGTGGGGCCACCCTGAGACAAAATTCTCCTTGCAGGGCCCACGGGGCGTGCCGGGAGCGGAGGGCGCAGAAGGAAAGCCTGGTACACAGGTTCCCATCCTACATCTGTACTTGGCTGGGGACAGGGGCTGGGATGTGGGGCAGCTGAGCCCATGGGGACCCTTCCCAACCTCCCATCCCATGGCTGTGTGGGACAAAACCATGATACCATCCATGGGGACACTTCCCAACCCCATCCCTGTGGCTGTGTGGGACAAGACCTTGATACCATCCATGGGGACACTTCCCAACCCCATCCCTGTGGCTGTGTGGGACAAGACCTTGATACCATGGACTTTGCCATGATGGTGACTGGGAGAGGCTGCTCTGCCTCCTCATCCTCATCCTCATCCTGCAGGGCCACCCAGGGATCGTGGGCAGCCCAGGCAGGAGGGGACCACTGGTGAGTAGAGCAGATTTCTGGCCTTCCATCCCTCTGCTCAGCTTTATCCCTTTGGGAATGTGCTTCCAAAGTGTGTCCATGGGATGGGGTGGAACAAGAGCAGCTGGAGGAATCTTGCTGAGGGGAGAAGGATTGGGAACAGGGCAGTGGGATTTCCCACTGAACAGATCCAGCAGCAAGACCGGGGCTGGCAGCAGGTCAGTTTTCCCTTCTGCAGGATTCCATATAGTTATCTTCACTCTTTAAATTTCCCAAAATTTAAAAAAATAATTAAAAAATAAAAAAATCTGGTGCTTCCCTTAAAAGAGAGGATGAAAACTGGGTCAGAGACATGCCTGAGTGCTGCCAGCATCACACAGAGTGTCTGGGGGCACGACAGGGTGGGTGTCTGTCCACACACAGCCACAGTGATTCCATGAGGAATCCAGGAGCTGCATTTTAAGGAAAAGCCCCAGTGCTGCCTTTCCCAGGCTGGGCCCTCCACCTGTGCTTTGGGTGGGGCTCAAACCCAGGGCTGAGTCTCCCCATCCTCCTCTCCTGCCTTCCCTCCATTGCTCCTGTGCTGCCCTTTCCTCCAGGGATTTGCTGGTTTGCCAGGAGGCCGTGGGCACGATGGAGCTCCTGGATCCATAGTAAGAAAAAATTCCATGTTCTGCATGAACTGTGGGTTTTTCTAGGTGGGATGTCAGTGGGGCTGGTGCTGCTGGTGGGGAATGTGGGACTTTTCCTGGGAATCAGGGCATCTGTGTCTGTATCTGACCTGATCTTACCTGGTTGATAAAAGACATTAATAAGCCTCAGTGGTGGAACTAACTGGGGCTAGGGAAGAGCAGAATCATTCCCCCAAGGAATCAGCCTGCTCCAGGAGCTGTGCAGCCTCCCTGAGCCTAGCAGGGTGTCCATGGGGAATGGCAGCTCATGGAAACTCTCCATGGCTGAGCAGGAGCTGGCTGTGGGTGCTGGGAGGAGATCCCAGTGGCAGAGGGTGGCACAGGCTCAGGGGCAGGGTGCTGGCACTGCCCAGGCTCCCCAGGGAATGGTCCCTGCCAGAGCTCCAGGAGCCTTTGGACACCCAGGGATGCCCAGGGTGGTCTGTGCAGGGACAGAGGCTGGGCTGGATCCTGGTGGGTCCCTCCAGCTCAGTGATCTGGGATGGAGACCTGGAACAGCTCCTGCAGCTGGAACAGCTCCTCCCCAAGAGCCTGCGCTCAGCTGGGCGTGGTGATGATGCTGAGAGCAAGGATTGTCACCTTCCCTGGGTGACAGCCCTGCCAGCCACAGGGCCGGTGTGCAGGAGCCACCAGGACTGGCCCAGTGGCCGAGTGTGTCCCCGTGACCCTGCTGGCCCCAGGTGACCCTGAGCTCAGGGGCAGCAGTGGGGGTGGGCAGGGCTCGTCTCCTCTTGGCCCTTGGTGACACCTCCTTCCTAAATAATCCCAAAGGGCTCTCCAGGAAAGCCTGGACCTGATGGAGACCCGGGTTCCTCGGGCCCAAAGGTGAGAGCTGGGGTCTGGGGGTGGGGGAGGGGTGGTGATGAGCAGCCCCAGAGGCTCTGGGCTGCCCCGGGGTGGCCTGGGGGATCCCATGGACTCGGCCCAAGGGCTCCTCAGATCCCGTGGGGTCACTGAGGACAGGAGGGTGCCTGGCTGCATCCCAGGAGCGGGGGTTGGCTAATTCCCCTGTTTTGCCTGGCAGGGGCTGCCTGGGAAGCCTGGCTTGGAGGGGCCACAAGGACCTGTGGGCACCTATGTAAGTGATGGGGCTGCCCACGGAGGGGACACGGTGGGGCCCAGACTGGGAGGAGGCTGCAGCCACCTCCAGCTGGGCACTCGCCATCCTCCCGGGGCTCCTGCCTCTCCCTCAGCCACCTTCTCCCAAAAATACAGAGGTGCCAGGCAGCCCCAGCTGCCTCCTAACCCCGAGCTCTTCCCAGGGCTATGCAGGACCTGCTGGAGACCGCGGGAGGTTGGGACGCAGGGGAGACAAGGTAGGGATGGGACACCCACTCCAGCACTGGGAGCATTTTTGGGATGGGTTTTGAGCCCAGTGGATGGGTTTGGAGGTGTCCACAGTCTCCATCAGCCATGGTGGGAGGGGAACAGCTGGATCTGTCTCCCACAGCAGGTGAACCATTGGCACTCCAGCACCTCCTCTGCCCCAACACCTCTGGATTGGTCTAAGAGCTGATTTTTGTTTGTTTTGTTGTGCTTTTTAAAGAGGTTTTTGCATTAAAACACACAGACAAAAGGAACTCTTTCCTGCCTCCTAACAGGGAGAAAGAGGAACTCAAGGACCACCAGGATTTCCAGGAAAAGCTGGTCCAAAGGTTAGTGCTGTTTGCTGCTGCTCTGAGCAGCTCCAGCCCCCTGGAAATCACCAGGCAAGATCTCTCTGCTGGGCTGGGAATGGGCAAAACAGGAAATCTTTGCCATGGGGAACTTTTGCCAGTCCTGCAGTTAAATTGGGAGGGGGCTCAGCCAGGGCTGTGTCACTGATGGTGCTCTTGTCCCCCAGGCCCTGCCAGGTCCCCCTGGTCCTCGTGGTGCTCCAGGCTCCCAGGTAGGGCTCTCCTTGCTCCCAGTGCTGCCTGCAGCATGGATCCATCCCAAACCCCTTTTTGGGAGCAGGCAGGACCCTGGCCCCACTCCCTGCTGTCAGGGTTCTGCCCTGATGCAGCACAGGCACTGTTGAGATGGTCCCAAGGCATGGGGGTTTCTCTGACAAAGCCTCACCCTGTCCCAGCTCCCTGGTGCCCACGGACACACTGCTGAACATCCTTCTTTTCCCAGGGCAGAACAGGTGACCCAGGTCCTCGAGGGCTCCCAGGGCTGCCTGTAAGTGCAGAGCTGCACCTTGCTGGGCTGAGGTGTCCCCCAGGGGCGACATCGGTGCCCACCCCAGGGCAGTTTCATCCCTGGGGTGGTTGTGGGGCAGTGAACACCCCAAACGCTGTGTGAGGGTGGTGACAGCAATTGGGGTGCGGGGACAGCAGTGTCCTACACCTGCAGGGATGGGGCCTGGAGCAGGTGGCACCTTTGGACCCCGAGGTGACCCAAGTGCATCAGCCAGGGGGCTTTCCCTGGCTGAGCCCTCCCAGAGCTGTGTGCTGGGGGGCCTGAGGGGCTTTGTGGCCTTGCAGGGTGCTCCTGGCACAAGAGGGCTGGATGGCATTCCCGGGAAGCCTGGCTTGGGCGGAGAAAGAGGCGCTCCTGGAGCAGCTGGTGCTGCTGGCCCCCCTGGGCACCCGGTGAGTGCCGCTGGGGCCCCTCCATGGATCCTCTCTGGAGGCCAGGGATTAAGGATTTTGCTGCAGCAGCACCTTTGGGGAGCTCTCCGAAGCACCTGCAGGAAGGGAAGGAAAAGGGAGGTTGTTGCAGGGGGCTGGAGGAGCTGGAGCATGGACTCCCTTCCCGTGGCCACGTGTGGTGTGTCAGGACATCCCAGACCCCGCTCGGGAGCTGCAAAATCTCCTGAGTTTGGGCCAAGCCTCTCTGCTGATGTGGGGTGTTTGTTCTCAGGGCCGGGAAGGTCCAAATGGACATGAAGGGCCTGCAGGGATGAGAGGAGAGAAGGTGAGGACAGAGGAGAGGATTTGGTTTCTCTGGGAGCTGCCCAGAGCCTCGGGCTCACCCCACTGACCTCCCCTGGGCTGTGGGGGCCAGCAGTGCTCCCAGCTTTGCCCCATCCCTGTGGGGTGGGGATTTACAGCTCGGGGAGCTGCAGAGACAGAGGAGCAGCACAGCTGCTTGTCCTGATTTTGTGTCCTCTGCAGGGTGAGGTGGGAGATCCCGGGGCAGCCGGAGTCCGCGGGCTGGATGGGGAGCAGGTACAACAGCTGGGAACGGTGTCCCCACCCTGATGGGGCTGCTCCAGCCTCCCCCTCCCCAGTTCCCTGTTCCAAGGATGGGGAAGGATGGGAGGAGGCTGCTGATCCTCAAAAAAGCCAGAAGGTTAAAGCTGGGTCAACGAGCTGTGCTAGGGCTGTGCTTTTCCTTCCTCTGCAGGGAGCACCAGGACCACCAGGAGCAGGGGGTCAGCCGGGGCCCAAGGGTGAGCAGGTGGGTGCTGGGGGTGGTGCTGGGCTCACCCCACTCCTGCAGGCCCCTGAGTCCATGGCAGGTGTTTGAAACCACCCCAGCATCTTCATGCCTGGGGACTGACATTGCTGGGCATGGCAGGGGGGTCCCATAAGAAAACTGGGTTTTTCCCAGTATGGGAAATGATGGAGGGCAGAGCCAGGCTCAGCTGGAAAAGGCAGCCAAGAGTCATCCTGGTCATCTTCATCCTGTCCAGGGAGAGGCAGGAACCCGTGGAGCTCCAGGCATCAGAGGGAGCCCTGGGGAGCCAGGGGACAAGGGGACAGAGGGGCTACCGGGACGGCCTGGGAAGCAAGGGAAGGAGGTAGGTGTGGGATTGTCCCCAGCAGGGAATGGGACAAGTGCAGCCTCTGGACCCTGCCCATGCCACAGCTTTGCCCCACAGAGCCTGGGATGGATGCTCCCTTGGAACTGGGGTTGATGCTTTGGGGTCTGTGCCGGGCAAGGTGTGCTCAGCATTTTGTCCCCACTCACTTTTGGGGTCACAGCTGGGATGATCTCCTGGCACAGGAGGTGAGGCTGTGCCTTACCCAGCATCAAAATCCTGGCCAGGGGAGGGTGGAAAAGCCCATGGAAATCAAAGCCCAGCTTTTAACCTGCCCTGGGACGGGGCTGGGGAGCAGCTGCTGTGTCTGATGTGGGCATTTCCCCCCGGGCAGGGTGACACTGGTGACACTGGAGACCCGGGTGAGCCAGGACTGCAGGGACAGAAGGTGAGGGGTGTCTCTAACTCTGTCCCTCTTTCCAGCACCTCGGGAGCACCCCTGGCCTGCTCAACCTCTTCTGCTCCATGGTGGGCACAGAGCAGGACAGGGGTGTCCCCATGGCTGAGGAGCACCCCAGGGTGACCTGCTCTCTGTGACACCCTGCCAGAGGGTGACACAGCTCATCTCCATGCAGAAGCCCGTTTATTGCTGTTCCTTTTCCCTCTTTGTGGTGACACTCATCTCCATCCCTGAGCAGGGCACTGCTGGCCCCAGGGGCCCTCCTGGAATTCCCGGCCCAGGAGCTGCCACGGGGAAAATTGGAGGGAAAGGCCAGAAGGGAGAGAAGGGCCGAGAAGGTTTGCTGGCAAGTACAGCTGGGGCTGGGCTGCCTCACCCTCCTTGTCCCCAAAGGCTGGGGCTGGGCTGCCACGGGGGGACTCACCCCTGCTGGGAAACCCTGGGCTCTGGGAGCTGCAGAAAATCCCAGGAAGTGTCAAATCTCTATAATTAGGGAGTTTCACGTCTCACAGGCATGACACCAAAACTGGGTTTTGTTGGCACAAAAGGATGGTTTGGGTTTGTGGGGCAGTTTGGGGTAGTGTTGCCTCCAGCCAAATTCCAGCCCCGGGCAGGCTGGGAACACGTGTCCCTCTGTGTGCCAGGGCCAGGGCGGTGTCACCGGAGCTGCAGGACCTGCTGGAGCCAGAGGATGGCTTGTAAGTCAGAACATGTCCCCTCTCCCCTTTCAACCTGTCACTGACCTGGTGTGGGGCATGTGTGTGTGACTGGGAGCACTGGGCAGGGCCCATCCCTGTCACAGACCAGCCAGGGGACATTTGGGTCACTGGGGCAGGGCTGAGTGACCTGGGCTCCTCTGCTTGTGCCCTCAACAGGGGGGGACAGGACTCCGAGGTCCTCCTGGGCTCGACGGTCCTGAGGGACAGAAGGTACGGAGGGATGACGGCTCCAGCCCTTCAGCTCTGGGTGAAACTCCCTGTTCTGGCCTCTCCCCAGGCCTTCCCGGTGGGAATGTGCTGGGACTGGCTGCATGGATATCCTGGGCAGGCTGGTGACAGGGGGACCTGCCATGGGACACCCCTTGCCTTGTTGCCTGAGATCCAAAGCCAGCAGGGCAGGGAAGGGTTTTTCCATGGACAGAGGTGTTTTCCCTCCTTTCCCAGGGAGATCCAGGGCCACGAGGTGTGGATGGACCTGCTGGGGCTGCAGGATTTGAGGTACTGATGCCTGGAATGTTGCAGAGCTGGGAATTGCCAAAGGCTTCCCCAGCTCTTCCCTGTTTCCAGTAAAAATAAAGGATTTATTGCCCCTTCACTTGCCAGGGCAGGAGGCTCAGGAGTGAGGGGGGTGTTTAACACCTCAGCACTGACTCCTGGGACCCTAAAACCCTAAACTCCCAGTACCTAAACCCCCAAAATCAGACCCTTTCCAGCACCCAGTGGTGCCTCATGGAAAACCTGTTCCTGCTACTGAATCCTGTTCACTCCCACATGGTTCCCAGTGCTGGCTTGGCCAGCTGAAGGTGGGATGTGGGACAGGATGCTCTAAATCCCCACAGAGGTGAAGGATATGGTGGTGAGGGGCTTTTTCTGAACCCCCAACATTCCCACAGGGACTGGTCGGAGATGACGGAGCGAAGGGAGATGGTGGCAAGCCCGGCCCAGTGGTGAGTGCCAGCTCTGCCCCCCAAAATTTCCCCTGGGAATGAGGTTTGGTGGCATTTTAGGATGTGTCTCACCCTGGGGGTGGCTGCAAAATGAGCACTGCCAGCCTGGCCATGACTCCCAGCTCCCGCCCTGGGACTGAGTCACTGCTTCCTTCATTTCCCACAACAAAAGCTCCCTAAAGGAATTTTAATAGAGCTGTTAAAAGCCTTGCCAAAGTGCCAGGGCTGTTACACAGGTAACACTCAGCTGCTGGAATCTGCCTGAGGCAGCTCCAGGGCTCTGGATTTCCCCCTCCATGGAGCAGATCCACAGGTGTCCGTGTGGCTCCGGGAGCTGCCCAGTGCCTGGAACACTTGAGGTGCTCCAGGATGGGATTATGGTCATGACAGAAAGCCACAGATGTGTTATGGATGCCCTGAGCTCAGCTGCAGGATAAATCCCACGTGCATCCCAGTTTTCCCACGTTGCAGCACCGCTCTGCCCAGGCAAGACGTGCCCTTACAGAATCCCAGACTGGTTTGGGTTGGAAGGGACCTCAAAGCTCCTTGGATTCCATCCCCTGCCATGGGCAGGGACACCTTCCACAGGCCAGGTTGTTCCCAGCCTTTAGCTTGGGTGATTTGCTGGGAGAGGTCAGGTTGTGGAATGAACTGCAGGGAGATCTGCTGTGGAATGAACTGCAGGGAGATCTGCTGTGGAATAAACTGCAGGGAGATCTGCTATGGAATAAACAGCAGGGAGATGATTTGCTGTGGAATAAACTCCAGGAGGATTTGCTGTGGAATGAACTGCAGGGGCATTTGCTGTGGAATGAACTGCAGGGGCATTTGCTGTGGAATGAACTGCAGGGGGATTTTCAAAGCCCAGTGCAGCTGAAGCCCCTCCAGGGTGGCTGCTCGGGCCCTGCTGAGGATGGGGTGAGCAGTGTCCCCCTCTCTGTGCCCTGCAGGGCTGGCAGGGGGCTCAGGGCCTGCCAGGTGCCCCTGGGCTCCGGGGCTACACCGGCCATGAGGGAGCCCGAGGAGTGGTGGGCACCAAGGGACAGCCAGGCCGGCAGGTAATGCCTCTGCTGCACGGGGACGGGCAGGGGACATCCCTGGCACTGCTCTCCCTGGGGACAACAGCCCCAGCTGTGCCCTCCTGGTGCCAGCCTCGTGTTTTGTCCCCAAATGAACTCAGGGGACTCTTGGGCCACCGGGCGAAGCTGGAGCCACCGGGCTGAGCGGCATCGAGGTGAGCGGGCTCCTCTCTGCCCCATTCCCTGCTCCAGCTTTTCCAGATCTGTGTCCCTCTGACAGCCTGCCTGGCATTTGGGTGAATAACCCAAGGTTCTGGATTTGCCTTGAGTTCTGTTTTCCTTCTTAGGGCCTGGTGGGTGCAAAAGGGGAGCCAGGCAAGCCGGGAAAACCGGGACAAATGGTGAGGAGTGGGATTGAGCTGTGGTGGTTCTCCCTGAAGGAGGATGTGGGACACTGGCATCTCCTGGATGTGTAAAAGTCCAATGCAGGCATCTCCTGCTCCTGTTGAACCCTCCCACGTCCCTCTTCTGCCCAGTCTGCTCCAGAGACTAGGGAAAATCCCAAAGGGAAGAATCCAGCTTAGAGCATCCTCCTGTGCACGCTGGGGCAAGGCAGGGAGGGAAGCCAGGATGGGCACCCCTGGCACAGCATCCTCACAGAGGGGTTTCCTTCTCCTTTGGGATTGTAGGGGTCTCCTGGACAAGCTGGTCCTAAAGGATGGAAAGGCTGCAAAGGAGAGAAGGTACCCCAAAATCCTGCCCTGGGCATGGCACCTGAGGGGGACTGACTGCCCTGTGGGCATGGGATGGGCAAGCCTGAGCTGGTCAGTCCCACTGGGGACTGTGGAGAGAAAACTGGGAATTGCCCAGGGGGACTGTTTGTCCCCACCTGGACAACACAGGATGCCCTTGGGCTGGTTTTTGGGTGAGGGGCAGGCAGATCCTGCCTCCAGCCTGGCTCAGGTGGCCCTGGGGGGCACAGGACCCTCCCCAGCTCTTGGTGCCCATCTCCAGAGTCCCCCAGTGCCTGGTGGGCTCTGTCCCCATCTCCATGCAGGCAGCAGCTGCTCTTCCCCAGTGCTGGGATGTGTTGGACACTCACATCCCCCATCTCTTCTTCCCCCAGGGCGACGTGGGGCAGGAAGGGGCCCGGGGGGTCCCAGGAGAAGCTGGCAGACGGGTAAATGGCACTGCTGTCCCCACAGAGGGTGGCAGGGAGTGGGGAGCTGCTCCGTGGAGCTCGTGCAGGGGGGTCCCAGTTTTCAGGGGGCTCAGAATCCCTGGAGAGGGGATCCTGGAGGGATGAGGGGTGTCTGGATTAGTGTGGAACTAACTGTGAGTTTTCCATCTGTGTTCCCCAGGGCAAGCGAGGCAAGATGGGCCAGCAGCCCCCGCGGGGTCCCTGGGGACACCAGGTAGGTGGCTTTGTGAGGCTGCCTTGCCCCCCTGGCAGTTTGGGGGTGCTCCCACCTGCCTGAGCCCCGGGCTAGAAAAGAATAAACCATGATAACTGAGGGCTCTGTCCCCCCAGAGCCTCCCGGCCCTGGAGCATCACCCTGGGCACAGCCAGAGCTTCTCCCTTTGCATTTCAGGGTGACCCAGGTGCCAAAGGACTTCCAGGACCCCAGGGCCCCCAGGGACCCTATGTGAGTATCAGCTTGGAGCTTTGGGGTGCTGGCTGCTCCCCGTTTGACCCACTGTGCCTCCCGGCTCTGCAGGGACCCGAAGCAGGGACCCGAAGCAGGGGCCTGTTTAAAATGAGGGAAGTTTTTAAGTGGTTCATCCATCTCCTCCTGTCTTCTCCTCCCAAATGAACATCCCGAGAGCGTGTGTGCAGTCAGGTGAATCACATAATTCCCAAAATGTGGTTCTGGAGGCCAAATCCTTTCTTTTACATGTATATCTGATGCCAGGCAGTGCTGAGCACTGGTGGGACTGTGACCACCTTCCCCAAGAGCTGTCATGGCTGGGGGACAAACTGCAGCCAACAAGAAAGACTCAAATATTTATTTTAATTACTAGAAATTGCTTTTTCTCTGCTTAAAATAAAAAAGGCCAACTAGTGCATTTTTAATGGGCTTTGCTGAGGGATGCTCCTGAAAGCAAATTCAAAGAAACAATACGAAAATGTCCCAAAGATCCTGCCTTGCCAGGGGCTGACAGGAGCAGCTCAGCCACAGGGTGAGGCAGATCCATGTTTCTCTCTTAGGGCATCCCAGGGCTGAAGGGCATCAAAGGAGACCCTGGACCAAAAGGACACAAGGTAGGGGACATGTGCCAGGCACAGCAGGGATGCTGGGCACAGGGTGGCATTGAATTTGCTGAATGCCATCCCTTATTCCCTTGTTTTTGAACCCTGATGGCTGCACTGTCCTTCTCTGGGGACTGGCCACCGTATCCCCAGCTGCTGGGAGATGGCACTTTCAGATTTTCTCTCAAATCCAGTCCTTTTCCAGCTTTCTCATCCTCCTGGAGCTGCAAGCAGCAGCGTGGAGCCTTTTAATCCCTGCTCTCAGCATTGATGCTGATGCACCATGAGCTGAACCTCCCTTGTGCCATTCCTGATGGATCCTTGGCTGGATCCCAACCCCATAAATAAGAGGGACAAGCAGTCCCTGGCGATGAGGAGCTGCTCAGAGCCTTCAAGAAATGAAACCTTGGGAGTCATTAAAACTTTAAATTTATTGTGAGCTCAGTGAGCAGCTCCTGGGAGAGCAGGCAGAGGGGAGGCTGTGCTGGGGTTTTCCCCCTGCCTCTGGTTTCAGCACACCAAGAATCTTCTTTATTCTCTCCAAGTGCATCCTGGCAACTTCCAAGGTTTTCCTGAGAGATATTTTAGTCTGGGATGACCCTTTCAGTTTGGAGCTGGTCATCCCTCCTGCTGCCCCTATGCCCAGCAGTGTGGGTGCAGTGAATTCTGTGGAACCAGAAGGTGTTTGGGGGTTTTTGCTCCATGACTTTTGCAGCCAGCCATAACTGGGAGTTTCCCCACCCACAGTGGTGTCCTGGGGGTTCTGTCCTTCCCTTTGCCACCAAAGCTCTCCCTGGCTCTCTCCTAGGGCGAGAAGGGCAGCAAGGGTGACCTGGGCCAGCAAGGGGATGATGGCTTCAAGGTGTGTGGCAGGTTTTGCTCTTTTCTTTCCCCCTGGTCCCTTGTCACCCTGTGTGACATCCTGCCACGTTTCCCAGGGCAAGCCAGGACCCCACGGTGTCCCTGGGAGGCCAGGACCCAAGGGAAAGCAGGTAAGGGCAGGGTGGAGAGAGATGTCAGGGACTAAAATGAGTATTTGGGATGAATTTCTTATTTTTTCATATAAAATCCACCTGGGGAAGGGGCTGGGTTGTAGAAGGATGCAGGGCTGGGGGATGTGCTGAGCTTCTCTGGTGTCCTTGCAGGGTGACACTGGCCCCCCTGGCCCACGGGGACACCCTGGAATTCCGGGGACACCGGTGAGTCCTTCCCCCCCTCCAGGTTTGGGGTTCACTCCTGACCCCACAGGGATGCAGCTTTGATCCCACCTGCCTCCCTCTTACCCTGCCCTTGTCCTTTCTTCCAGGGCTTGTCTGGACCCAAAGTAAGTAGTGGGGAGCAGCTGGAGTGGGATCAGCCCTGCCATGGGATCCCTTCCCCCCTTCCCACTGCAGGGGTGCAGGGGGGCCCGTGGGGGTGCAGCTCAGCACAGCAGCATCTCCCACCTTGCTTTCCTTCCCTTCTCCACCCCCTCCTTTGGCAGGGGCTGAGAGGCTTCCCGGGCCTGCCAGGCCCCAGGGGCACACCGGGAGTGCCGGTAAGCAGAGCCACAAACGCCCCTCGTCCCAAAATTTGGGTCCCTTACTCCCCTAAACGTGGCAGTGAGGCCCTGCCATGCCGTGCTGTCATTCCATGGGGATATCCAGCTGCTGGCACTGGTGGAGGAGCTGCTGAGGGGCTCGTGGGCAGCAGCCAGTGCCACCAGCACTGTCATTGTCCCCCAGGGTCTGGCTGGCCCCCCCGGTCCCAGAGGGCCTGCACTGATGCTGTCCCAGGAGGAGCTGCAGGTGAGTGACCCCTGACCAGGAGGGGAGGGGCTGCCAGCAATGCTGGCCCATGTCCTGCTGCTTCCGAGGTCCCTGTGCACCACAAACAAGAAGATCCAGCTCTTCCCTCTCCCCCCACGCTTGTCCTTGTCCCCTGCACGTGCCATCCCCTTCCTCAACGCCTGATGATGCTCCTGGTGGGGATGGTGATATCCCCTCCTTTTTCTTCCAGCGCCTCATTTATTCCTCCAACCACCTGAATTACACCGTGGTCCGGGCTCTGCTGGACACCCTGAGCCGGGAGCTCCAAGCCCTCGTGGAGCATCCCAATGGCACCAAAACCAACCCGGCCACCTCCTGCAAGGAGCTGCTGCTGGCTCACCCCGGCCTGCCCGACGGTACCAGGGGCAGGGGGGCCCTCTGGACCTGGCTGGGTCTCCAGAGCCTGTGAAGGGACAGGCAGCCCTTTGCAATAAAGGGGGAATAAGGATTTTGGGGAATGAGGTCAGGTGGGCTTCGTGGGCATCCCTGGAGGAACGGGCTGGCAGCCAGGCCACCAGCTGGGGGGATGGCACGGTGTGGCACCTCCCTGTGCCAAACCTGGGTGCCAGGGGCTCTCCTCTCCCCCCTCCAGGGCAATACTACATCGACCCCAACCAGGGCTGCCCCCGGGACGCACTGCTGGCCTTCTGCAACTTCACAGCTGGGGGGGAGACCTGCATAACCCCCGTCCACAACCAGGTATGGCCTGGCTTTTATGGGGCAGCTTCAGTCCCCAGGGAGCCCCCAGGGTGGGTGGGGACAAGGGCTGGTGGGGCTGGAGAGGGACAGGGTGACCAGTCCCGCACTGTGGTGACCAATCCCTCGCTGGGGTGACCAATCCCTCGCTGGGGTGACCAATCCCTCGCTGGGGTGACCAATCCCTCGCTGGGGTGACCAATCCCTCGCTGTGGTGACCAGTCCCCACTGTGGTGCCCGGTCCCTCACTGTGGTGACCAGTCCCCCACTGTGGTGACCGGTCCCCCAGTGTGGTGACCAATCCCTCGCTGTGGTGACCAGTCCCCACTGTGGTGACCAATCCCTCGCTGTGGTGACCAATCCCTCGCTGTGGTGACCAATCCCTCACTGTGGTGACCGGTCCCTCGCTGTGGTGACCAATCCCTCGCTGTGGTGCCCACTGCCCTGGCAGGGAGCTGTTGGGGCACTCTGCAGTGAGGATCCTGGTGTGTGCAGGCTGCAGGGACAGGCCACACACACAGACTCTGTGCTGGCTCCTTGTCCTGTCAGTGCCACTCTCCCCTGCTGGGACAGCATCACAATTGTCCCCGCTCCCCTCAGGTCCCCATCAAGGCTTGGCTGAGCACCTACAGCTCTGAGAACACCTTTGAGTGGTTCAGCACCCTGCCCGGGGGCTTCCTGGTGAGTGCCCGGCTGGAACAGCCAAGGGGACACAGAGGTGAGGTCGGGGATCTCCAAGTGCCACCCTGCGGTGGTGGGACAGCACCCAGGTCCTCTGGCTGTGCACAGAGCGATGTGACACCTCCTCCTGCGAGGAACTCCAGGGCTTTGGCTGCGCCCGGCCGGGGTTTAGCCTTGGGGGCAGCACAGCCCCCTGAAGCAGCCCCGCTTCCCGGGGCTCTGTCCCGCTGTCCCTGCAGCTGGAATACGCGGGGGCCAGCCCGGTGCAGCTCCGCTTCCTGCGCCTGCACAGCCACCGCGCCGCGCAGAAGGTCTCGTACTCCTGCAGACCGGCCCCGGAGCGCGGCCGGCCCCGGCCCGGCAAGGAAATCCGCTTCCTGGCCGACTCCCGGGATCACAGCTATGCAGCCAGCCTGCAGGGATGCCTGGTGAGTGTCGCTGTTTTAGACCACAAACGGCACAGACTCCGAGAATCAGAAGGCTAAAAAGACTATTTATTTAGGGATGGTGTCTCCCTTATATACTATTTTACACAGACCAATTTGATTGGTGAAACAAAGGCAAACCTTTTCAATCACATTGGTCAAACCAGAGGGACAGGAGTCCCTCCTGTCAGAAGGAATGAACAACCTAAAATACTGTTACAAAAACATTGATCATGTTTACCAAGTTTTTCCTGGGAAAGAATTTCAGAGAAACTAAAACATCAGGCCTGGAACCAGAGCTACAGGTGAGCCTGGGCCCCACACAGCCTTTGTGCTTGGAAAAGCCTCCCGACATGTGGAGAGCCCTTTGGAGAGAGTTTGAACCCCCAGAGTTTGGGATGCAGCGGGTGGATGAGGCTGCACACGGTGGGATGGGGATGAACAGCCACTCCCCGGGCCCAAGGAGCTTCCTGGTCTTGGGATGTGGCAAGGGACAGAGTGGGACGTGGAGGAGGTCACCACCCTGGAAAAGCCAGGAAGGGCTGGGGGTGGAGACTGGGCGCAGCCAAGGGAGCTCCAGGCCCTCAGGTGAGAGGTTTGGTGCCACTCAGCTGTCCCTGGTGGTCATTTCAGCTGGACAACGAGTCCTCCATCACCGACACCATCTTCCAGTTCAGCACAGAGGAGCTGTGGCTGCTGCCCCTGCGGGACCTGGCTGTCTTCCACGACGGCGACGCCTCGCACCAGTTTGGTTTCACAGTCGGACCAGTTTGCTTCAGCTGAAAGTGGTGCCACCCAAACCGAGCCAGCCGGTTCTGTCCCCACCCAGGAGCCATCCCAATGGGGACAGTGGAGGCTGGGGGTGGCACGGGGCTCCCACCTGCTCCACAGAGCCGCTGGTTCTCTCCGAGCTCCGTGCTTGGAGCTGTGTTATGACCCGGACTCCACTTCCTCCTGGAGTAGAGGAATATTGTTTACAAAAGTAATTTCTCTATAAATTATATATATATTATATATGTATATATTATATATGAGAAGGTGCTGATTTAATGTCTGCTTGGGGAGGTTTGTGTAATTATAATCGCTGAGAACTGTCTGTAAAGAAAAAAAAGAAATATAAGCAAAACTAGTGTCAGCTTGGGGAAAGGGGAAGAAAAGGGGCTTTTCTTTGCCAGGGTCAAGTGCACAAATGGTTGGAGCATTGATTCTCCAGGACTGGGCTGGGATGTGGCCCTGGTGAGCCTGGAAGAGCTCAGTGTGGTGCTGCTCCAGCCCCTCCATCCCAGCCAGGCCCCAAGTGCTGCAAAGGGGTGAAAATGTTAATTCCCCCCCCAAATCCTGCCTCAGTTTTGGGTCTTCATCTCACTGAGAGGCATTTTAGTTGTTTAGCAGTGGGTGCCTTTGTGGGCATCTGCACCTGCTGGCATTTGGGGAAACTGAGGCGGGGGCAGCTCAGCACTCCCCGTTCCCAGGTGTAATGGTGCTGGTTGGAATGTTCCAGCACGGAGCGAACATCTGTGTGCTTCTAGTCACAGCTGGAAGGAAAGTTCCCCTTTGTTCTGCCTGTCTATAGGGAAAATAAAATCATAGATTCCTAAATGGTTTGGGTTGGAATAGGAACTCGGAGACCATCCAGTGCCACACCTGCCATGAGCAGGGACACCTCCCACTGTCCCAGGCTGCTCCAAGCCCCAGTGTCCAGCCTGGCCTTGGGCACTGCCAGGGATCCAGGGGCAGCCACAGCTGCTCTGGGCACCCTGTGCCAGGGCCTGCCCACCCTCACAGGGAACAATTCCTGCCCAATCTCCCATCCAGCCCTGCCCTCTGGCAGTGGGAGCCATTCCCTGTGTCCTGTCCCTCCAGGCCTTGTCCCCAGTCCCCCTCCAGCTCTCCCAGAGCCCCTTCACGCCCTGCCAGGGGCTCTGAGCTCTCCCTGGAGCTTCTCCTCTCCAGGTGCGCAACCCCAAAAGTCTTTCAGCATTTTTAGGGTGCAAACCCCGGGTGCCACCCGCACTCCGGGTACCGGGGGAGTCCAGCAGAAAAACCCTCGGGCGCTTTAGCTCGGCTGCGGACGGGACGGGACGGGGGGAACGCGGATGGAGCCGGGAGCGAAGGGAAAGCGAAACCCGGAGCGCGCAGGGGCCGGGCCGCGCTATCCCCCGGGCGGCTGAGCCCGCACCGGGGACGCGGGGAGGAGGGGACGGAGCCGGCGAGGAGCGACAGACCCGGCGAGGAGCGACAGACCCGGCGAGGAGGGGACGGAGCCGGCGAGCAGCGACAGACCCGGCGAGGAGCGACAGACCCGGCGAGGAGGGGACGGAGCCGGCACCGCCCCGGCCCGCCCCGCACTACAGCTCCCGGGGAGCCCCGCGCGGCCCCGGGCCACGGCAGCGCCGCGACAGCGGCTGCGACAACAACGGCGCTGGGACAACAGCGGGGCCGGGACAGCGACAGCGCCGGGGGGACGGGCCGGGCACCGCGCCCGCTACCACCGCCACCATGCAGGTGAGCCCCGGGACGGGCACGGCACGGCCGGTACCGAGAGACCTTCCTGGAACCCCGTGATTCCACCCTGGAACCCCGTGAATCCCCCTTGGAACCCCTTAAATCCCCCTGGAACCCCATGATTCCGCGCTGGAATCCCGTGAATCCCCCTTTGGAACTCCGTGATTCCACCCTGGAACCCTGTGAATCTCCCCTGGAACCCCATGATTCCACCCTAGAATCCCACAAATCCCCCCCTGGAAGCCCAAGGATCCTCTCTGGAGCCCCATGAACCCCCCAGAACTCCTTATATTTCCCTGGAAGTGTCCAGGGTCGGGTTGGACGGGGCTTGGAGCACCCTGGGATAGTGGAAGGTGTCCCTGCCCTACACAGGAGATGGGACAAGAGGAGCTTTAAGATCCCTTCCAACCCAACCCATTCCATGGTTTTATTTCATGTTTAAGGCTCCCAGCCCCCTTGGATTGCTGGCAGCAGCAAGGCCTGGAGCGTGACACCAGTCCCGAGGAGGATCCTGGTTTGGGGACACCCCCATGGCCAGTGTGTCCCCAGTGTGTCCCCAGAGTGTCCCCAGCGTGGGGCTGCAGCTGGGGTCAGGGTGCTGCAGGAAGGTAGCTTATCCCCAGGTGTGGGATCAGACATCCCAGCTGGACTGGAGCAGCAGGCAGGGGTGCAGCCTGGCACTGCCCTGTGCAGGCACCACTGGTTTTGCTAAGAATAACCCCAAAGCTGCAGCGGATCCAGCCCTAAATGCACCTTGAGCACGGGAGGTTTCCCAACAGCCTTTTTTTTCCCCCGGTGTGAATTCCTGCGGGGGAGGAGCTGGGTGCAGCCTCACCTGGGCTCCTGCTCAATCCCTGCTGCGTGGGCAGGTGGGGGAGGACAGCGTCCCCTCCCTCTGAACAACATCCCTGGGACATCCCTGGCAGCGGTGGCTCTTCCCTATTGGGAAGAATGCAGGGATTTTTAGGATTTTGCCCTCTTGGCCGTCACCCAGCAAGAAATCTCTCTGTGGCATCGCTGTAGGAGAGGAGCTGTTGGCCCAAGGAGCATCATTTTGGTGTCACACCCATGCTGAGCACCCAAAATGTGGAAATCAAAGGGCTTGTCTGGAATTCTGGAACAGGCAGCCCCGGGGTGGAATCACCATCCCTGGAATTGTTCAAAAAACATAGAGAGATGGCACTTGGGGACAGGATTTAGTGGAGACCTTGGCAGTGCTGGGCTAATATTTGGATTTCATGATGAATGACTGATTCTGCCCATAACTTCTGTTTCCCATCCCTAAAACAGTCACCTGCTCCTTCCAGCACTCAGCAGACCTGTGGGTGAAGGCTATGAAGGAGAAATTGCTTCATTTAAAGGCTAATTATCATTAATCTGTGGTCAAAGGAGACTTAAAAGGGTGAGCCAGTTAGATGTGCTAATGTGTTTTGGGTAACAAGGGCTGAGGGGTGTAACTGGAGCCAGGCTGTGGCCTCAACACCCACAAGGAATTGGATGGTATTTCTGGCTGAGGCCGGTCCTGGTCCTGTCAATCACCTCTGCTGGTGTTGGAAAAGGCAGGAAGGAGCAGCCAAACACAGATCCAGACACGGATCCATGCAGGAGGGGAGCAGCCATGAGCTCCACAAACACTCTCCTAGAGAGATTCACCCAAGGGAGCACAAAAATCCCAGCAAAATCCCACCTTTTGAGCAAGACCTGGCAGCTGGGTTTGAGCTCTGCAGCTGATGTTACACAAGAGCAATTCTGCTCCTCCTGTTTCAGCCGGGTGAAGGAGGAGGGGTGGTGCCTTTGCAGGTCCTGGCAGTGTTGGGGTTGATGCTGCTCTGCCAGGGAGGCACCCCTGCACCTGGCCCCCATCGCTGGGTGGTCACATTTGTGGCTCTGGGTGCCTTGGTGGTTGAGTTTTTGGGTGTCCTGGCCCTGCAGGAGGTTTCTCTGCCCTGGGAGGAAGAGAGGAGCAGAGGCTCTGCCCACCAGCTTCCCCTCAGCCTCCTCCACCTGTCCCCAGGGACCTTCCCTCCTCAAATCCACGTGGGAGAAGTCCTAGATTCATCTCTCTTTGTCACAGGGGTAAACTGGCTTTTTGTCACGGCCAGACAGGCACAGGAGCTGCTGCTGGGGGTGGAAATTGTCCTGCTGGAGGTCACGGGAAGAGTTCAGCCCAGTCAGCGTGACTGTGATTGTCCCTGCAAGTTCCTCTTCCCGTTTCAGAACTGGGGAAAAAACTTGCAGCACTTGGTGAATGCCCAGATGAGCACCCCGGGGTGGGGGGTGCAGGGACCTGCTGCCAGTGTGGGCACCCATCCCCCGAGGGGCTCCAGCACTGCCCCTCCCCTGGCCTCTTTTCCAGATGACCTTTTACTTCTCGGACACGGCAGTGCTGCTCTTTGACTTCTGGAGTGTCCACAGCCCCACAGGTAGGCTGCCAGCACTGGGACATCCCTCCATCCATCCAGCCCTCCCTGCAGAGCTCTGGGCAGAGCTGTGTGGGCTCCTCACAGCCTTCACCCCACGGCTCCTGGAGCAGTTTTTGGCAGGGCCTGCCCTGCCCTGCTGAGCTGTGCTGTGCCCTGGGCATGCCCCAGGCAGGGGTTGGTGCCCCCAAGCCAAGAGCAGCAAACAGGGAGCTGTGTGAAGCAACCCCCAGATCACTCAGGGATGGCTCAGCTTCCCACTTTTCTTTCTGTTTTTGACTGTTCTCCCAGCATATTTTAAGTCCCATGTTTTCTGTGGAGTCGATGCAAAGCTGCGCGTTTGTCTCACAGCAGCTCTCTAGGACAGGAGGACACAGCCTTAAGCTGAGCAAGGAGCAGTTTAAGCTGGACACTGGGAAAAATTTCTTCACAGAAAAGACACTGGAAGTGGCTGCCCAGGGCTGTGGTGGAGTCACTGTCCTTGGAGCTGTTTAAGGAAGGACTGGATGGGGTACTCGGTGCCATGGGGTGGGTGGTGTTGGGTGAGGTCACAGGTCAGACTCGATGATCTCAAAGGGCTTTTCCAACCGGATTCTGTGAATTAAAAAGCTAAACGCACCATTTCCTGACATTTAACAACCAACCCCAATGCCCCTGCCCAACCCCAGTGCATTCCCAAATACCCCGTGCCGGGCCCTGCTGTGCCCGTGTCACCCCCCCAGCCTCTCCCCACGCGTGGGCAGTGTCGGGGTGTCTGTCCTGCAGGGATGGTGCTCTCGGTGCTGGTGATCCTGCTGCTGTCCGTGCTCTACGAGGCCGTGAAGATGGGCAAGGCCGTGCTGCTGCGGCGGGCGCTGCTGGCCCTGCCCCGCAGCCTCAGCCAGGAGGCCCTGACCGAGCCACAGGAGGGGAACAGCGACCCTGCGCAGGGCAGGTACCACAGGGACACCGCAGGGACACCACAGGGACACCGCAGGGACCCCCCTGGGGGCTCAGGGATGGCTCTGCGGCCCGTGGCCAGTGCAGAGGGAGAGGGGCTGTGTGCAGGAGCTGTAGGCTCCCAGGGAAGGGGGGTGTGTACAGCCTGGGGAGTGGCTCCAGGGGCAGCCCAGCCCCTCCAGATCCTCTGGGAGATGTCCATGGTGGTGGCTAGAGGCTCATATTCCCCTCCAGGAGCTCTTGTGGGTGCAGGAGCGTCCTCCTGGTTTGGGGATGGGCACAAGAAGCAACTCAGTCCCCACAAGCCTGGCCCTGGCGGCTCCTTCCTTTGGAGCGAAGCCCTGGATTCTTTTTCTTGTATTTAATCCCAGATCATTCCTGAGGCTGCTCTTACTGCCAGCCTCATTGATTTTGAAGCAGGATTTCCCCCTGAGCTGCTTTTTGCAGCCCCCACCGCTCTCCCTGCTCCCCAAACCCCCCTCTGGCCACCCCAAGCTCCCGGTGGGAGGCGATTCCAGCTGCCCCAGCCCCTCCTTGATGGCATTTCCCATCTCCTTCCCCAGGTGGTTTTGGTTCCACGTGGGCCAGACGCTGTTCCACGTGGTGCAGGTGGTGCTGGGCTATATGGTGATGTTGGCTGTCATGTCCTACAACGCCTGGATCTTCCTGGGGGCCATCGCGGGCTCCACCCTGGGCTATTTCGTGGTGTACCCCCTGCTGGGCCGGGGCTAGAGCCCCCCGCGGTGGTGGCACACGTGTCCCACCTCCTGCTCCTTTGGAATCGCTGCTGTCACTTCTGCCGGGTCTGTCTTTGTCCCCGTGCTCTGTGGGATGCAGAACCCCAAGGACTTGCTGGGGGCTGGCCCCGCTCTGGGGACGGGGAGCCCCAGGGCCAGCACGGGCCTCGGCGGGTGGCTGTCCCCCGGCTCTCAGGGACCTCTGTCCGGGGGACGACAGCGGGGCCGTGCTGGCATTTCCTCCCCCTCCCTGCTTTTCGAGGAGGTTCATCCTGGCTGGAACGGGAAGGATCCGGTGACTTGCTGGGGACAGGAACCCCTGCACCAAGCCCCTCTTCACACAGTGCCTTTGGGGACACTGGGGGGGTCCTGCCACCCCCACCCCGCTCCTGCTTCAGGGATGGGGCTGGAGCAGCCCCTGAGCCGCCGGTGCCAGGGGGAAATGCTGCTCCAGGTGCCTCTTGCTGCTTCCTCAGGACACCCCTTTGAATAAAATCATCTCAGCTCCGCTCCTGGTTTGTGTCACTGCTGGGTGGGCTCAGGATGTGACACCCCCGGGTCACAGTGGGACTGGGGATCCCCAGCCCTACCCAGGGAGGCGGTTCAGCAATAAGGAGAGTCTCCTCTGGCTTTAAATAAAGCTTTTCCATTTTATTAATTATTATAAGCATATATTTAAACATTTGTATAACTTTCTTAATAAAATATCCTGGAAGAGACAGGTTTGAAGTTCACAGAGAAAGGCACTTTGTGGGTTAGGCTGGGCACCCCCTTCTGGGGCAGGAACGGTGGCACCTAAGCACAGGTGGGTGTCAGGGTGCTGGTCCCTGCTCCAGGTGTCACACCCAGGAGTCCTGCAGGCCCCCAGCACCTCCAGGGCTTTTGGCATCACACTGTGGGGGCTGCAGCAGTCCTGTCCCCAGCCCTGCACAGGGTCAGCAAACCTCTGCTCTTTGCTGAGCCAGGTGCCAAAACCTGCAAAGCTCGAGCAACCATCCATGGAAGGTGCTGAGGAGATCTGGAAGCAAGGGCTGGGATCTCTCCACTGCACAGCAAGCTGAGCCTGGAATTGTCCCAGTCCTGCCAGGCACAGCTGGGACACGGCGTGAGTGCCACCTTCCCCCAGAGATGTAACTCTGAACTTAAAATAGCCCCTGGAAAACCCTGGGGTGAGGATGGCTGGGGGTGGGCTCTGGGTGCTGTGAGCCTGGCCTGCGCACCAGCAGCCCACACCTGTCCCAGCATTCTCCCCCTGGGCAGTGGCTCAAGCCCCGCAGTGTTGCTGTCCCTGTTGTGTCCCCGTTTCCCATCCTGTTTTCCATCATCCCCTGCAGCCCCGCTCCCAGTGGCGCTCCCGGAGCCAGCCAGGGGGGATGGCAGTAGGCAGGCTCCCAGGAAACGCCCCGGACTGGGGCAGGGACAGCCCCGAGGACAGCCAGAAGTGTCCTGCACACCCACCCTCAGCAGGGCCAGTGCCAGCCCCCCGGCGGCCCCAGGCAGCGGTGTGGGGGGCAGATAAAGCTCTTCAGTAAAGCATCTCCTCAGTAGAAAAGAAAATAAGGCAGAAGAAGGACAGAGCAGAGCGCAGGGGATGCCCCATGCCCGACCAGGGCCACCCCCAGTGCGACCCAGCAGGGGCTGTGCCTGTGGGCAGCCCCTGTCAGGCAGTAAGGTCTCAGTGTCCCCATCCCCTCCCTCTCCCGCGGTGCTGCTCGCACACCCGGGGGCTCCTCTCCCTCTCCCCCTCCCTCAGCCCCAGTGTCCCCAGGGCCAGTCCATGGCAGGGGGCTGGGGCTAGAACTCAGTCTGCACCCCCTCACCGCTCTCCGTGGTGCCCCTGGGCTGCGGGGGGCTGCGCTGCCCCTGCTCGCCTGTCTCGTTGTCACTGCGCTGGGGACACGCCGGGGACGGGCTCTGGGCTCCGGGTGGTGCTGCTGTGACGTGGGGCACCGTGGCCTCTCGGGGGCTGGCTGGTGCTGCTGTGGCGTGTGGCACGCTGGACACTGAGGGGGGGTCAGCTCCGGGCACGGGGGATGCTGGCACGGATGACCTTGGTGTGACCTGTGGCACCTCTGATGGGATATCAGCTCTGGGCACAGGTGATGCCGGCACGGATGACCTTGGTGTGACGTGTGGCACTTCAGCCCCTGATGGGACATCAGCTCCAGACACGGGGGAAGCTGGCACGGATGATCTTGGTGTGACATGTGGCACCTCTGACGGGACAGCAGCTCTGGGCACAGGTGATGCTGGTGCAGGATGTTCTCTCCCAGTCCCTGATGGGACCTCAGCTCCAACAGGTGACAATGCTGGTGTGGCACACTGCCCCCCTGATGACACCTCAGCTCCAGGCACAGGCGGTGCCGGTGCAGCCCGGCGTGTCCCAGCTCCTGATGGGACCTCGGCTCCAGGGACAGGTGACGATGCTGGGGTGCCACGTCTGCCAGTCCCTGCTGGGATCTCAGCTCCAGGGACAGCTGACGATGCTGGGGTGTCACGTTCTCTGCCAGTCCCTGCTGGGATCTCAGCTCCCGGTGCTGGCAATGCCACACCGTGCACCCCGTCCCCATCCCGGGCTGGACCTTGCTGTGTGACATCCCCCTGGGCAGCCCCTGCCAGCAGCAGCCCCTCCTCGCTGGCACCGCTGCCGTCGGTGCCGTTCACCAGCCGCTCCTGGGCGCCATCCCCGAGGCTCTCCCGTGCCAGCGCC
>VYXD01012314.1:17086-33761 GCA_013397195.1 Hylia prasina | reverse complement strand
GGGCTGCGCCAGCCTGGCACTCCCTGGAGGTTTTCCTGCAGGAGATGTTTCCTGAGCAGCAAGAGGGCCAAGCCTGGGGCTGACCCTGAGGCAGGACATCTCCTGTGGGTATCTTCTCCAGGAGGAAGGGATGGATGGATGGATGGATGGATGGATGGATGGATGGATGGATGGATGAGGAGGATGCTGCCGCGTTGCCATGGCTCGCTCCGCCAGCCCCCCCTCCCGAGCTGCATTCTGCCCTGGCTTCCCTCCAGACCCGGATTNAGAGGTGATGCCTGAGGACCAGGTTCTCCTGCTCTGTCTCTGTGTCCCCTCCCAGGGAGAACTGGCCCCTCTGCCCTGGTGCTGGTTGGGAAAATCTCACCTGAGAGTGGCAGCTCTAAGGACACCCATCCCCAAATCTTCACCTGTCCCACTGCATGGACACCCCTCCCATCCTCTTGTGCCCCTTGGATCTTCTCAGGGCCACCTTCCGCGAGCTTCCCTTGCCCAGCCCAGTGGTGGCTCTCCTGCAGCAGCCTGCAGCGAGGAGGAGGAGGCTGGTTTTACTTCACTGAACTGTCAGCAGCGAGGAGAGACGGGCCCTGCTGCAGGGGTGACACCTGTGCAGCGCCTGCCACGATGGAGCTGGAGCATGTGGATGTGATTCCGTGCTGGATCCAAAAACCCCTGCACCCCTTCAACCTCCCCAAAGCTCCTCTTGCTCCGCTGCAGTCACGGGCAGGTGGCAGAGGCGGAGGAGCCCTGGGATAAGGAAGCACTTTGCAGAGACAGCAAGAAAACACCTTTCCCCCAGGCCACCAGGTGATCCTCCCACGGAGCAGCCTCACCTGCACAGCCTCCCCCAGAGCTGACCTGTGCCCCTTGCCTCCTCCAGGGCCGTGCCCAGGAGCCCCACGGCCAAATCCTGCCCGGACAAGGGCTGACGCCGCCCAGTGTCACTCTGTGTCCCCAGCTGGGCCTCTCCAGGGGCCACCCCTGCCTGGGGATGACTCAGGCTCGGGTTGTGCTGCACCTGCAGGGGCAGGGCTGGGGCTGCTGCCAGCCTGGGGCACGGCCTGGGCACCTGCTGGTACCTGACTCAGCCCAGCTTTTGGGGAGCTTGCGGCTGCCACCAGCCCCTGCTGGGGCACAGGGAGCCTTGGAGGGTCAGATGCTGCTCGTGGAGGATGTTCTGAGCCCGTCTCAGTGCCCAGAGGACACGCCTGGTGCCTGTGCCAGGCCTGGCAAGGGCTGTGCCAGGCAGAGAGGAAGAGGAGGCAGCGAAGGGCACAGGGTCCATTGGAGGGGTGCCTGTGGCATCCTCTTGCCTGGACAGGGCACAGCTGTGACCTCAGCCTGCTGCAGAAGTCTTGGAGGGGTGAGGAGCAGGAGGTCTCTGCACCCTGTCCCCACCATGGGTGGGAGCAGACCCTGAATCCAGTGGCTCCCTGTGCAGCCCATCCTCCCAGTTCCCACCTCCCAGGAGTCCCCGTGGTGCCCCCAGCCTGGTGTGTGGGCACAGGAATGGGCACAGCCTCTGCTGGGGCTGTAGTTCTGTCACCAGGCTGTGTCTCACCTCCGGTGTCGGCTCGAAGTTGGAAAAGCTTGAAAAAAATCCTTGTAAAATTCAGTGTTCACCATCTCAGGCATTGCAGAGCAATTTCAATCTCCAGACCACAGTCTGCACCAGGGGCTGAGAAACTCCTGCCCATATGTGACCATGGAAGGTGACCAAGAGTGACAAACCTCACTTTGGCAGGACTGCATCCACTCACCAGTGTCTGCATGTGCAAGAAGGTTAAAAAAGCCACTAACAGAGAAGATTTAGACTCTTTCCTTCTTAAAAAGAAAAGAAAAATAAGGTCTGTGTCTGATTCCTCTGCACCTCTTGGAGAAAGTGTCCCAGGAGAGATTGCTTCCTTCTTCCCACAAAATCAACACCTTTCAAAGGAGAGTCATCACCATCACAAGGCTCTTGGTCGCACGCTGAGGAGCAGATGCTGCTCCCTCCAACTCATGGTGCGGGGAAGGAGCTTGGCTCTGGAGAGTGCAAAAATAGAGCAGGGCTGAAGGTGCTTTAATTTGTGGGCTCCCACCTCCCCCAGGATGTGAGAGAACCTAGGAATGCCCACACACCTGTGGGCACCTGTGCTGGAGGGTCTTTTGTGGAGCCGTGTGATGGTTTGGCCTTGGGTCAGGGAGCAGCAAGGACCTCTCAGCCACATGCCAGCTGCCTTCCAGCCTGTCCTGGTGTCCCCGAGGGCACAGGGGACCAGCCCAGCCTGGATTCCCACCAAAGTACCACAGTTTGTTGGTGTTTTCCTCCGTTTTGTACCAAGGCAGAGAAGAAGCAGCTCAGAAAGTCATGGCCACACGTAGGAATGTGAGGGTCACCTCCCCTCAGGGACACTGTGACACTGTGAGTGCTGTCCTGCTGCAGGACAGCATCTGCTGGGGATGGAAACATCTGGAGCAAGAGGACAAGAGTTGGTGAAGGGTGGTGCCTTCAGCAGGGACATGAAGGGCTGTGGGTCATTGATTGTAGCCAAACAGGGAAACTCTGCTCAACTCCCAGATCCTTGGATCCAAGGAAATTGTCTGGAGTTGCCACAGAACATCCTGAGCTGCAAGGACCCGTGAGGACCATCAAAGTTCAGCTTTTATCCCTGCACAGGACACTCCAACATTCACCCTGTGCCTGATCCTGCAGTGAAAACCTCGTGGAGTCTCCTCTGTTTCTCCAGGGCACTCAGAGGGTTCATGGGTGTGATTATGCATTTCATTTCCCTTTTTCACTTCTGGCTGTGTTACTCAACTTCTACAGAGTTCAAGAGCTCCAGGTCTCCATCCTCCTCCTCCCTAGGCTGTGCAGCTTTCCCAAAGCTTTGCCCAGCAGGGGTAAATGTGGACATCTTTCATGAGAGCAGTGCAAACAGGAAAAGGGGGAATTAAACACGGGTTACCACGATGTCTGGGACTAGTCCCTGAATTCCTGGGTGAGGAATGTGTCCTCCAGGAAGGCTGAGGGCTTCCAGGTGGGCATAATCCAGTGGGAAAAATGGATGTTCAGGACTTGGGCTGCTGAAGGGGAGGTGTTTGAGACTTGTTTGGGTTTTGGGCACAGCAGTGTCCAGGCTCCGGTCACCCCGGGATGATTCTTAGCTGTGCTGAGGGCCATCACCTGGGCTTTGTCTCCTCTCTGTGATTCCCATGTGCTGGATGGTGCTGGAGGCCGTGGAGGGCCATTCCTGCCACCCTCTGGTCCCTGCTGCCTGTTTTATGTGGGGATGGCACCTGCAGAGCCGTGGCTGGGGCTGTTTGGAGGTGGGGACGTGCTCCGCTCCGTCCAGCCCTGCTTGGATCAGTGCAACATTCACACTGGCTTGAGCAATTAATTAATGAACCAGCACAAAAGCAGTTGCCAGGCCAACCCAAAGCCAAACGTGTCAGTCTGGGAGATGCAGCCTGACAGCTTTTTAGGAGAAGTGGGACTCCAGCAAACCTCGCCGTGGATTTCTGTGCTCCAGCTCTCCGGAGCTGCCCGGGGATTTGGGATCCCGAGGCACGGGATGTGTGAGGAGAGAGAAAAGCTCATGGTTGGGATCAGTTAAAAGCCATAAAGCAGCTCCATCCTCCTGTGCCACATCAGGCCCCCAGTGAGGTCCCGGGATGTGGCAGTGAAGGGGCATTTCTGAGCAGCAGGAATTCCCAGGAGGGAAGGGCTTGGCATGGCTGCTGGCACTGGGGTCAGCACTGGAGTGTCCCTGGCTGCAGCATCCCCACCCTGGTGTCCCAGCGTGGCCAGGACAAGGCTTTACCACCCCCTCCAGGGAGGTCAGGGCTGCTCATCAGCTTCCAGGCCTGTTCTGAAGCAGGATAATGGCCTTGGGGCACCCCGACTGATCTTATTTTTTTGCCACATCCCGCACTGGGTCCATCTCTTGGGGACACAGCTTTGTTGGCATGGCAGGGATGCTCCCTCCTTGCCCAGCTCCAGTGGGACACGTGGGGCTGGCTCTGTTTCCATGGCCAGGGTATAAATAATGTGGGATAAGCCTCTTGGAGGGCTGGATGGGCTCAAGTCCTACTGGGCCAGCGTGTCACCTGCCTGGAAATGATGCAGGGGGTCACGTCTGTGCCGTGTGTCACCTGAGAATGAGCCTGGCTGCAGGTGGTGGGCTGGGTCTCCAACGTGTCACCTGCCTGGTGGCACTTTTAGGGCCATACTGCTCCAGGGGGTCTCCATTCACAGCAGTTGCCACATCCCGCACCCAGGGGCTCTGGTGCTGGAGGAGGATCCAGAGCTGTCTGTATTCCCTGTTCTTGGGAGAAATTGTCATTAAAATTCTTTCAGCCTGAAGGAAACAGATGTGACGTGGTAGGTCCAGACCAGGCAAGTGTTCAGGCACTGGGTGAGATGCTCATGTGGAATTTTTTTTCCCCCCTGAAACCTGGTTTTATCTCCAAGGTGAAAAACTTGGCTGTGAGCATCACCAACTGATGTTAGATCCTAAAAACCCTGTTCTGAGCAGATGTTTGAGGGCATGGACAGCAACATCTGGCCTGCTGATGTGGAATGGGAGAGCACCACTTCTGGGAGGGGTCTGGGCACGGCCTGAGGACCTTGGCACCTCAGGATCTCCCATTTCCCCAGGGAGACTCCCCAGAGCACTCTTCCCTACGCTGGGGTTTAATGGCTGCTGCAGGGACACCCAGGAGGGGCAGTTCTTGGTCACGTCTCCCTAAATGTGACACCAATCTCCAGCTTTTGCTGGAGTTTGTGCCCTTTGGCAGGACCCTGGAGCTCTTTGGAGGATGCTCTGTGGATCTGCCTCTTTCCTGACCCTGCCTGGGCTCTGAGCTGGCTCTGGCAGCCCGTGGAAGAGACAAAATTCAGAGTCAGATCTGACCCATGGCCAGGGCAGGAGAGGACATCGATGTAGGGAATGACTGTGCCTGGGGATCAGGGATTGACACCCTAAACCTACAAAGCTCAGAGAAATTACCCTTTGAAGTGCCCAGTTCCTGCTGTGAGAGGCCCACCTTGGTTCCAGGGTCGGGCTGGGGATGTGACAGCACTTTTTGCAGCCAGGCAGATGCTCCCCCCCTCAAGCATCCTCCATCCAGCCCAACCATCCCTGTGCAGGAGGGACACGGCGTCCCCACAAAGGCACAGTGTCCCCTGCAGCTGCTGCCTCAGCGAGGACACGCTGGGGGGGCTGAGGCAGCAATTTGGGAGCCCTTTTTGGGATCTGGTGCCCTTGGGGCCACTTTCCCCATGGGAACAGCATCCTCTGGGCCACAGGATGCTCTTCCCTCCGTCCTTCCCTCCGTCCTTCCCTCCGTCCTTCCCTCCCTCCTTCCCTCCCTCCTTCCCTCCCTCCCTCCTTCCTTCCTTCCCTCCCTCCTTCCCTCCTTCCTTTCCCAGCTGGGTTTTCATTGCAGGGGCAGGACTTCTGCCTGGCTGCTGCTTTTTGCTGAGCCCTTCCATGGTGCATCACCATGGCCCCCTGTGCTTTCCTGGGATGGAACCTGTGGGATGGGAATAGGATGGGATGGGATGGAGCCTGTGGGATGGTGGTGGAGCCTGTGGGATAGGGATGGGATGGAGCCTGTGGGATAGGGATGGGATGGAGCCTGTGGGATGGGATGGGATGGAGCCTGTGGGATGGGATGGAGCCTGTGGGATGGGATAGGATGGGATGGGGATGGAGCCTGTGGGATGGGATAGGATGGGATGGGGATGGAGCCTGTGGGATGGGATGGAGGCTCGGTGCTGCCCTGCAGGCAGTGCTGTTGTTGCTGGATCCTGGCCCTGGGCAGGAGCCAGGATCATGCAATGGCAGGAGGAGGAGCAGGGCTGTGCTGGCATTGCCCATTCCCAGCTGTGCCCCGCTGCCAGGGCAGGAGCAGGGAGCAGCTCTGGGATGCACGGGCAGCCCTCACTGCCAGCTCCTGCCCACAGAGGACAGCTCCTGGTGCATTGGGTGGGCAGCACGTGTGGGCACAGGCAGCAGCTTTGCCTGCCCAGTTCAGGTACCCTCCATCCCCTGTGTCCCAGCCCAGGGCTGCCCTGAGCCCCCTCTCCCCAGAGGATGAGACCAAGGGCGGGCAGGACACCGAGGGCAAGGCCAGTGTCCTTCTGGGGCTCCCTGCAGGCAGATTTAGCTGGGAGAGGTGGTGGATGTGCAGTGGTAGGAATGGCATTGAGGAGTGGCTGTTTCCTCCAGGTTTTGCAGCAGGACAGACAGACAGCGACACTCAGAGGCTCCTGTTTTCTCCCTGCTGGCACCAGTGCCAGCTCTGGACCCTGCTGGGCTTTGCCCAGGGAATCAGCACCCTTGGGGTGACCCACAGGGAAGGCTGGCAGGGTGACATCCTCACACCTCCGTTTTGTAATTTAGAGACTTTCCTTAACTGGCTTCTTACTGGACATTTCCATCCCTGCCCCTGGGACCAGGGGCTCAGAGCAAAGCCCTGCAGGGATGAAATCCAGGGGAAAATGCTGTGTGAGGACGTGGCACAGCCTCCTTTCCTCAGGCTCAGCTGTGTGAGGGACAGTGCTTCACACACCAGGGTGAAAGAGGGACCTGCAGGCTTTGGGGGGCACCTTGTTCCCCCAAAACAGATCTTTGGGCAGGAGGGCAAGGCTTGAACCCCCCTTCCTGCAACCCAACCCCAAAGGCTGCCCCACTGCCACCTGCTCATGTCCCTGAAGTGCATCTCACAGGGAGCTGGCCCGGGGCAGGAGCAGGGGAATTTGGGGTGGGGTGGTCCCGGGGGTGCTGCTGTCCTGCCTGGTTGCATAAGCCTGGCAGCCGTTCACGGGAGGTGAAATGGGATTGTGAGGGATTACAAGGAACAGGCTCAGGCTGCTTGATTCTTGTTTCTAAAAGGAGCTCCTAAGCTGCTGTTGTTTTCCCAGCACTTTGGATTATGGCTGAACATCATGGGGTGGCCCACAGGGACCCCCCAACCAGCCTGGGGTCTGTCTGTGAGTGCCAAGCACAAGACAAAAAAGGGGCTGGGGGGTGACCACCCCTCCCTGGGTACCCCAAAACCTCCCCCATCCCCTCCCTCATCCCCAGTTAAGGCACGGGGTGAGCGGGCTCAGCGTCACCCTGCACATGGGTGGGGGTTTGGTGTCCCCAGTGCAGCCCCAGGGCCCTGGGGTGCTGCAGGAGGGAACCTGGGCTCTCACCATCACCCATATCCCCTTTCTTGCAGAGATTATGCACGATGTGATCCGGAAAGTGAAGAAGAAGGGGGAATGGAAGGTGAGCACCAAACCCGGGGAGGGAGCAGGGAAGGGGGCAGGGTGGGGAAGGTGCTGCCGTGCCCCCAGCTCAGGGGGTGCTCACAGGGTGCTCACAGGGTGCTCACAGACTGTTCAGGGATGCTCACAGGGTGTTCACAGGATGCTCAGGGATGCTCACAGGGTGCCCAGAGGTGTTCACAGAGTGCTCGGGGTGCTCACAAAGTGCTCACGGGGTGCTCACAAGGTGCTCAGGGATGCTCACAGGGTGCTGAGGGGTGCTCACAGGGTGCTTGGGGTGCTCAGGGGGTGTTCACAAGGTGCTCAGGGGTGCTCACCTGTCCCCAGGTGCTGGTGGTGGACCAGCTGAGCATGCGCATGCTCTCGTCCTGCTGCAAGATGACTGACATCATGACAGAGGGCATAACCAGTGAGTACCCCCTCCCTGCCTCCCACATTCCCTGGGGGAAGGGCTGAATCTGCCTCTGCACCAGGACACCCGCAAAGGCATCTCCAGGCTGGCACAGGGTGGTTGGCACAGCCCCCAGCCAGCCCTGTCCTGCTTGGGATGGAGCCACTCCTCCTGCCACAGCCCATGGACGGCTCCTGGTGCCAGGCTGGAGTTCCACAGGTCCCTCCTTGCCTGCTGGGGCTGGAGCAGCCAGAGCACCTCGTCTCCTGGCAGTCCTTCGGTTTGAGGAGGGGACCACGTGTTGGTTTTTATCAGCCTGATAACCAAACAGCTCCCTGTAACACTTGGGAAGGAGAAGGAGATGGAAATCCCCGTCTGGGAGCTGGGAGGGGTTGGGGATGGTGAGGTTTTGGCTGGTGCAGGCAGAGCTTCATCCTCAGGTGAAGGGGGATGTGAGGAGAAGCCAAAGTAACAGCAGCACAGACAGATCCATGGCCCCTGGGACCTGCCCAGGTGCCCACAGCTCCAGCAGGGACCACGGGGCTGGGATGGGGTGGGCAGGGGTGCCCCAGCTCCTGGGTGGGCAGTGTCGAGTGTCTGGGGGAGTTTTGGATATGGAGGGGCTGCCACGGGGCATCCAAGGGCCATGAGATGTCCAACCATGGGGTGTCCAGCAGCCCTGCCTGGCTGAGTGCCCCACCCTTGATCCCTGTTCTCCCTGTTTTTCCCCCCAAGTTGTGGAAGACATCAACAAGCGCCGGGAGCCGCTGCCCAGCCTGGAGGCCGTGTATCTCATCACCCCCTCCGAGAAGGTGAGTGCACTGTGGCACACAGGGACACCTGGCCAGGGTGAGGTGCTGTGCCCCGGGGAAGCATCCTGCCTCCAGTGAGGCCGGTGGTGCCAGCAGGGGATGGGACGGGGCTGCAGAGCTTGCCCTGAGGCAGGAGGGAGGCCTGCAGTGCCATCCTGCCCGGCCCAGCTGCTCCCTCTCTCTTCCAGTCCATCCACTCCCTCATCAACGACTTCAAGGATCCCCCCACCTCCAAGTACAGAGCTGCCCACGTCTTCTTCACGGACTGTGAGTACCCTGAGGGGAGGGACAGTCACTGAGAGGTGCCAGCAGGTGGGGAGGGATGAGGGAGGGAGGGATGGAGAGATGCTGAGCACCACCCTCCTGCTCCCCCTCCCCTTTCAGCCTGTCCTGACGCCCTCTTCAACGAGCTGGTGAAGTCCCGAGCTGCCAAGGTCATCAAAACCCTGACAGAGATCAACATTGCCTTCCTCCCTTCCGAGTCCCAGGTGAGGCTGGGCTGGGGTGGGACAGGGGGTGGGACAGCTCCAGGTCTCTCTCCAGCCCATCGGGTTTGTGTAACAGCCTTGCACCCCCAGCTGGCTCCTTGCTCTGCCTCCCTCTCTCCTGAGGTGACTTCCCAGGCTGATCCCACAGGGGATTTAGCGGGTGCTGTGCCTTGGCCCTGTGCCCACAGCTGTGCTGGCCAGCCCAGCCACCAGCCAAGGACACCAGGGAACTGGCCCTGGGCCATCTGCCCCTGCTGGGGACAAAGGCACCAGGGGACAGATGGTGCCAGACCTGCTTGGTGCCATTAACCCTTCAATCCTCAGCATTGCTAGGGAGTGATTTCTTGGCATCTTCACGTGGTTTTTACTGGGGGCACAGCTGGGGAACAATGTGTTTCTGCTTGTCCCCAGGTCTCTGCTTCCCTGCCTGGGAGCAGGTGACTGCTGAGGGCAGGGGCCTTCTGCCTCCTCTGCTCAGATGGCAGAGGATAGGGATCCTACACATGGATAGGGATCCTACCATGGAGCTGGAAATTCTGAGGGATGCCCTGAGCATCGCTGAGCTCCAGCTGCTTGGTCCCAGGCTCGGCTGGGTCCGCCTGGGCATGAATCTGGTTTGCAAACTCAGCTGGGGTGGGGCTGCTCCCCTCTGACCCGCTCCCTCTGCACCCCCAGGTTTATTCTCTGGATTCGGCCGACTCCTTCCAAAGCTTTTACAGCCCACACAAGGCCCAGATGAAGAACCCGATCCTGGAGCGCCTGGCAGAGCAGATTGCCACGCTCTGTGCCACCCTGAAGGAGTACCCGGCCGTGCGGTACCGCGGGTAAGGCCAGCGTGGGCATCACTGGGCATGGGCGAGGCTGCTGTGGCCAGTGCTGGTCAGAGCCTGGGCATGGACGGGCTGGTGGCAGGGACAGACACCCGTGCTCCTGTAAACAGGCTCAGACTTGATGGTCTGGGGAGCTGAGGGGGTTGGGATCCTGAAATCTGAGGGGCACCAAGGCAAAGGGGAGCTCGTTGAGGGGAGGTGGGAATGAGCAACAAAACCTGCTCGTGTCCCAGCTCTCCCATGAGCCGAGGATGTCACACAGGGAAGCCAACACCTCCTCCCTGTGCTGTGCCCTGTGGGGCTGAGCTGTCCCCCTGCCTCCCCCAGGGATTACAAGGACAATGCCATGCTGGCACAGCTCATCCAGGACAAGCTGGACGCCTACAAGGCTGATGACCCCACCATGGGCGAGGTGAGCGCTGCTGGGGCTACCAAAGTCCCTGTGGCAGCCACAGACGCTGGTTGGGGACCCCAGAGCAGCCCCCGACCCCGAGCACCTGTGGGGCTGAGGGAGCCCCCAGGCCGGTGCTGATGGCTCTGCTGTGTCCGCAGGGGCCGGACAAGGCTC
The DNA here is from genome assembly GCA_013397195.1 of Hylia prasina. NCBI lineage: Eukaryota > Metazoa > Chordata > Aves > Passeriformes > Sylviidae > Hylia > Hylia prasina. The sequence continues at coordinate 23,411 of VYXD01012314.1, read as the reverse complement.
GCTCCCAGCTCCTCATCCTGGACCGTGGCTTCGACCCCGCATCCCCGGTGCTGCACGAGCTGACCTTCCAGGCCATGAGCTACGACCTGCTGCCCATCGAGAACGATGTCTACAAGTGAGTGCAGCGCTGCCCTCCCCACCCTGTGATGCCCCTGAGGCCAGCTCCCAGGGGTTGGGAGCTCAGCATCCCTCCATCCATCACAGGTCCTCCTCCATTGGGAGACGCCAGTGCTGCACTCTGGCGGGCCTGGTGGGCAGGACTGGGACAAGAAGGGCTTTTCCAGCCCTCGGCCCCTTGCCAGCATTTAGGAATTGAAGGGGTACAAGAGGGGAAGAGGTCAACCCCAGCTGAAATCACTTGGCTGTTGGCACAGCCAAGAAGAGCCCTCGTGTCCCCGCAGCTCCCTAAACCAGCAGCAAGGGCACTGTGTGTGCCCCAGCCCCCCTGTGACATCCCTCCCCTCCTCCCAGGTACGAGACGAGTGGCATTGGTGAGGCCCGGATCAAGGAGGTTCTCCTGGACGAGGATGACGACCTGTGGGTCACCCTGCGCCACAAACACATCGCCGAGGTGTCCCAGTGAGTGGCCCTGGGGTTGGTGTGCTGGCCGGGTGGGACACTGGCTTGGCACTGCCACCCACCCCGCTGTGAGGGACCCCTCCCCACTCAGCTCTGCCCTCCTCCTCTCTGCAGGGAGGTGACCCGGTCCCTGAAGGAGTTTTCTTCCAGCAAGAGGATGAACACGGGTGACAAGGTGACCTGCTGCATCCACCCAGCTGCGGGCGGGCTCAGCCATGGGTGGCACGTGGTGGGGTCTCCTGGGGACACTTGGCCAAGGAAGGAGGGTGGTCAGGTTCCTGGCAGGGGGAGATGGCTGTGGGGTGCCAGCCCTACATGTGGGGCTGGAAAATGGGGTGCTTTGGGAGAGCTCTGCACCCAGGGATCAGGTTGCCCCCAGTATAGGGTCTGTGCTCCTCCCACAGCAGCTGCTCTGTCCCCATTCCCTGAGGTGGTGGCAGTGAGGGGACCCTGGTGGCAGTAGGATGTAAAAGTGGCCAGGACCAGGGCCTGGCCTGAGCCCCAGCCAGGCTTCCAGAGGCCCAGCCTCAGGTGGTTTCTCCCTACTGCACCCTGGTCTGCCGAGCTGCAGATCCCTCCTGCATCTCAGCTTCAGGGGAGGAGACCTGGCAGTGACACATCAGTGACACAGGGGGCTCACACGGGGACAGAAGTCCTTGGCAGGGTTATCCCCTCTCTGCTCGTGGCCCCCAGCTCCCTGAGGGTGAGTGACCATGTCCCCTTTCCTCACAGACCACCATGAGGGACCTGTCCCAGATGCTGAAGAAGATGCCACAGTACCAGAAGGAGCTCAGCAAGGTATGGGGAGGGGACACTGTGTGTTCAGTGACTGACCCCACCTGAGGAGCAGGAGGTGGCAGCTCTCCCCTGGCCACGGGTGGTGGCACAGGGACCCTCAGCTGCTGCCAGCACTGCAGAGTGACCACTCTTGTGTCCCCAGTACTCGACCCACCTGCACCTGGCTGAGGACTGCATGAAGCACTACCAGGGCACCGTGGACAAGCTCTGCCGAGTTGAACAGGTACCAAACCACTCCCCCAGCCCCACATTCCCACAGGAACATCGGGGGCTGCAGCTCCACCCTCCCAGGATGGAGTGGTGATGAGCACGTGCTCCCCACAGGACCTGGCCATGGGCACCGATGCCGAAGGTGAGAAGATCAAGGACCCCATGAGGGCCATTGTCCCCATCCTGCTGGATGGCAACGTCAGCACCTATGACAAGATCCGCATCATCTTGCTCTACATCTTCCTGAAGAACGGTGAGGAGGACGGGCAGGGGTGTGGGCAGCGTGGGGTTTGGCCAGGACCATCCAGCTGGGAGAACCCAACCTGCCTCCCTGAGCAGGCTGAGTGTCCTGAGGTGGCAGCAGAGGGGCTGTGTCCCCTTGGTGTGACATTGCTGAGTACACCCCGTCCCCGTTGCATTCCCAGGAATCACCGAGGAGAACCTGAACAAGCTGATCCAGCACGCCCAGATCCCGGCAGAGGACAGCGAGATCATCACCAACATGGCCCACCTCGGGGTGCCCATCATCACAGACGTGAGTGTGCCCCTCGCAGTGCCCCTGCCCCTCAGCCGTGGCTGCCCTGTCCCCGTGGGGTGGCCGGGGGGGTGTCCCTGGTGCTGCAGTGTCTCAGGCTGTCCCTGTGCTCTGTGCCCAGTCCACGCTGCGCCGCCGGAGCAAGCCGGAGCGCAAGGAGCGCATCAGCGAGCAGACCTACCAGCTGTCCCGGTGGACCCCCGTGATCAAGGACATCATGGAGGTGAGCCAGCAGCCAGCACGGGGCTGGGGGGCAGAGCAGGGAATTCCAGAGCAGCCCAGGAAGGGACCTGCAGAGAGCTGGATGCTCCCAGCCCAAACCCTGACACCTCTGTGAGCACGTGTCCTCTGGGCTGCTCCCTGCCTGGGATTGCAGCATGGCTGGGATATTTTGGGAGGCTTTCCTGGCCTCCATGAATGTGTTGGCCCCAGGTGGGGTGCACAGAATCACAGAATGTGCTGAGTTGGAAGGGATACCAAGGATCGTCAAATTCAACCTCTGTCCCTGCACAGAGCCCCAACAACCCCACCCTGGGCATCCCTGGCAGTGCTGTCCAAAGGCTCCTGGAGCTCTGGCAGCCTCGGGGCTGTGCCCATTCCCTGGGGAGCCTGGGCAGTGCCAGCACCTCTGGGGGAAGAACCTTTCCCTCATCTCCAGCCTGAGCCTGCCCTGGCCCAGCTCCAGCCCTTCCCTGGCTCCTGTCCCTGTCCCAGAACAGAGATCAGTGCCTGCCCCTTCTCTTTCCCTCATGAGGAAGTTTCAGACTGCAGTGAAGTCTCCCTTCAGTCTTCACAGCCCAAACCAGGCTTGCCCAGCATCCCTGGAATACAAGTGCAGTAACAACTTGGCTGGTTATGTGTGTGCCACTGTGGCCACCAAGGCTGGGTGGCCTTGTCACAGCCTTGCCCATGTCCCAGCAGAGCCAGGGGGCAGACATGGGTGGCTCTGTACAGCTGTGTCTGTGTCCTCAGGAGCTGTCCCAGGAGCTCTGCACTGGGATAGCTTGGGCAGTTCAGTGCTGCCTCTGCCCTCAGACCAGCAGAGCTGCAGCTCCCTCAAGTCCCACCAGGAGAGAGCTCATGTTCCCCGTTGTCACAACCCTCCTGGGGTGGCTTCACCCCCAGGTCACCCCTCAGCCTCACCCCCAGGCCAGAGGGGCCTGCCCAGGGCAGCAGCACCTCAGCAAGGCCCAGGTGCCACTGACCCTCTCCCACTGGTGAAACAGCAGCGGGTCCCTCGTGCTTGAGGGGGATCCCAGGGCTGAAACCTCCAGCTCAGCACCTGCTCCTGAGCTTCTCGGGAGGGGAATCCTGGGCACAGCCTTCCAGAGGGGCTGTGGGGGCAGGGGCTGTGCCTGGCTCCTCGCTGACCCCAGGCCCGTGGCTCTGTGTCCCCAGGATGCCATCGATGACAAGCTGGACACCAAGCACTACCCGTACATCTCCACCCGCTCCTCCGCCTCCTTCAGCACCACTGCCGTCAGGTGGGTGCCCCTCCTCCCCTGTCAGCATCCATCCCACACCAGCCCCGGGGCTGGATCCAGCAGCAGGTCTGGGAGCTGCTCAGGGGGCATTCAGGCATCCCCGTGCCTCAGTTTCCCCTCAGGCAGTTCATGTCTCCATTCCCTTGAGGCCCCCCAGGTCTCAGTTGCCCTGCAGACAGCCTGTGCCTCTGCATCCCTGTAGGAATCCCTTGTCTCAGTTTCCTTCAGGCATTCTGTGCCTCAGTTTCCCTTCAGGCACCGTGTATCTCTGGGTTTTTTTTGGCATCCTGTGTTTCAGTTTCCCTGCAGATATCCTGTGTCTCCGTTTCCCTTTAGGAATCCTGTGCCTTCATTTCTCTTCAGACATCCCATTCTTCAGTTTCCCTTTAGGAATCCCATGCCTCAGTTTCCCTTTAAGCACCCTTATGCCTCACCTTTCCTTCATACATTCCATGCCTCCATTTCCCCCCGGCGTCCCGTGCCTCAGTTTCCCTCCAGGCATCCTGTGCTTCTGTTCCCCTGTAGAAATCCCATGCCTCAGTTTCCCTTTAGGAATCCCATTCCTGATTTTCCCTTCGGACACGTGGTGCCTCAGTTTCCCTCCCTGTAACAGCGAGCAGCACTCGTGGCCGGAACCCTGGCCTTGACCTGCTGCAGCAGCACCGTCTGTGTGTTTTAATTGAGATGTGGTGCCTCGTGCCCGTCCTTCACCCTCCTCTTCCTCTCCTCAGTGCCCGCTACGGCCACTGGCACAAGAACAAGGCCCCCGGCGAGTACCGGAGCGGCCCCCGCCTCATCATCTTCATCCTGGGCGGGGTGAGCATGAACGAGATGCGCTGCGCCTACGAGGTGACACAAGCCAGCGGCAAGTGGGAGGTGCTAATAGGTGAGTGGTGGCCCCGGGGCTGGCCCCTCCCGCTGGCTGCTCATCCCACCTCCATCCCGCAAATTCCCGGCTCCAGACGACCGCGGGAGCTGGAACTCTGCGGAAAGGTTTTCTCTGGACATCTGTTGTCACCCCTGTGTGCCCCCTCCCTTCCCCATTATCTGGGTTGCGTCACTCCAAACATCCTCATTTTTGCTTCCATTTTTTCATGTCTCCTGGCTGGTTTTGTCTGAGCAGGGCTGGGTCAGAGGGGAGGAGGTTTGGCAGCTCGGATTGCTCCTCGGTTTTGGGGCATTACTGGAAGAAAAGTGCAAAATAAAGAGGGGTGTGAACAGGAACCAGGTTTGTCAGTTGCACAGGACATGGTCAGGGTCAGCTCCCATCTCTGCTCCCAGGGGAGCCGTGAGTCAGGCACAGAGGACACAGTGGAAGCTCTAGCAGGTGTTAGCGAGGAGCTGTTAGGTCCCTGACATTCCTCTGGGAAGCACAGCCTGGATACTCACCTTGCAGGGCACAGGCAGGTGTCCTTTACCATCTCATCTGCTGCTCTGGATGCCTGGTGGAGCCTGTCCCCAGCATCTCTTCTGCTCCTTGGGAGCAGCATCCCAGTCTCCATCACCTCCTGCTGCCCCAGCTGTGTCCCTGTCCCCGGGCACCCATCCCAGCTCCATCCTGCCTGTCACCCATCTCATCCCGCCTCTCTCCAGGGTCCATTCCCTGCATGCACCTCCGAAGCTCCAGGCTCCCCCCACCTCCTTCCTCTTCCTGCCCCAGGAGCAGCTGGTGGTGGTGGCGTGGGGGAGCCTCGGCGCTGCCGTCAGCCCCGCTCTGTTCTCCCACAGGTTCTACTCACATTCTCACTCCCACCAAATTTCTCATGGACCTGAGGCACCCCGACTTCAGGGACTCCACTAGGGTATCATTTGAGGATCAGGCTCCAGCAATGGAGTGAGCCAAAGAAACCAAGTAAAGGCAGCTTACTAATGAAAAAGAAACTCTTCCTCCCCGAAGGGTTTTCTTTGATTCTTCCGTTCCTGCTTTTTTTAATTGTTGTTTTGGGGTTTGTTGGGGTCTCCGATCAGAAAATGCTTGCGGTTCCTCCGACCAGGTGGAAAAGCATCCGGCGCCGCTCCATCATCCCTCAGCCATGTCCCCTGGCCGGCTCCTTCATGCCACCATGAGTTCCCCCTCTCGCCAGGGCCAGAGGGATCAGGGTCCTGGGTCCCCACAGAGGCGTCCCGGGGCCGGGCAGGGGCACGGAGCTCCTGGATGCTGCCCTGGGAGTGGCTGGAGCGGGGCTGGGGGAGAGGGGCCGCAGTGGAGACCCCAGCACTCATCCTGCTCCATCCCCATGGGCTGGGCACTGCTGGCACCCCCCGGCTCTGGGGAGCCCTGGGGCTGGAATACCACTCGGCTCAGGTTTGCTCTTGGATAGGCAGGAGACTCCTGATGTTGCAGACCCCAAACCCTGCTCTGCGGTTCAGCTCCTGCTGGTTTCAGCAGTGAGTGCTGCCCTGGCATCCCCCATGTGCTGGTCCCTGCAGCCCAGGGTGGCTGTGGGGCCGAGCCAGTGTGGGCAGCATGGTGGGAGCACCACTGGCACCGTGCTGGGGGACCCCCGAGCGAGGGGCAGCAGGAAGCGAGAGCCTTTTGTTTTCCTTGTCCCCCCTGCCACCCCTTCCAGGCACCTCTCTGTCCCCAGGATGCTCTGTGCAGTTTGGGGGACCTGGGGAAGGTCCCTCCACGCCAGCTGTTCCCTGCATCTCCCACCCCTGCACCCCCCCAGTGCCTCCTGCAGTGACCCCAGTGCCACAACCCCCCTGCAGTGGCACC
>VYXD01012313.1:663523-758596 GCA_013397195.1 Hylia prasina | reverse complement strand
GTCCCTGGGTGTGCTGCTGTATGTCATGGTCTGCGGGTACATGCCCTTCCGGGAGGACCGTGACATCGTGTCGGGGCAGCTCTTCTTCAGGCAGCAGGTCTCTCCAGGTGGGTGTCCGGCCTCCAGAAGGCAGCCTTGGGCAGTTGGCAGGGCGCAGCCCAGCACGGCGCTGACGCAGCTCCGCGGGAGGTCAGTCTGCCCTCGAGGGCCGGCTGCAGGAGGGGGCCCGTGACGGGCCGGGTCAGGCACGCTTGGCTGAAGGAGGCGGCGCCCGCCCTGCCGTGCCGCTGTCCCGCCAAGGGCAGCTCTGAGCACACGCAGCGTGGCCCGGGCTCCGCAGGCGCCGGGAGCGGCCGGGCAGGAGCCTTGTGCAAGTGACCGGCGCTTTCTGCCTTCTCTCCCCAGAGTGCCAACACCTGATCCGCTGGTGTTTGTCCAAGCACCCCGCGGACCGGCCGGAGCTGGAGCAGATCTGGCGCCACCCTTGGGTGTGGGGCGGGCGTCTGTGATGCCTTGCCGGAGCCTGTGCAGCACCCAGATACCGAGTCCCACGCAGGACTGAGGGTCCGAAAAATAAAAACCACCACCGACCCATTCCGGGCTGTCGAGTCTGGTCCTTGTTCGCGACTTCAGCTAAAGAAAGCTCTTGGGAAAAGGGGAAATCAGAGCCTTCCCTTCAGCCTTTGTCTAGCCTTTCCTCCAGACAGGTAGTTTTTTGTTTTAAAGAGCAGGCTGTAGTTCAGCTAATAGGTGTTTTAGTAAGCGAAGAAGTGCAGCAGTGAAACAACTGGTTTCAGACTGATGCTGCCACTTGGGGTCTCTCTATCCTTCTCTCCCTTTTGAGGTGTCCAGCGTTTTTCAGTGCGCCTTCCTTTTGGTGACTCTGGGGAATGCCTGTCTATTTTTGCGCTATGGGGGACTGGGGATCCTTTGTCCACTCTCCCTTTTGGGTGGCTTGGTGGAGTCTGTCCTCCTACCCTTTTGGGGGAAGGATGGAGGAGGTCTGCGTTTGTCTGTAACTTTGGCTAGGGGGACAGGAGGTTCTCCCTCCTCCTCTCTTTTGGAGGGACCAGGGGCTTCCCTATCCTCATCTGGCCTTTGTGGTTGCAGGGCGGTATCATCCTCCTCCTCTCGCCTAGAGGGAGGGCTCTGTGCTCTGTTCCAGGATGGGGCACCTGGGTATCTCTGGGGGATGGCTGGGGTTGTCTCTGTTGCATTTTCTTCACATGTGGCAAATATCAGTCAAAGCATTTGATGCATTGTTAAGTTTGATTTCTGCCAATTTTAGTCTGTCTGGTCCCCGGGGGGAGGGTGTGTTCAAGGTGTGTCCGTCTCTCTCGGCCGAGGGGATGCTTGGGAGAGACTCTAGGGGTGAGGAAAGTGTTCCTGTCCCTCAAAGGATGATCTGGGATTTCTCCATCCTCCTTACCTTTGCTGGGCTGGCGGTGGTTTCTGACCCCCAAAGTGGAGGGTGGCCGGCGCTGTCGCTGTCCTCCTGTCCTCACACTCCGGGTGCTTCTCTGTCCTCCTTACCTTTGCGGGGCTGGCAAAGGTCCCCCAGCTCTTTTGGGGGGGCCTCTGTGTCTGTCCCCCTCCGCTATGGGGGCAGGTGTTGTGTGTGTGCTCCTCCAATTTAGCAGGAGAGGGGATATTCACTGCCCCCTTTCTGCTTTGGGGAGGCCAGCATGGGCTCTCTATCCCCCTCTGATCTGGGGGCCCAGCTCCTTGTCCCCCTCTGATTTGGCAGGGGGCCAGTGCTGTCACTGTCCTCGCAGCCCCCGGCCACTCTCCACCCTATTTACCTTTTGAGATAGCCCTTGGGCTTGGGTTTAGAGTTGCAGTTGGGTTTAGGGATAAATGTGGCATTTGGTTGAGGGCTGAGCGTGTGGGAAGGGCCTGGAATTGGGGCTGTGCTTGGAGTTAGGGCTGGCTTTTAGATTAGAACTGGGATTGGGTTTAAGGCTAAATGTGGCATTTGCCTTAGGCCTGGCCTTGAGTTTAGGTCTGGGGCTGCACCAGTCTGGGACTGGGAAGAGGTTAAGTCCGGGACCGTGAGTGCGTCTCAACGTGGAGCGACATTAAGATCAGTAGCAGGGTGAGGTTTGGGACCGAGGGCACGGGGCAGAGGTCACGGGGCACAGGATTGTATCAAAGAATATTTTCTTCTCCAGGCTGAACACCCCCAACTTTCTCAGCCTTGCAACATCATTGTCAGGGCTGAGGCAGATGCCTTCACCTTTTAAATTTTTTTTTCTGCAATACAAAAATGAGAGAAGCTTGGTGCCTCTGGCTTCCTCTCATGGAGGAAGATGCCTGGAGCAGGGCAGGTTCAGCCAGTGCTGCCCCACAGCACCAGCTGAGCCAGGATTTGCTGGGGTTTCCACAACTGTGCTGAGTGAGCTCTAACCCAGGCCAGCCCCAGCAAAGGAAATGGCACTTTTCTTTGGAAGCAAATGGAATGAAGGCAAGACAATTTCACCGGCCCCATTACAGCAAGAGGCTGGAATAGCTGGGGATGTGTCACCTGAGCATGACAGACTCCTGAGCTTCTTCATCCAGGAAAAGCCCAGCACAGAAAGGGCAATGAAAGGAATCCCTCCACGCCCCTCTGCCACAGCTACAAGCACAGCGAGGGGGGGACAGCAGAGAACACCCAAGAGCCAGCAGCCAGTGCTGCCTTAGGAACTGCACTTACACCCAGGGTCATCTCTGTGGAATTTATTATCATTTTCTCATCAGTTCTACAGTACAAAAGCATGCAAAAAATAGCCTCTCTCTTCATGGTACATATTTACAGTGCAACAGCCACATGCTGTCACAGTACTGAGTGCATTTACATCATGCTTGAATCATAGCAGAGCACATACAGGGGCAGAGGTTCAACTTGAAGTGCAACAAGAGACTGAAATACCAACAGAACAGGCCTAGAAATCAGAAAGAGCAGCAAAATTACAGCACAGAGGATCTGCATTGTACCCTCAAGAGTTGCAATTCATGTTTTCTTGAATTTACACCATTTTTTGGAGCACTTTGATTGATGGCTTGTGGATACTGACGGAGGGTCTGGGCTCTGCCAGCAGCAGCTCTGAGCATAAATGGCTTTTCTTCAGGAAGGGAAGGAGCAAGGCAGTGACTGATGAGCTGCTTTCCTTCCCTCATCCCATGGAAGGCTGCATTCAGAGCAACAAGGTCATGGCATAATCCAAGTTAATTCAGCCTGGGAGGGACTCGAGCTGAGCATGGACTTGTGTAGGAGGATCTGGGCCAGAAAGGAATGCTTTGCACCGCTTTGCTCAGCAAACTCCACTAAAAATGTGCCCTGCTAAAGCAGAGAAGCTTGGCACCTCATCCAAGTTCTATTTTCACACAAACCCTCCACTCTCTGCTTTCCAGTCACCCTGCTGCATGCCAGAGGTGCTTGGGCTCTCCCTAGCGCAGCCCTTCTGCCTTGGGAAATTTAGTGAGATCCCTGTCCCTGTGAGAGCCTGGGCTTCTTAGGGGCTGAGACAAAGGCCCTGGGCTGGTGGGACAAAGCTCATGGGGGTTTTGGGCAAGATGGGAGGGAAACAGCTGGGGAGAGCAAACAAGCTCCTGGCCACACACTACAAACAGAGAAATTTCCCCATGGCAGTGCTGCCAAGGGCTTCAGGACAGAGTTGTGCTAAAGGAACACAAATTTTCTCGCAGCAGCTCCTCCTTGCAAGTCTGACAATAAATAAGAAATGAAATTGCACCCTGGAAGTTATTTTATCGAGCCACTGTTTGTTTTGCATGGAGCAGCTACACTGTCCCTTGTCAGGCTCCCTCTGGTTGCAGCCCTACACAAAGTCAGCTTTCCCCCCAGCAGCCCTGATGCTGAAAACCTCATCTGTTTGTGAGTGTGACATTCACAGCAGCACATTCCACCCAAAGGGTTAAAGACATAGACTCTGCATTTCTCAGTGCGGGACAGAAGAGACTGGACCAGGATTTTTGCTTAGCACTACTCCCCCAAAACCAAAGGCCTAGAGCCATTAATTGAGCAAGACAAAGAAATCCACCTCCTGGAGATCAAAGAGATGTGCTGTTCCCCCAGATGAGAAATTTCTTTCAAGAAAATCATCCTCAACATTGAAGAGTCTGGAAAACTTGATGAGATGCAAAGGTGTTGGGGGAAAGAGGAGCCCTCCTGGTGACTCCAAGCCCAGCTAACTGAGGCCAGAGGATCCCAGCACTCCAGGAACAGCAGAGGTGAGGATTTGGAGGGGAAAAACCCAGAGCACACACCAAAGCATGAGTGTGCCACACCTGCTCTGCTCACTGCCCTGCAGAGCCCACAGTGAACCCCCTCCCCTCCATCACAGAGAGGAGCAGACAAATATTTACCCATCCAGCTAAAGAGAATTTCACTCAAGAGCTAAAAGCGCTGCCTTGCCAGGGATGTTTATTCTCAAATAAATCCCCTCTCTTCAGTCTCTTCCTTTCTTCAGAGCAGAACCAGTGTTGCTCTGAGCTGCTCTAACATGCACATAAACAAGCCTGGATTTCATTGCAGATGAGTGAGTAGAGCCTATTTTTGCCTATCTGAGCGTTTCTCCTGCTGCCAGGGCACATTTTTCATCTCATTTCATTCAAGTTTTCAGGCTGCTGTTTGTGACACGATCAGGGTGATTTCTGGGGTATAAAGGAAAGCCTGTTGGCAGATTTGCTGAAGCAGCAAGGTGTGACACGAGCTCAGTGCTCAGCTGCACAGCTTGAGGGGTTGGTTCTTGGATGTGTGGGAACAGCTCCAGAAGGATTTCTTTTAGCTGAAAGGGCAAGTATTTCAAAGTAGATTTTGAGATAATCATAAAAAACATCAATTCCTCTCCAAAACTGAAGTGATGATTTAGGTAACACTAAAGGAACATGATATGGAGCTCATTTGTAACTTACCAGTTGTTTGGTTGCATTAATTGAGGCTGAGAACAACCTTCCTGCAGCCTTGCCCCACCAGCTCCCACCCCTTGGGCATCACTAAAATAATCCCAACTGCCTGGGTTAGCAAATTATTCTTGCCACAGATTAAAACTACAATAACTAACCCCATGTTTGCATTCTTAGAGCTCTTTGAGCACAACCCAGGTATTGCTTAGGCTTCAGAAGTCCCACAGGGATGAGGATTACCAGAACTCCCTTTTCTGCCTGGGGTAGGTGATGTTCCTGAGATGTGTCCTTTTTGCAAGGTCACTCCCTGCCCTGTCCTGGGGACACCAGTTGGGGAATGTTTTTTCCACAAACTGGAGGAGAGTTTGCCCAGCTTGGCCCCAGTGTGCAGCAGGAGCTGCTGGCACCACAGCACAGATCAGTTTGTATCCAGAGATATTTGTCCCTTCCACAGGCAGCAGTTCCACCTGGACAATCTCTCCCATCTGCAGAATCCCCGGTGCTCTCAGACTTTTCACTCCCTACCTCTGGGTACTTAAATCTTCATTACAAGACAGCAGGATCCAAGCAGAAGGTCTGGTGTCCCAGGCTGGGGGAAGGATCAGGGCATGCTCCTGGTGCAGGACCAGGCTCCTCAGAGGATGCTGAGCTCACAGCTGGTGCAGACACAAACAGGCAGGATTTAGCACCTGGAAGCAGCAGTGCAGAGCTCAGGCCCACAGCAGTCACCTTTACAGGATCCAACACCATTGCCAGCTTTCAACATTAAAGGTCTCCATTAAATAGAGAAGCTGCAATGTTGTTTTGCATTTTGCCAATATTTACAGGTGAGATGCAAGGAAGAGCCCAGGCTGGTGACTGCTGGGCATCCCACTGAGGTGGCTGAGGATGAATGAGGGGAGGTGACAGGCTGGGGACAGACAAAAGGCACCAGCAGCAAAGCCCAGCTATAAAATGTTGTGAACCATCAAATTAGATTGCAGCAAACAGAACAGGAACACCAGGATATACCAGTCACTATCAACAACTCTCGTACATGTGTCCCCCTGCACAAAAAATGAGGGAACAAAGTCCCAAGTCCTCAGGATTAACCTAAAAGCAGACACTAAGATGATTATGTAGGAACCAAATTTAATCACATCCTTTCTTTAAGTACTATAAAATAAGATTGCAATCCCAGTGGCTTCCCAGGGGCATGTTCAGACCCCATAAGGCTCAAGGGAAAATAATGACATATATTTTGACAGATGGATGTCATTGGTTTTTATTCTCTGAATGGAAGAGTGAAATTCCTGATTATCCACACAGTCTGTACAGTCAACAGCCACAGAAATGGCTGTATTTGCCTTTTTGTATTTGCCTTTTTAAGTGCAATCTCTTACCAGTTGTCAAACTGTTGACATGAAGCTTCTAACCCCAAGTTTAGAAGCAATCTATGGATAAAATAGCAGCATCAGCACATGCATAAAAATCAGAGCCTTAAAACAAAATTAAAAATTAAAGCCTTTTAAAAAAATCAAAAGATCAAGTTGTGAACTTGTGCTCTGTAGCTTTCTAAAAACCCTCCACCAACATTTTCCATCCTAGGAACCTCTCCCAGTTTGGGTCATTTTCAGGAAACTAAAGTTTAAAAGCATCAGGTACACAAGAGATGAGCGAAGAGAAGGAAATAAAATAAAGCCCAAATCTGCCACTCTTTTCAGCTGGAGAACATGGTCCATGGGTGCAGGACTGGGCACAGCTGTTGGGGTCTTTGGGAATTCCCATTCATTCCCAGCTCTTTGGGAAGAGCAGCCCTGGCAGATGTCCCTGGAGCACTAAGCTGTTCTGTGTAGCAGCATATCCCCATGCTCCAGAGCTCTGTGACATTCGAAGGCTCATTGCACATACAGGGAATCTCGTGTAACTCCTCTGCTTTACAGCACTGCCCTGACTAAAGCCATGGCTGGGGGCAGGACTGACACTGTGCAAAACCGAGGGATAAGAGGAAAAGGGAAGAAAGAGAAAGAAAGGCATAGGGAGGGACAGTGTTCACTCCAACAGCAAGATCTCATCCTCATTTAACTGATATCCAAAGACATTTTGCCGTCAACTCCACACCAGGAGCAGGACTCCTAACGTACACAAGTGCTTTACCTTGCATTAAATAAAACAGTTGCCCACTGATACAAAACCTGTCTCTAACACCATTTTTTTTTTCCTGATGCTTGAAGTAGAGAATGCAAAAACGCAAGGAAAAACTGTCTGGGGGAAAAGGACCCTTGAGACAAGCAAACCCCCATTCCTTGGCCGAGACCCCAGAGGTGAAGCACAAGTGGAGAGCAAGGCACACACGGAGGAGCCACGGACACCCTGCCCAAGGAACGCTGCCCCAGGGCTCTGCTCCTCGGCGCTGCTCTGATCTCTGATCCTCCTGCCTGGCTTTCTGGCTTGGTCCGTTTCTGGTGGGTTTAGTCTGGTTCTGTTTTTGCTGCAGGCCCCGGGCTGGGTGATGAGGGCAGATGTGACACCACGAAGGGCACGGCCAGCCCGCAGCAGCCGCCGGCCTCAGGACGCGGCCTCGTCTTCGCACACGTCGGGCAGCTCCGGGTCCCTGGCTGCTTCTCTGCTCCCTTGTGTTCTGCATGGGTGGCAAGGAAACAAAGACATTGTAGGCACACTGCAAGGCAGGGGATGCTTCTTCCAACCAACAGGGAATAGCAATGTACCAGCCTGTTGTGCTGGTACCATGTAAACACCTCAGCAATATCCCCAGCACGATGCCCTGCAGTGATGTGCAGCTTGTGCCTGGACACCTGCTTGGCCTCTGCTCCCAAAAATGGAGCTCTCCACTTCCCTGAGTGTCCTTCTCCATGAGGAGGTACCTGGCTCTAAGGGAAAGTCTTGCAGACCAGCAGCATGGTTTCCAAATTATCTAGTTTCCATTTGGAGACTTCTGGCTTGCTCTCCTTTAATCTGATTTTTTAATAAAGATCAGAGTGATGGGTTGATCCCACAACTGCTTTTCCAAATGTAAAACTAAACGTTTGACCAGAATCCAGTTTGTCCTACACAAAAACTGTGTGATTTCAGTTTCTGTGAGTTTGCCTGGTCCCCAAAACCAGAGAGCAGCAGCCCTAGAATCTCAGCCAAGGTCACTTACTTGCATTGCACATATACCACAATAACTTCAGCCTTTTCCTCCTACTCCTAACTTTTGATGTTTTCTCATGTAGAAGGCTTGAGCTGTACTGCACTCCAGGGCATCCTCGAGGAGCAACATCTCCACCCAGCCCAGCCATCCCCAGACAGTGTGACTGTCACTGTGACTGGATGGAGAAAAGGGGACACCTCCAGGTGCCACCCACAGCAGAAACTGATCGCAGGCAGATGACTTCACCTAAAACACCCATTTCTCCATCATAAAGTTATCCACAACACAAAGGAGGTGATCATCTCCAAGCAATTGTCTCTCCCAGATGTCCAGCCTCGCTCACAGCAGTCTGGCTGTATCACAGAGTCATGGAATGGTTTGGGTTGGCAGGAGACCTTGAAGATCATCTTGTTCCACCCCCTGCCATGGGCAGGGACACCTTCCACTATCCCAGGTTGATCCAAGCCCTGTCCAACCTGTGCCCAGTGCATTCTGCAGCAACTGCACGGACAAGCCAGTTTGGCAGTGGAGTGTCTGTGCTGTTGCATGTGCCTGGAGCACACAGTGTTTGGGGAGAGTGGGTTGGGGGCTCCAGGGGTATTTCCTGCCTAGGAACAACACCAAGTACACACAGGGCTAACCCGATTTTTGAAGAAACCAGAAATGATCTAAATGTTCCCTTCTCCCTCCACTTCAGCAAAGCCCTGCAATAAACCTGACCTTGAACCTATGAAACATTTCCCTGCAGGGAAGGCTGAGGAACAGCCCTGTCTTCAGTGCCTGTCATCCTCCTCTTCAAGTGATTGATCACCTCATTTAGCAGCAGAGGCTCTGTTCTGTGGCAGCTCAACACAACCCAGCTCCTTGTCTGGCACATCCTGCTCCTGTCAGGGGTGTCTTCGATGCTGTCCCACCACTCTGAGCAGCCTCTGCCTCTCCAAATCCCTCAGTGTCAGGGCGAGGGGACCCTCATGGTGGCAAACACCAGCCAAAAATCTGGGGCTGCCCATGAAACAGCAGAGACCCAGTACCAGAGCTCCATGTCTGCACAGCAGCCAGGCTCGTGCTGCGAGGCCTGAGGCTGGATGGGAATCTCCAGTAAATAACTCCTGGTAAGAAATAAGACTCTATTTCTCCTTCGTTTTTTTTTAAGCCACAGGGGAGCAAAGCCTGGTTTGTGCAATTACCCAGGAGAGTACATGGCTGTCACCCACAGCAGCTGTGGGGGGATCACAGCCACTGGGGACGCACACGAGTTTCATGTCCAGCAAGGAATGAGCCTCCCCACACTGCCCTCCCAAACACAGGAGCACGGGACAGGGATGGTGTGCGACAACCTACACAGCACCAACACACGCCCCTGGCAAGTGTTCAGTTCCTCCACTGA
Organism: Hylia prasina; assembly: GCA_013397195.1. NCBI lineage: Eukaryota > Metazoa > Chordata > Aves > Passeriformes > Sylviidae > Hylia > Hylia prasina. Next base: position 749,171 of record VYXD01012313.1, on the reverse strand, counting down.
GTCCCCATTCAATGCAATAACCTGCCCTCATGCAGGCTGCTGAAGTCCCTCCCTCCCGATGGAAAATGCAGCAGCAGGAGGAGGCAGTGGCACCAGCCGCCCCTGCCTGCCTGCTCCTGGCTATTTTTGGAGCATCTCTGCAACTCAGAGCAAGCAACATCCTGCCTCTGGCTCATCCATTTGTCTCAAGAGCAATAAACCAGGCCAGGCAGAGTCTCCAAAGTGCTGGAGCGGCTCCCAAAGGTATTTTGAGATGTGTGGTTGTTTCCCAGTCTCTCAGCCCAGATCTTCCCAGCCTGGCTGGAGGTTGTGTCTTCCCTGACCCTTGGATCCTAGGCCTGCCTAATGAGGTGTCTGTAAGCAGCTCATCACAGTTTGCATTAATGTTATTTTGTTTTTAAACAGAATTAAGTGGACCAACACTTCCTAGAAGGGCCTGTGCAAGTGGTTGGAGAAGTGACCATGTTTTGATGAAGTCCTGGCTGGGGTGACGTGGTCACTTGGAGTGACCAGTTTTGGTCTGCCCAGAGCCCTCCCAGTGCTGCACCAGAGGCAGAAGCACAAGGGAGTGGTGGAGCATGTGGAGCAGAGATGGCTCCAGCCCTTTCTTTTGCATAACCACTAAACATTAAACTCGAATTACAAAGCTCAGCCTTTCCCAGATTCTGTAGCTATTCCCTCTGCAAACGTGGGGCTGAGCACCAGGTCCTGCTAAAACCCAACTGTTTTTTTCACCCTCCCTCCCTAAAAGCAGCTGAAATACTGAAGAATTACAGATAGAAATAATAAAAAAACATACATAAACATTAGTGTCACACACAGAATGACTGCAGTAAAACTGCTCCTACAGGAAGTAAGGATGGAGACAAATGCTGTCACTACTACACAAATCAAACAGGCTGAGGAGGGGACACAGGTTTCTACAGCACCTGGGGAAACACAGACATGGAATTACCTTAAAGATGGATGCAAGTATACAGATGTGTTTAAGAGGAATCTGTCCCTGAGAACAAAACAATGAGACAAAGGAAGAAAGTGATCATGGAGACAATGGCAGCAGGTGAAGGAGCTTGTGTTTCTGTGCCTGTCCAGCCTAGAGTGCAGAGTGGAATGGGGATGGAACATCAGCCACATTTACCTGAAGGACAGATGAGGACAGGCACTGGTAGCACTTGTACAAACCCACTCAGCCCCTACCACTGCTGAAAGCTCCAGATGGCTTCCACACACTGCTCATGTCCAGCTGTGCTTCCCTGGGCCATGTCATTTGGCACCTCTGGGCTTTTGTGTCCTGTCAGCACCTTGTGCAATGGGGCAGAGCCCTAGGAGCACTGGGCCCCTCCCTGGAGGGACCTGCTGATGGTGGATCATTCCAGAGGAAACTCCTGAGCCACAGCCATGGCCCTGTGAGGATACCTATCTGCATGTGGGGCATGGCTCTTCCCACAAAACAGGCAGTTCTCTCTTGGGAGAAGCTGTTTCTGCCTGGAGACCTGGGCCAGCCACTTCCTTTACCTCCTTTCCCCACTTGGCTTCCTTGTGCCTAAACCTACATGGATAATATGGCCCTAAGGGCAGTGACAGCCCTTTTTGTCTCTTTTTGGAAAGGCTGGAAACAGGGTAGGCTTTTTAAATACCAACTGATCCCCCACAGAGGAGCTGACAACCACATTTCATCGGTAGTGTTAGCAGCCATAATGGGAAAGTAAATTGTGTCTGTCAAAACACAGCAATTAATTTGATAGGTTGTAGCTGCAATAAATGAGAGCAATAAAATGTGGTGAAGCCAGTGCTGACTCAATTAGGAGAAATGTGGAGCAGGCAGAAGAAATGCAGCAAACACTGCTACCAGAAATCCAGAACTTAGCTGTGAATGCTGAACTGGGCTTAAAAAATACTCTGGAGCTGGAAAATTAGAAAAGATCAGTTGCTTCTGCAGCCACCATTAATGATGGGCTTGAACCTGGCCATGGTCTGCAGGATCTGTAAGACTCCCTGAATCACTGCCTCTCCTGGGAGATCCTGCATGAAAAGCAGGATCCAGTGACACCTGGTCACTGCCCAGCTGACAGGGTGAGGTGACAGCTGGCAGCACTCACACCATTCTAGGTGTGCAAAACAAGGACTGTTAAATGGAGCATCTTTATTTCAGCTCCCCTCTGCCTGCTGAGTGTGTCTGCACTGAACATCTGCCTTTTAAACTGCTCAGTGCTCATAAACAGAGCAATAAATAACAGCCAGCAGAGGATTCACTTCTTCCAGGTCTAAAGGGTCCTAAAAAAACTTTCTCTCCTCCCAGTATTAACTTAAGAACTGTTTCATATCAGTGGTGTCTTAGTGATGTCCTCTAAAGGCATCAAGGCTACAACAGGAGAGCCCTGCTGCTGCCACAGCCATCTGCACAGGCACCTCCAGGAACAGAGCCCAGCATGCTGTGTAGGTAATGCAGGGAGAAATTAAAAAAAGATTCAGCCACAGGATTTAGTTTTCTCCTCTCCAAATCCCAATGAGTGAGCTTGAAGGACATCTCCACTTTAAGAGTCATCAATTAGGCATCAAATACCAGAATGCTCTGGTACCAGAGCTCAACTCAGCTGCCAGAGGATTCCTACAGGGTAGATCCTCAGAAATGGCACAGATGTAAGATGCTTGAAGCAGCAGTGAGTGGGGCTCTGGCAATTTCACATGCAGCCTAATTAAGTAAATTGAATGTGCAACTGAAGTATTCTAATTGCTTTCCTATTTTCTTCTGTAGGAACACAACAAATTATTTCCTACCTACAACTAGAAGGAGATGCAATATTACAAAAGCTGACTTATGTCCCTCTAAAGACACTGCCACTGGGGAGAAGGAGCTCTGTGGAGGAGAGCTTGGGAATGAGTGGCTCATTTTTCTCTCAGCTCCTCCTGGGCAGCCACATGTCCATAAAACAGTGATGGCTGCAGGCACTGCTTTTCTGGCATGTCCCAGTTTTGGGCTCCCCTGTCCAGCTACAAGGGTGATGGCCATGCAGAAACTCTGCAGAACCTTTCTACAGCAATATTATCGGCTCCTGCAAGATCCTAAAACTTTACAGAAATCCAGACTCACTTGAAACTCATTTTAACACAGCTCTATTAATAATATTGGTACTTTGTATGTGTAGCAAGGGTGGTTTTTCCAGGGAACAACCAATCTGAATTAAGAAGTGGATGAGCCTGGTGTCTACTCTGTTTGCCCCTGAGGAAATAACACTGTCATCAAGAGATAACTCACTGAACAATGAATATTTCCCATTTAGCCATGGTTCACTTGAAATTAACATCATTAGATCCAACACATCTATTTAAAATTGAAGTTATTTTCATTAGATTCAGTCAGTAAAGCATTTTCCCAAGTTTGAAATAATAATAATCCATATGCCTTAAAGGGACCATCCCTGCTGTAGTGTTTAATATACAACACCATTTTTTGGAGAGGCTTGGCAAGTATCTTTCTTTTAAACAAGTTTCAAGATGGGTTCTCAAAGCTACAGTTGTGCATGAAATAATTTAGGATTAAATCAATTTTTACTGCCAAAAATTGGCACTGATGGCACGAGACTGAGAAATGAAGCACAGGGATTAGTGCAGTGGAGAATTGGCACATTCACACTCATTTTGGGTATTTCTAAGTGCTCACACTGCTGGGAAGAGGCCAGCCCAGCACGCAGCTGCAGCTCCATCCCTGGCCTGGCATGGTTTTGTCAACTAAGGGCACCAGACACACAGCAGCACAAATGGAAATTACACACTGCTTTAAAAAATAAACCTTTTAGCCTGTACAGGGAGCCTGAAAACACACAGGGCCAGAAAGAGCTGAGACAGGGAAAGATGCTGGGTTTCAATGAACTGAGAAAAATCCAACTAGCAACTTTAAAAAGGAGACAAAAGTGGAGGCTTACAGCTCATCTTGAAAGCCTAAGAATATTTTATAAAGGACAAGACATTGATAATGTGGCTGATCAGAAGTTTCACAGCTACCTGAGACCAAATGAACTTTGTTTTTTCTGAGCAGATACTAAAGCACCCAGCTCTAGGCAGGAACCAGCATCAAGGGTCAAGGAGTTTTCCCACCACCTGGGTGAGTTTCCAAGCATCTCAAATGAAGGTAGAAGGGAACAGGTCCCTTTTGGAAACAGGCTCAGAGTGACCAGCCTCAAATATCAGTTCAGGCAGGGTTTGAAAAGAAATTCTGCCTTGCTCCAAGTTACCTGTCTGGGACAGTGGGAAGAATAGAATATATTTTTCTTCAAATTTAGTAAATGTTGCCCCATTGCAGAGCAATGCAATGCAGTGACCAGGAATGGTAGGGAACATATGGGTAGGGACATGTGTCCAATTAGCAATAACTAATTTGGAAGGCATTGAGTGAAGAGAAACAAATCAGGGCAAATCCCTTGTGCTAAGATGGCAAAGGAGCTGTGAGTGCCATGCTCCAGATGTGTCCCACAGCAGCACTCATGAATGGGGTGTCTAAATGCCAAACTAGGGTCTGGCTATGACAAAGTGTTCACTAAAGTCTCCAGTACACAGCTGGGGACCTAGAACATTATCATCCTTAATGGAGCTGAGCCCTTAAATCCCCACACACCTGTGAGAGACAGGGAGAGACTCCTCTAATTGTGTTGTCAATGGTGCAGTGAGACTCAGCACACCCTCGTGGGAGTCTGCTAGGAATGGTACTGGGATTCTGGGTGGAAAAGAATCATTCTGGGACAACACAGCTTTGTTGTCAGAAACAGCCTTATAGATCCTGTGGGGTAAGAACTTTATTTATATAAAAATAATTCTCCCACATCAGGCTACTCGTCCAGCTGTTATTTACCGGACTGATGGCCCAGAGTCCTGCCTCTGAAAGGAATCAGTGACAGAAATGAGGGAGAAAGAATAAGAACCAAGTAAAGGACATCCCTTTACACACCATCATGGTTAATAACTGTTGATGAATCTATTAGTCATCAAGATCTCTATTCCCTTTTTAATCCCAATATAGTAATTTATACCCAACCTCCAAAGTATCCCCTTGCAATGTGTTCCACTGTTTCATTAACTGGCAAAAAAACTGTGTGAAAAATATTAGTCTGTGTTCTCAAGTGAAAAAGCAATTTCAAAGTGTTGTCTTCTGTCTGACCATGGTGTCTCTGCCCAGACTTGGGCCCCACACCACAGGTCAAATCCCATCATCTCATTTTGAGTTAAAAAACATACATAAACTGCTAATTTGGTACCATTTCTGTTGTCCATAGAAAGAAGAATTAAACCCTCCAATATATATCCAAACAAAACCCTAATTAAACTTACTTTACTTCACAAATCTCTAATGGATCTTTGATCACAGCATTATAAACTAACAGGTGAAAAAACAGAGTCAAGTTTAGCACTTTACATGTGTTTAGGCCAAACCCATCTTACAGAGAGAACTACATCTATAAAAGACTTTTTAGGCTGCAGTGTTTCAATCTGAGAGGACATGAGGTAGATTTTATCTCCAGTGTTTAATGCAGAAGGTATTTTTTTCTTTAAATGCTACAGAAAAGATTTGCAAACTGCTTCCCCCCCCCTCCCTCCCCACACAGCCTGGCCGTGCCCGTGCTGCAGAGCCAGGCATGGCTGTAGGTACCTACATGAGCAGGTTCCCTGGAGCAGACATGGATCTCTCCTCCCGCCTCGTCTGGACCTCAAAGGGATTCCCAAAGGAGCGTTTCCTTAGCATGGCCTTCACTAGGATCTTTGAGGAAGAGAACAGAGCAGTGAGAACAGCAGGACTGACTCCTGGAAGCTAGTTCAAAGGAGTAACAACAGCTTCTTTAATAATTCAGCTGACATTTTACAGCACTACAGCAAAGAGCATGAAGCAAAGGAACCCACAGAAGAGCTGCTGCAGTGCTCAGACACAAGAAGTTCACACTGGGCCAAAAGGCCAGGATTTCACACCAGGAACACACATGTCCCCTCCCCAAACCTCCTCCAGCAGCTGAAGGCTTCAGCCCAGCCCCAGCTGAGAGGATGAGGTGCATTTCACACGTACCACAGCTGGCAGGCTGGGGATGGTCTTCACAGAGTTCTTGACCTCCTCCTCGGTGACCTCCACCACGGAGCAGTGCTCCTCCTCCAGCGGCAGCGGCTCCGCGCCGCCCCTGCTCAGCCACGGGTGCACCTGCACGGGGACACACAGCTCTGGGCTGGACAGAAATGGGGGCACAGGGCTCACTGCAGGGGCAGCTGACACTACTGCTCCATCTCCCACTGCCAGAGATGGCCTTTAACTGGCTTCCTTGGAAATGGCTGCAGTCTGGCTCAGTGCTGTCACTCCTGCTGCCACCAACCTGCACCACGGCACCCTCTGAATTGAGTTTGAAACACTTTGAACACCGGAGTTATCTGGAGTATTTTCATTTTTTTGTCTTGCATGCAGCAGAGCAAAGCCCCCTTTTCTTGCTGTCTCTCATGGGATGGTTTCTTGGCTGTGAACAGGAAGAAAGCCCTGTCCAAGGGGATGGGCTGAGCACAGAGCCTAGCCTGACACGTCCTCTGTCAGCATCCAAGGAAGGTCCCCAAGCACAGCAGCATCTTCTGTGCACAGCCAGGGACAAGGGCCAGCACTCAGCTCTGCTCTTCTACCCACAGGGTCTTCTAGACCACAGGGTCTTCTTGTGCTTGCAAGAGCTGTCAAGTGAAATCCCATAAATACAGCTCCAAACCTGGCTTTGGCCTCCTCGGCATGGAGGGAAGGGATGTCATGATTTTTTCCTCAAGCTCAGCCTTTCTACTGTCAGCCTTGGTGGTAATACTGGTGTTGGCCTGGGACAAAGCAAAGCAGAGCTTGCCCTGTAGAGCATGCTGACGGATGTCTGGAAATTCTGAGCTCTTCCAGCAGGTCTAAAGCCTTGGTGAGGGGTGACAGGAGGACAGCAAGCTCACATAAACCCAGAATGAAACCACAGCCTGTGAAGCATTGTGCTCTGCCAGGCCTGTTCATTCTTTCTATTATTAAATATCTCCCAAATAATGGTGATAGAAACAAATGTGCTGCCTTGAGGCCCCTGGCCACAAAAGGACCAGAGAAGGAACACACATCCAGTCCCTGGAACGCACATCCAACACTGCCAGCCCAGGCTCTGCAGCTAGCAGCTCCCCTGACAATGCTGATTCTCCCAGGGATTCACTGAGATCAGCCAGCTTTTGAGTAGTTTTCATTTAAATAAGTAAACAAGAAAGCTTTTGTCAATATTCCCCAAGCAAGCAGCAGTCATGGAGCTGTGGCTGCAAAATGAGTGCTCTCCCTTTCCAAGGGAGGGTGCTAGAGACAGCTCCAAAAACAAACACTGGGAACAGCTCTGCTTCATTAGAAGGTACCAAAGGACATAAAATCAGCTGAGACTGAAAACTAATATCAAGGTCCAGCTTACCTTTATTTCAGGGACTGTTATCCTTGTCTCTGGGTTTTTATCGAGCATGCGCAGGATCAGTTCCTTGAGCTCGTCACTTATCTGTGCTCTGAGTGAAGAAAACAGCAGCACACAGTTAACAAGGGAATTATAAGTGCAGCAGAGCACAGTTCTTACTGTGCAGTTACCTGGTAGAGAATCTGCTCTGCTCAGGAGATATTTTCTCTGCAAACCTGGCTTGAAGGCACCACAGTCACTGCCACAGGGCTTGGTTATCCTGTTCTGCCCCCTAACACAACAGACACACTCAAAATGCAGGATGAGGCATCAGGTGTATGGGTCTAAGGACATCCTTGAAGACAGCACTACACAGGGGAATTTCTGAGGGGATATTTGGAGCAACAAAGTGTTCCTGAGAGCAGAACTGGAAGTGAACTCTGTGAATCAAGAGGGGCACAGCTTGATTTGCTGAACCTGCATCATGAGCAACTGAATGCTGGATAAAACACCCTCACCTGACATTCAAGTTCCCAGCTAAGCTTCCAGGTTGTGTTATTTGAATTGCTTCCAGAACACTGATTGCAGGCAGCCTGTAACTCAGTATTCCCTACCTGCAAAGCTCAGCCTTGGGGTAACAAAAGGAGGGAATGTACAGATGCAACTAAGACAAATACATCTAAATCTTTAACACTATTCCCAGGATCTAAATGTGAGAGCACCTGAACCCACAGGCCATTGACATGGAGCCCTTGGTCCTGCAGCCCAAAGGCTGCAATGACTCCTGTGGTTAATGATGCAGGAGATGCCTTTAAAATGCACTAGATCTGAATGATCAAAGTGGTACTGCAGTAAAATGCCAGCATGTGACTGAATTGTATTAGGCAGTTGAAAGTCTGGGTCACAAATGACTCTTGAAGAACTGTGTTTCTTCATGGAGATGGAAATTAGCAGCATAAAATGTCACTCCCCAGGAAGGCTGGGTTTGAGTCTGAAAACAATAGTGAGCACCAGGTGCTGTGCCCACCTCCTCTGCACCCCCCTCCTCAAGCAGAGAAGGGAATAAACTATCACAAACCAAAATGAAAACCACATCCCAGCAAGGAACATTTCAGTCTGATGAAAACAGAGCTGCTGTTTAATAATTCATGAATATTTTATTAGGACTTTGGCTATGAGATCTTTACAAACAACCACAAGGAAATGCTGCTTGTTCAGAGGCTAAAAGGGGGTTCAGTTTGAAGTCTAAACATTTAGAGTTGCATCAAGGATCTGCTGTACACAGGCTATAGATCCCAGACAAGGGGAACAACAGGATGAGTCCTCAGAGATATGGGTGACAATTTCAGCTGGAATGGAAAGAATGGTGCTGCCCTTGAGATCAGCTCCAGAGGAACAGCCACAGGCACTGACAGTGCATTTAGCAGGTCAGAACAAACAGATTCCTTCCACACACCACACTGATGCAGGTGAGACAGCATTTTAAAAATACTTAAAATCAGTTCTGTGCCAAAGTGTCAACAGCTTTACTTAAAGTACAATAAATAGAATGTAAAATCACTTAACATTTCTGGGCACCAGATTGATTTCTATGCAACACAGGATTAAAGCCCCATAAACAGGATCACCAAATGTCAGGTGGGTCATGGCCAGGTAGCAGATCCCATCACCTGTCTCTGGTTTTCCTTCTCTCCAGTCTGCAGCATAGTGTGAACACTGTGCCTGATGCCAGTTTTCATTTGAAAAGCCTGTGCTGTCTGGGATTTCTCACAGCCACAGTCCTGTAAGAGCTCTCAGGAAAATGCCAAGCACAGAGCTCAGCATCCATTCAGGAGGGCTGCCAGCACAACAGATCACTTTACAGGGTGCCCCCAGGTCAGGGAACATTGTCCTGGGCTTCACCAGGAGGAACTGGGCAGAGCTTCTGGCTCTCCTGACATATGTTTGCAGAGAAACTTCAGCTTGCTTTTTAGTCATGCCAGGATCCTCAGGGTGTGAGCTAAGCCCATTTGCCTTGTGTCATGCCAAGGACTCTGTGACATGAATGAGAACTCCAGTGCCATAAATATTTATCCTGGTGTCTCTAAGGGAAGGGACAGGATGGTGACAACCAGTACAGTCAGATCCATCTGTCCTAAAGGTTGTCAGGAAACAGGCAATGAGTTTTCATGGGCTGTCTGCAAACAGGAATGTCTCTTTTGTAACCATGGTGAAATAAATTGAAACCAAAATATTCCTCACTATAGAGAGGTGCTAATTCTGTGGGAGGTCAGGGTGGATCCACTCCAGTGAATTCCATGTCTCTGTTGCTACCTCTAACACAGAGATGTGGTTTGGACAGCTGTCAACACCTAGTAACCCTCAGCTCCTCCAACCACCTAATCAGGGGTGCACAACTTTTTTTAGACTGGGAGAACAGGTCACTGAGGAATCCACATAAATCATGCAGCCCAATTATCGCTGAAGGAAATGCCTGAATGAAGGAACGGATCTCAGCACAAGCCAGTTAGCCCATTAAATGTTAATAACTTACTGCAGAGGCAGATGGGAACAGTCACTTGTAAGCTGACTGCTAACCCAAATACATGGTGGCTGAGGGAGGGGTGGGAGTTTTGCCAGCCCTGAGCAAGGGAGAAAACTGCCAGGGGAACATAAACAGGTTTGGGGGTTTTTGGCTGCAGTGCTGTCAAGACAAAGTCCTGTTCCAACTGCAGGTGGGGACACAGCAGTGGAGCATGACCAGCCTTTGTGCTCCTAAAGCCTCAAGTCCAGGCATTTGGTCTTGCCAGAATTGCTGCCTACCCCCACTGGGGTCTGTGTGTGCCATCCAAGTGACCCCAGGAGCTCCAGAGACCTGGGTGTGCTCCAGCTGGGCAGGGGTGGCTGAGCTGGCTGTGTCCCCTCGGTGCAGGGGTCATTAATGCAGCCCCTGGAGCCAGGGCTCAGTCAGCCCAGATGTCTAAAAGAGGACACCCTGAGTATCCATGGCTTCCTGTGGGATCAGAAGGAAGTCTGGGACTGCCAAGGTAGAGGCCCAGCCCTTTACTGTAATGAGAAAATTCAGTGAGCATCTCACAAAAAAGCCTTGCCTTGCCATAGATGTTGGATAAATGCACACATCACAGGCTGCCTGACAACATTCCTCCCTGCCTCTCTGATACCACGTGTGCTTCTCATTATTAGAGTTTTAATTTGTGCTTGCTCCAAATCAAGTAATTTTATCTATACATTTTTCTTAGAATGAGCAATTAGGTCAAGAATTCTTCGCCTGACTACTGTGTGGGTTTGGGAAGGAAAACAAAGAGTCCAGCTCTGGCTACTTCATCTGTCAGGAACCAGGGGAAACAAATTCTTCACTAACAGAAGACCACCAAAGGCCTGAAGCTGGAGGAAATGCTGGGGAGTGGCCAACACTTGAAGCTGCAGGAACGGTGACCATGGAGCCAGCATGGCTGAGCACACAGGAGTGTCATCACCTCCTGCCACCACCACAAACATTCACCACCTCCATACTGAACTTCCACTGCTCAAGTGCCACGTCAGTGGCCTTGGCTTGTCCCCTGCACTGCTGAGCACGTGCTGGGAGCACAGGTGGCCTTCCCACCTGACCATCCCAGCACTGCCCCTGTGCCCCACGGGGGCTTCCTTCACTGACCAAGGCAGGGTGGGAGCAGTAGCAATTAAAAAATGTAGTCAATTAATTCCTTTTTTTCCCATAATTGCCCTCTCTCTGCCAGGGCAAAATTCAAACCCACGTTTTCCTGGGGTGTGCTGGAGGAGTGGGATTTGCTGAGCTGTGGTTGCACATCTCAGGAGAAGCATCCTTCCATCAGACAATTCCCCTGGCTCCAAGGGAAGTCCACAGGAGAGGAATGTGTTTACTTAGACCAAGACAGAGGTTTACCACCACACTGCTTTTCAAAATGGATACATTAAATCATTCTGGTGGCTGCTGCATGGGGAGAAAGAAAACCAAACCATGCATCCAGCATCTCCACAGTCAAGTAGGTGGGGCAGAACTTCCTAGATCCTGGAATCCCTTCACTTCCAAAGAGCCATTTCCTTTAGTCCCTTGTCTGCACAACAAGGACAGAGGAAGAGCAGGAGTACTTTTAACACCTCAACAACATCACCAGCACAAAACCCACGTGAAGGACCCAGGAGAACACAGAGCACCTCACCCACTCATGTCCATCCCTCCGTGGTGACCCACTGTGCCACACAGAATAGTGCTGAAAAGTGACTTTATTTCACCGTAGCAGAGTAAAATTTACTCACTCTTCTGGGAACTCCACAGGCTTGGTCTTGATCCTGTTATGAAGACCCAGAATATATTCATCTATAAAAGGGCACTGTAAAACAAACAAGAGATTCTTCCAGTTGTCCAAGATCCTGGTATCAATCAGGCATTTGTCATTCATGTAACACCAAGTACAATCTCTGCATTCCCTAGATTTTACACAGAGATGGAAATAAATTAAATCTCCCCACACACAATAAATCAATTCATTCGTTATTAAAAAATAAATTCAGAAGAACAGCAGAGGCATCCAGGGAATACATAACTGGACTGGAATACCCTCCTTCATCCTGCCTGCCAGGTGACCATGAACTGCCTCTGTCACCTTCCCTGGTCACTTCTTACCCCAGAGCTGGGTGCCTGGTGCCTTTGTGGTGGGATCTGCAGAGTTTGTGCTTGGACAGAGGTTCAGGTAACATTCCTGCCCACAGAGACTGCACACAGCTGCTGTACTGCTCATCCTGGGACAGGGGGGCTCTGGCCACAGGTGAGGGAAAAGCCATGACAGGACATGGAGTGTGCAGAAGGCAGCACTGAAGAGCTGCCTCTGCCAAATTGGACCCTCCCCATGTCCCAGCTCAGCTTTGGCAAACAGAGCTTTCTGTAATCTGGTTCCAAAAGTGCTGCAGCAGTTTGGGATCAACCCTATGCCTCTACCCAGGCTCTGGCTCATTTCTAAATGCAGACAATGTGGATAAACCCCCACACTGCTGCTGGTGCTGCTCTGGGTTTGCAGCACAAAAAATGGCTCCACATTCAGGGCCCAGTGCTGGAAATGATCCTTCCCACAGAGCACAGCATCAGCCCCTCTGATCTGCAGGGGCATTTTTGAGCTTACAGAAGGTAGGTCTTTGTCTCTAATATTTGCCTTTATTTGGAAAGGAATGAGTCCAAAGCCAGGCAGACAGTGAATGCAGGGCTCCAGCAGCTGAAAGGCAGCTTACCTTCCCATAAACAAAGCAGTACAGGGTGATTCCCATGGCCCACACATCCAGTGCCTGAAAGAGAGCATGAACACAGGGTGAAGGAGAGGCAACACAGATGATCTGAGTAAGCTGAATTCCCCCACAATTCAGAGAACACTATTTGTATGGATTTAACATTTTTTACGTCACTTTGAAGTTGGGCTCCTAAGGGCAGCTCTTGCACACCTGAGGAGTGAGGGCTGTGCTGGGCCAGGCTTTGCTCCCTGGCCCTGCTGTGACCAGCAAGCAGCTCCATCTTAGAGGGAATTACACCATTCAGGCCTGAACCTCCAAAGTTTTCCAGACAAAAGAATCCCTATTAGACTGTATCCCTATGTCTGTATCACCATCCTTGGCAGTGTCTCTCACTTCCAGGGAATCAAGATATGACCTTGGTGCCTCTTGATAATTTTGGAAGGGAAGCAAAGGCTTCCTCCTTTCCATTTGGGCAGGGAAGGGGCTCTAGCATGGCTCCTGCCTAGGCAGGGATCCACAGCAAAGCATCTGCCCACTGCACAGACTGTGAGTTGTGCCTGGACTGGAGAGAATTAGAGCTTCAGTTTTACTAAAACCCTAAAACTTGTATACCACAGTCAGGATGCAGGTGTGGCACTGCCCTTTGTGCCACACCTGGGGGTCCCAGGGGACACCAGCTGTGAGCAAAGACCTACCTTTCCACTGAAACTCTTGCCAGTCTGTGAGATGGCCTCTGGGGCCATGAAGGCTGGAGTCCCTGCCGTGCTGGAAAGCTGGGCATCATTCCCTTCAAACTGATTGCTGACACCAAAATCAGCAATTTTGACGTGGCCATCGTCTCCCAGGAGCAAGTTGGAAGGCTTGATGTCCCGGTGGATGATCTTCTGGTAGTGCACTGAAAAACACCCAAAAAAGGGAGCATGGTCAGCCACAGCAGCCAGCACCCCCAGGGGAAACCTTTCCAGGAGGGTGAAAATAACCACACTGCCAGCTGCTGCTGGGGATGGAATGTAATGGAGCAGAAGGGCCATTTCCTACAGCCATTCCTTTCTGGCACCCCACTGGGACACAGTTCTCAGAAATACATCTAGGAATTACAGAGAGAAAAGACACAAACTCAGGGAAAGCTCAACTAGTGTGAACAACCAATGCTGCTGGGGAAGGAAAACACTCAAATCCTGCAGATTTGCTTGGCCTCATCAAACCAGCTGATGGGCTGGGCCACCTGGCCAGTTGAAACTACAGTGCTGTGAAACTCATCAAAAGGGGCAGAACCACAGGTAGAATGAAACAGGTGACAAGCAGCTGAGTGCCCAGTTCAGCCAACAGCACAGAAATCAGTGGGCATTTCCAGCTCAAAAGATGGAATAATGGAGCTCCATGCTGGGAGCAAGCAGCAGCTGGCTGGTGTCAGCACCCTGAAGAGGCACACTTTATTTAGCCAAGCTTCTCAGTGGAGCCCACAAATAGAGAAACAACCTCAACTTGCTTTGCATCACCCCAAACCCCCACCCTGGCACAAGGCTCCCAGCCCTTCCCACCACTCCTGCACCCAGAGCTGTGGCCAAACCTGGCCCTTCATTCCACGAGGCTCCAGCAAAGACTCCAGCTCTGTCTCAGCTCCAGGAGGCCAACCCTGGGCACCAGCTGAAGTGTTTGTAGATTGAACACGAAACAAACCCTTGCAAAGAGCTTGGAGGCTGAGATGCACTGAAAACAACAACAAAAACCACCTCTCCTGTGCAATATTGCAGTTGAAAGACGTTTCCAGGCCACTGAGGGAAGCAGGGAGTTGTAGGGAAGTGGCTGATTTTTCAGGAACTCTGAGAACTTGAAAAAAATAAAAAAACACCAACTTTCAGAACATGAAATGACCCCAAAAGCAGAACTGTACAAAACCCAGGAGACTTTACTGAAGGAGGAGGAGGAAATCCTCTAATCCTGCCCTCCCCAGAGGACCAGGACCCTCTGGCCTCCATCCTCCCCTGGCTCCAACCACTGTTTTCACATTTCCTTCTTGCAAACAGAGCATGTTTGTTTTTATACCTCCTCAAGAGCACTTTTCATATCTCCTAGGAAATGCACACTGGGTGGAGGAAAATGCTGGTCTAACCCTTTCCTGCTTTACAAACCTGACCAGCACACTGCCACAAAGGCAGCCTGCCCAATGAAGCATCCCAGTTTGTGCTTTAGGACCAAGAATGAACAAATTTCATTTAACTTTGCTCTTTTCAAGCTGACTTTCCAGCAGGCTATGCCTGGGGAAGTCACACTTGCAGACATTTTATTTGCAAGGCCCTCTCCTCAGTTTAAAGCACTGTTGGGGGATGCTGTCCTTGGCACATTAAAGAGCTGCTCTGGAGATCCAGCAGACAAAACTTACTTACAGTTAATGCTGTAACAGCCTGCCTAGACAGTCAGGATAAACACCAAACCCCTGCAACAACAGTAATTAGGAGGAGACATCTGCTCAGCAGCAGAGCTGGTGGCAAGCTGACATTTCATTATGGTAATATAGGGAGAGCAATAAGAGTGAGGGGGGAGTGAAGTTTTCCTTCAAGAGATGATGGGCTGCCTTTCAGGCAGGTGTCTGCTGTTATGCCTAATACCACAGTGCTAAGGTTCCCAAAGCCTCTAAAAAAACCCCAAACAAATGTGGACCATGTGAGCACATCCCTGGAGCTTGGACTGTGAAAACTAAGGCAAGCAAGTACTCCAGGCTTTTTATTATTTCGTCCTTATAGAAAGTAAAAAAAACCCACGAACAAAATAAAACCACAAATCATTTTCTCTATCATAAAACTGTGTATTTTGTCAAATACATTCCCTGCCTCTCTACCATCTAATGAAAGTTGAGGAGCACTGTGGGCAGTTTTCTAGCTGCCGTGTGTTCCCTCAGTGCTCCTCTCTGCTGGTCCCCAGCAGGTCTGGACACTGCTGATTGCTAGACACAGAAACAAAGAAATTTGAAATACAATCCTTTGCAAAAATCAAGGCCATCAAACAATGTCTCATTTGGCCAATGAATATTTGAGTTTCCAGGTGAGAACATTCCTGTGTGCTGAGGACAATGACAGCCTGACCTCGGGTACTCACAGGAGAGACTCAGCACAAGTGCCTGCAGGGCTGAGGACCCAGGAGTGAGCCTGGCCTCTGGAATGTCACATCCCAGGTGCTTTTGAACACCTGGCATCCATTTCAAACAAGGAAGACTGGGATGGGAAGGGCACAGATGCAGAGGGGAGGTGACTGGGCCAGAGCTGCAGTGCTGGGAGCAGTGTCCCACCCAGACACAGCAGCCAAAGTCTCCTGCCAGCTGGCTGAAAGCATTTCTGTTCTCTGCAAATCCCCTTCCCTATCCAGCCTTGTGCACAGGCAATAGCCACAAAGGGAGAAGGACAGGGGACTGGGCACCAGCTGGTGTAAATGAACATCACAGCCATAAAAACTGAAAGAGAAGTGCTCACATCTGTCAATAAATGATTTGGTGTGGAGCTGCTAACCTGGTGAAGGAAACCTGAAATCCCTGTTCTGCTCTGAAGAAATATAACTCGAAGTCCCAGCCTGCCAGTTGCTGTGGGCATCCTCCCCTGCACAGCTTTCCAAAATTGGCTTCTGGCTTCAAAATGCACAGGCTTATCCTCTCCTGTGTTGTGCCTTGCCACTGGCACAGTTCAGCACAATGCAGAGTAAAATATTCCCCCAAAATGGCTCCCAAGGCTGCTTGTAGGCAACAGGCAAAAGCTGCTTTGCTTGGGAGCTGCAGGAAGGAAGCAGGACTGCTCACCTGCAGGACACCAACACAACCTAGACTGGAAAAACTTCCCAACCCACCAACTTCTGCTGCCAGTCCACATCTCTTGCAGATACACATTGCAGGGAGAAAGGCAGGGACCAATTAATTCAGCACGACTGGCCAAAGGCTGCTTGGATGTGCCTGCAGTGACACACATCACTGCCACCAAAGGAGCCACAGAGCTGTCCTGGGGGAAAGGTGCTGGTTAAAGCAGCACAATCTGCATTTCCAGCACAGCACACAGGGATGGTGTTATCCCTGCAGAACTCCAGAGGGAGAGCTAAGCATCTCAGAAATAAAAGCCTACCATTAATGACACCCTGCAGACTGTTAATGACTGTACAGAAGGGACAAGGAGCACAGGAGCCACCCCAAGAGGAGCAGGGGACAGCCACAGTCAGTCTAACACAATCACCAGCATAAATTAAAGCTCTCATTTCACCATCCTGAAACATTTGGGAGCAAGCTTCATCCTCTATAGATTTAAGAGCAGCAGGTAGGAAAGGCACTGTCATTAGGTTTAGTTCACTAAAAGCCAGGACCAGAGGTCTAAGACACAAAATACTTGTCCTGTCCTTGGAATTAAGGAGACATTGTGACACAAAGAGGAGCAGGGCTCCTCAGCAGAGAAGGAAAAGCACTTTCAACATGTAAATAAAACCCCTAAATGTGCTTTAAACAAATATATCCAAAACAATGATCTGTATTGCTGCACTTAAACATGCTCCATGAGGGTCTGGGGATTATCCTTCTTTTAGACCAACTCATCACCTCCCTTTAGTCCCTTCATGGGCAACTGGGACCCCTAAGCTGAATCCCTGCCTTTGAGAGAACTTCCAGCTACTTTGTGTCCTGCTCAAAGAGAAAGGCTCTGGGTTTTTTTGCTTGCTGCAGTACAGAAGGAGTCACAAAGCAGGCAGAGACTGCCCTCAGACCCAGCCCAGCCACAGGACACGGCTGCTGGGTGCAGGGAGCCTTGGGAACGACCCTCCCATTGGTGCTGCCCTCCAGGTCATGCACAAAACCACACCACAGCTGAAAACCACTCATTCCCATGCAAATGCACCTGCCTGCACCCCTCCCCAGGTTAAAATCGATGCTGAGCTGCCCAAGCAGAGAACTTGGCTGAAACTGCTTTGCCAAACTGACAAAATGGCTCCATATGTTGGTTTTACCTGGAGAGGGTTTTGCTCTTAAAGCAGGGGTCAGCAGCTCAACAGAATGACTTCCCTGGGCTCCAAAACACCCTGCACCCTCTGTGCTGACAGACCTGATGCCAGAGCATAGATTGGTATTTCTTCATAATGAAAATGAAACCACCTAAGATATCACAGAGCCCTTAGGACAAAGTCTGATTATGCAGCTCTCTGTTCAATTTGGTTTTATTCGACCCATTCTTCATTTCAGTGGAAAGGTAACACTATTTCAGGCCTATTTGCATCTGGAAAACAATCCCATGGACTCCTAGAGCATCATCCAGGAAAAGATCTCAGATGTGTTACAAACATTTATTAATCCTCACAGCCACCCCATGAACAAAGCAGGGCAGGTGGGTGCCTGTGTACATTTAATCACAACTCATGTTAGAAAGCCTGACCAGGGATATCTAAAGTTGGACTTAGTCAAGACCTGGAGCTCCAGGGTGCTCAGAAACAAGGAAATGATGCCTCAAAGTCTGGTCTGTCTCCTGGGCATGGAGCATTATTGCCGAAGAACAGCCTGCTGCAGGCTGATGCTGTGGAGATACAACCTCAAAGGAGGACTCAGAGCTCTCAGGGTGGGAGCAATCCTTGGGAAAGGACCATCCTTCCTCTTGATTTCAGACAGAAAGGCATGCTGCACCTACTGCAGCTAGCAAAAACCTGCACTTGGCTGTTCAAATTCAAGCCCATATGAAAAAACTGCCTAAAACAAAAGGTCTTCCTGAAAAACTAGCTTTTGAAGGCTTTTTTGTTTGTTTCTTCATTACAATTTGAACTGAGCTGGTAATAGCAGCCAGCTGTGGTCCAGTAGATGGGGCTGGAGAAAAGGGTGGATTTTGGGGAAGTTCTGTGCTGCTGGGCCAGCTGGTTCCCATCTGTACACTCCTATCTGGGTCTCCACAGCTCTGCCATTGCCACCCTGCTCCTTGGCAAAGCCCTGCTGAGCACATCATTCCTTTCTGCTCAGTCCCTCAGCTGCCCTTGGTGGGACAAAACAGCCATTTCCCAAACACTCCTCATTCTAGATCCCACAGGCTTTCCCTTTCACTCAGAGGCAAATGCCTGGGAACTGTCTGCCAACAAATCCACTAACAGGGAGTGAAGACCCAGAGGGAGCACAGAGAGAAGTGGTAGAAAGACATCTTTTAGATGTCTTTTAGAAAAGGTGCTTTTCATTGCATTCTCCTCTGGAAATCTTGGAGATCCAGCAGGTTAACATAAACTTGCTAAAAGCTCATTTAAAAATTATACATACAAAACTTTGCAATGCACTGACACATCCTGCTATTTACTGAGGCCAGTGCTGAATCCTGCCTGATTAAAACCAGAATCCTATTCCCATTCAAGGGCAAAAGCAATCCATGTGGTGCTACTGCAGAGTCTGCTTAGTATTACTCTCACATTGCCCCTGTAGCAAAGAAATGATTTAACACCCTCTCAGGGAAACTGCTGCTCCACCATCCAGAGCTCAAAACAGATGGCTACTCATCCCCAGTGCTCTGCTGAGGAAGGGCTGGAGGACAGGGGTGTTGTGGGGTGTCCAAGGGGAACAGCCCCATCCCATGCTCAGCTCACTGCAGGGGCAGGGGGAGGATCCCAGCTCTCCCCACTGTTTTGCTGCTCTCTTGCTGCACCCATTAAGCCTCTGCCACTTGGAGAACTTGCTTAAAGCCAAGTTTTGCACCCTCAGCACTACCAAGCCCTTTGGAAGAGCTCCATCTGCAGCTGAGCACCGTGCTCCTGGCAGAAGCTGGATACTGCCAGCAGGAAGCAACAGGGAAGAGAGACAGGTAACCTGGTCAGGCTGTCCTTCTGCACCTCTCCTGCAGCCCACATGAGCACAGCCTCACAGCAGTCCCAGGGGACGTGCAGAGCTCCCTGCCAGGGCTCCAAGGGAGCACAGGAACGAGGGGAGCAGCAGCAGGGACTGACAGAACAACCTGCACAGGCTGTGCCAGGGGCTGCTTCTAACCCCCAGCTGACACAGTACTGCATCAAACAATGAAAAATCAAACTGCCTGATCTAAAGAGGCTCCAGCACATCTCTCTGATCTTCCCCTTCAGCTAATTACTCTCACTCTTGTACAGGGCACTTATCGATCAGTATCAGCAACACTTGCAGCTCATGAAAGGGTTCTTTGTTTGGTTTTTATCAGCTAAGGAGAGCTTGTCTGCACGTGGTAAAACACAAGCCAGCCTCTCTTCTCCTGGTGGTGTCATTTATAACACCCAGAACTTTGCAGCTGTAGCTCTCACCTCAACATGCTCTGTTGGAGGAGCTCCACACCTGGACAGGTAAGAGGCAGGAGCAGAGAAGAGGTAGGTCCTCCTTTCCCACATAGGAGCAAGCAGTTTGCTGGGAATCACAGCAGAGCATGCAGCAGCTCCACCACGGACTCGTATTCCAGCTCTGCTGGCCCACACCAACCTGAGGAACTCACCTCTGGCAAGAGCCAAACCAGATCAAACCATCCACACCACTGATGCTTCAGTGCACCCACCCTGGACTTACCCTGCACTAGATATTCTTCAGAAGACACAAGCCTGTGTTGGCTCATTTGCTTAAATTTCCTTTTAAGATAATGGAAATTATACTCATCTATTGCTAACCAAGTAGATTAAGCCTTATCTGAGAAAAGCCAGCTTTGAAAAGCCAGACCCTTTGTTCAGGCTCCAGGCTCAGCCTGCAGGGCCCTGGGTCACTGCAGTTCTCACTGCAGAGCTGCTGCTGGAAAGGCAATTTCCCAATGGCTTTGGCTGCATGTCATTACCCTCCCTTCAACCCCACAGCTCAGAGGAGACAAACCTTCCTCTGCAGAGGGGAGAGCAGAACTGCCACTCCCCTCAGACAGTCACAGGAGAACTGCAGGCTCTTACAGAGAATGCAGGAAATAAGGTTTTTCTTCTTCAGCAAGGCTGACAGAAACTGTTTTAGCTTCTCGTGACTGGAATTCTGAGCTTGCAGCTCCAGAGCAGCAGGGCCACTCCCTGTGCTTCATCTGGAGTGTGCAAGTCAGCAGGGTTTTCCCCTGGGTCACACTTGTGTGCATGTTCTGCACTGCTCCTGGCCAGTGTCACAGCCAGGCTCCTGCTTAGGCAGCCCTTTTGTCTGCTTGGTCTCATTCCTTACTCAGGCTCTTACTAAATGAAGATTCTCATGTTCCAGTCCTTAAATCCAACTGGGATACCTACCTGGCATATCCCTCATGGCTTTTGATAAAGCATGAGGACTATTTCCTATCCAGCACACACATTTCTGCTGAGTATCTCTACAAATGCAAAGTTTGCCTTACTAGAAGGGAGACTGAAGTTTAAGTAACCCCAGCCAAGCACTACTAGAAGGGATTTACAAGAGGAAAGGGTGGCAATTGCACATATCCCTAATACACAGAGATGTTTAAGCACATGCTTTAGTTAATGACACAAATAATCCAGCAAACTTTCCCATCCCAAGCACTTGAGCACTCTGGAATTCCCACTCTGGTGGTACTTACACAGAGGCCAGGCTGCCTCCCCAGCTCCTGAGGGCCTGTGCAGGGCCAGCAGTGCTGGGGAAGTCTTGAAAGTGGGAGCAAAATCACTTTCCTTTGAAGGCCCCATTTCACCAGGAGCCCAATTACAGTTTGCATGTGCTTAACTCCTGACACAGCCCAGAGCTCAGGTCTAGGACAGGGGCACTGAAAAGAACACATGAATCAGTGATATCACCATGCCTAAACTCAAACTATATTCCCAGCACTGCAGGGGCCAGAGGAAGGGAGACTGGACCACGGGCAGATCTCCCTGACTCTCTGACCCTGAACCAGTTTCTTCACTGCTTAGTGAACAAAGCTGGGACTGTGCTTGTATCAAAGTGCACTCCTGGTATTAGACACACTAGACCCAGAAACCCAGCCAAAAGCAGGTGACAGCACTGTGCCACTGCCTGGATCAGGGAGCTCCTGGCTCTCTCCAGGGCTCTGTCCCTGCTTCCCACCATGCCTAAGCCAGGTTTCCCACCCAGCTCTCATCACCTGGACCACTGCCTCCCTCCAAACTTCCCCCACAGCCAGCCCTCTTGCAGGAGGCCTCCACCCAGGGCAAACTCCATGAAAAACCAGCAAGTCCAGTCCCCACAGACACACAGTGGTCACAGACCACAGCCCACCACCAGTGATTTAAAAGGTCAGCCCATGTCTCCCACCACCTTGGCTCCTGCAGCCCCTTCCTGCTCACCATTAACCTTCCAGGCTCCAACAGGAATCCAGTTTGCAACTTCTACCAACCAACAATGATGCATTTGCTGCTGTGATGACTGAGCTTCAAGCAGCTGCATGGTTATTGAGCCTCCCAAATTACACAATTATGGATGCTTACTTTAAAATTACCTTGCAATCTCTGGATTGCCTGGCAACACTTTTCCTTCAGCATGCACAAACGGTGCACTTTTCCTCTTAATTATATAATAATTGCCATGCATTTACCCAGCAGTTCAGAGAGAACACCATTTTTAACTTCCATTTGCTAATAAAATAAGTGGTTACTCAATGGTCCAAAATAAAGCATCCTATTGTTCCTGTTGCTGGGAGTGCTTGGGCATCCTATAATTTATTGTTGAATGTCACTCCCTCTGCTTAAGACTACCCACACTTTGCTGTTTTTGTTTTTTTTTTTCTATCTACTAAACTCAAAGTTTCCTCTGAGCAGGAACTGTTCCTGCAGCAGCATCCAGCACAGCAGAGCTTGGATCTCCCAGCTGAGGCACACAGGCTGTGCTGCAATCTGAATGCTAATGGGAATATAAAAAGCTGCATCTTCATCCTTCAACCTCTCCTCAAAGACAGTCTTGAGATTCCCATTCACATATTAATTTCTACCAACTTTCCGGGGTGACCTGACTAATTCTGGCAGCACCTGGAAGCTTCTGGACTGTCAGACTTGCAAACACTGATTTTATTCCCTGCTGGTTTTAGACAAAAAATGAGGTGGTGCTGCATTTCAATGTGGAGAAGGACTGAGACCCTGCAAACCATGTTCCTCTGCCTCAGCAAGGCCCACCATGCTCAGAGACTTGTTCTGTCTTGGTGGTTGAAGCCAAGTGAGTAATTCCTTCTGGTTTAAACTGGCTACCTGATTATTTTGTTTGCTATCCATTAGTTACTGTGTTTTTAGAGACAGAAAAGATTCATCTCCTGTGCAGCACTTCCCTGACACTTAGGATCTTATAAGCCTCTGCCATAGCATCCCTTTCCAAGATAATTTTCCAGTCTGAAGAACTTTGGTCATATCTCTGTACATAAGATATTCCAGGACCATCCTGATCATCCTTCTTGGGCCTCAGTTCTAGGGAGCTGTTTCTAAGACAGGCCAAGTTGCACATAATATTCAGGATATTCCTTGTCTGTACCTAAGAGCTCTTAGAGATCCAAGTAACTGCATAATGACATTTTCTACTTTCTTCTTTCATTCCAAATAATTCCCCAAATCTTGTTAGCCTTGTTGAGTGTCACTACGTAATGGGCTGGCATTTTCAAGAGAACTATCCAGAATAAAGCCTGAGTGAGAAGAGATAATTTAGAGTCCATCACCTTGAATGTATTTTCAGTGTTGTTTCTCCCCTCATGCATTACCCTGCAGTCAGCAACATGAATTTTTATCTGTCATTTTATCATGCCATCTTCCTGCCAGTCTTCCCAGTCAGTTCTAACAACTATCCTGAATAACTCAGTGCCATCATCAATCTCTCTTATTGTCCTCTACCCTTTTTCTGGTCATTCAGGAATAAATGCAATGAACAACCCAGCTCACATTCTGTTCAACTGTTCTGGTGACTTTTCTCAGTTGTGAAAGCTGTAATCCCACTTTCCTGATTGTCTAGTTACTAATCCACAAGAGCCCATCCAACCTAAGAGATCTAAGAGTTGCTTTATGAGCTACTGTTAATGGATCTAATAAAAAGCTGTTTGTCAATTGAAACACAAGGTAATAACAGGATCACCTTATCTACATATTTGCTGTCTCCTCTGGAAGACAATCAGACCTGCAAGGTGGGAATGTCCTCAGCAAAAGCTGTCCTGCCTCTTCCTCCCCAAATTTGCCACTGGCAATTCTTTAGTGTGTCAGTGTGCAGAAGAAGCAGTCAGTGGTGAGAGCACTGAACTCACAGAGGCTGCCTGCAAGGAGGACACCAAGATCTAACAGGCACAGAGCCAAGCTCAGCTCACCAGCAGCTGAGGTACAGAAGCAGTAACTGCTTCCAGGATGCCAGCACACAGACCATTCCACCTTGCCTTTAATTCAGGGACCCCTCTTTGCTCACCCTTGCCAGGTTTGTGCCAGCAGGGACAAGTCAATGACAATGGGGCCAGAAAAATCCCTGCTGTCGTTCACAGACCCATTGTGGCCTCCCTGTACTTTGCAGGACAGGCACTCAGCAGTGGTCTCAGCCACATGGGGACAAGATGTCACCAAAAAACGATACAGAGAGGAACCCTGCTCTGGGGTCTGGGCAGAGCCTGGGAACACACTTGATCCACCACCTCCCTGGGAGGGCACAGCAGTGCTGGGCTCAGCCCTGAGTGACAGGGAGTCCCTCAGATGGATTCTGCAAAGGGGGTGGACAAGGACAGATACCCTCCCTGTGCTCTGCCACGGCCAGCACTTGCCCTGCTAAGCTAGAGACAGGGATTTGTTCCAGCTGAAGCTGAGTCCATGACACTGCAAACACCCATTTTCTGGCTCTGCTATTGCCTTCAAAGACAGTCTCCAAAAAGAAATAAATGGGGAAAAAAAGAGAGGCACTATTGGCCTGATTCCTTTCTAAGGGTTCTGTGACACTTCCTGGGTAAACCCAAGCTGAGCGGGGCCACCTCCACCAGCAACCCCATCACAGGCAACCCCAGGGGACCTCTCTGGCTCATCCAACAGCCCCTCAGTGTGCAGATGCCCCTCCCCAGGGCCCGAGGCACAGCCTCTGCAGAGCTGCTGGTGCTGGGGTACTCACAGTACTCGATGCCCAGGACGATGTCTCGGAAGTAGAGCCGAGCCTGCTCCTCGCTGAAGGGCTGCTCACTGGGCACCTCCATGACAGGCCTGTTGGGAAGAGGGACAGCAGCTCAGTGCTCTGCACAAGGGCACTAACACCCCTTGCTGGGGGAGTTTGTTCTCCATCACCACGTCCCAGCACCGAGGGCCAGGCTCCCCAAAAGGCTCTGACACAGGATGGAGGTGTGTCTGTTCTTTCTGGGCGTGGTGGTGCTCTGGTTACTGAGTTTGGCTAGTGGTGGGTGGCTTTGCATAGTTCCTGAGCCAGCATGAGCCACAGAGCCCTCATCACCACCAGCATTATCTGCTGATGACTGCACAGAATAAGACAAACACTACTCACTTATGGTCCTAATGGGAGAAGAAGAAAGCTGGACCTGGCCTTTGGCTTCCTGCTAAAGCTGCTCATGGCTGTGAGCACCAGCACTCCCATGAGATCCCACTCAGCAGCAGTCACTGCTTGTTGCTGTGCTCTGCATGTCCTGCCTGCTGGGGCTCAGTCCTGACACAATATTATTGTGCAGCTGGTCGACACCGAGGCAGAATCTAGACATGAACCACTGGCTCAAAGGTTAAATGGGAGTATTTTCAGTGCATTGTGCTAAACTGCTTAAAAACCCTATTTAGCTGCTCAGGGTTCAGCCACCACCAGAGCTCAGCCATTCAGCCCTGAACAGCCAAGGTTACCTGATCAGCTTCTCCTCTCCTTTCTCTGAATGCTGCCACTGTTGAGGGATGCACAGTCTCCTCTAAAAGCCCCTCTTCTGCCTGTGCCTGCTGAAAGCTGAGGGCAAAGAGGCTGTAAGAGCTAGTCAGAATCTCCTGTTCCCCCATGGATGAATGGCTGGAGCATTCACTGCACAGGGGCTGATCCTGCCTGTGCTCAGCAGCTTGGCTTTGCATTTGGACATACATCCACTGACTGGAGCTGCATTTCAGTGAGTGCTCCTGGGACACCATCCTGGCAAGCCAAACCCTGGCAGAGAACAGTCCATTGCCAAAACCAGGCTCTGTGGCTCTTCCCCTCAGCACCCAGCAGCAAATCCTCCCTGCAGCACTTCCCTCTTCTCCCTTGCTGCCCATTTGATTGATGACCTTCATCTCCCATTTGCATTTTCCTGCCACCGCCTTCCCTCCCCCTTTTATGCACATTTTTCTGTTGCTGAAACCAGGGAGAAATAATGTGAGAGCAGGGCTGCCAGAGCCACTAATGGAGTCTAATTGCCTCCTGCCACAGGCAGCCAGGCTGCACTTGGATGAGCCACAGGTTCCCCAGCCTCAGCTGTTTACAGGAGCTCCCTCTCCTACAGGACAGGCATCAGCCTGATCACCAGGGAGAGACTGGGGAGCCTCTTGCCAGCAACCCACTGGAGCTGGCAGCTTGTTCATGGGGCCAGAGAGAAAAATAACCCCTCTGGGACCCTCCTCCGTGCTGAGCACAGAAATCATGACCTCACTGCAGAATCAGTGCAGGTGTAGCAAACAGCAGTGAGGAACATCTTACCACCTTATCCCTTCTTCCACTATGCAAAAGGAATGTGCCAACAGAACAGCCTCCCATGAGAGGTCAGTGATGAGGGCAAAACAAGGCAGCAGGTGGCAAGTAAATCTTGATGCAGCCACACACCCCTTGTGTCAGAGGAAGCCACAATGTGGCTGGAACCCAGCAGAATATTCCTATCCAAACCAATTCCTCCAGGCACCTGATGAGGAATTGTCATAGAATTTGTCCTGCAGATCAGAGTCTGGCACCAGGACATGTCCTCCCAGCCCATTTCTTTTCACTACATCATTCCAGGCTGTAGCAGGGCAAAGGCAACTACAGCTGGGTTTTGCCTCCCCTGCAGACAGGGTTTGCCCCACTTAACATATCAAACCTCCATTTCACATCGGAACCTGATGATGAACACCAAAATTTTCAACAGAAGGGATCCCAGGAGGGCTACTTACCCTTTCCTCATGAGGTCAAACACTGCAAGAAAAGGAAATAAACCATGAATGAATGAGAAGAGCAGCCTGGGCTTATTTGTTATTCATCACCAACAAAAACACATCCATTCTCATACCTGCAAAATGAATTTATCTCCACTCATTTCTCTTCCCTCACCCATGACAAGGACACCAGAGGAGGCAAAATGAAAATATTCATCTCTTTGGCACAGACAAATACCCCCCTTCCTGCCAGCTCTGTTCAGGGAGACAGCGGGTGCTAATTTATCAACCACGGTGCTGCTGCTCGGGGTGTCAGCCCTCGTTGATTTGAGCCCTGTTGTACCTCCAAGGGAGGGTGTTTGGTGTGATATTTTTACTAAATTGCTGATAGTGAAGGAGATGCTGTAGGAACATGCTGCTCCATTTCTGCTGTGTCAATCAGCAGCACAGCTACAGCTTAGTCAGAGCCAAACACTCCTGGGCAAGAGTGACTGAAGAGGATTTGCTGCTGTGAGATGAGGTTTGCAGAGCACATGAGTTTGTGTGCCTGATTAGGAGGTTGGGGAAAAGTTTTCTGATCCTGTTCTGCAAACAGAAGAAGCATCTGCTTTTATCTAGAGTAGAACTCTTTCCCCATGAGTTATATGAGGATTTCTTGCACCTCTCAAAATCGGAGTGGATCTCCTCCCCAAAGCACTGGAGTGTGGGATCCCCTGAAGGTACAAAACACAACAGGGCAGCCTGATCTGGCTCATCTTGCCCTCCAGGCTGAAGAAGCTGCAGCTTGTGGAAGCACTTATTCAACCACGCCTCCACCTTTGCATGTTGCTCGGTGCCTGTTGACCCCACCCCAGCCACACACAGCCAAGTGCTTACAGCAGTGCCTGACCCCAGCAGTCACAGGCAAGGAGCAAACAGCACTTCCTCTAGATCTGCTTTGCAGTGGGGGGCAGTTTTGGAAGGAGAAAGGTGCAGTTATCATCAGCTGGGGCAGCAGCAGGAGGGAGCAAACCCACTTGCAGGAGGTTCAGCCCTGAGCAGTGTTACTCCTTCTGCCAAGGGAACTGCAGAGGCAGGAGGTTGGTGTGCCTGGACTTCACAGGCTCCCAGGCAGAGGAAAGGGGTGATGGAACATGGACAACAGGGACATGGCCCCTGCTTGTCACTCAGGGACCAGCACAACCTCCAATAGGATCAGGAGACTCCCCACCTGTCCTGCTGCTGTTGCTGCTATTTCTGGGATGGTTCTCTCGCTCCACAGGTAGAGCTTGCTTTAGGTTTGGGGTTTTGTGCCCCCTCTGCAGCTTTCTAGCTCATCTCTCCCCTTTCCTCCATCCCCAGGAGTTCAGGCCTTCAAACAACAGCTTCAGTCACCCTCCCCACCACTGTCATCACTTTGAGATGCTGCCCAATCCCACTGGGGCTTCAGCCCAAAGGGAAAAGTGACCTTTCAAAGGCAAATTGCTTCATTTGCTAGGCAGAGTCCTCCTTCACGGCAGCTTCAAAAGTGTCCCATAATTATTTCATGAGGAGCAGTCTTTGAACCTGCTACATCAGGAAACAGTTTGGGGAAGCAGAGATGTAAAAGGGTCAGTCATCCCCTCCTCCAGCCTATCTCAGAGGGCACCTCAGGGCCTCCCAGGCCTGTCCCTCAATGTTTTACCCAAATGGGGGTTAGGCTGTGGCTGGCACTTTCAGGGTTTGGAGGAGAGGAAGACAAAATGGGTGGAATTCCCTCGCCCTCTGCATAAGCACCCAGTCAGGCATGGCCTCCCCACCAAAGGCAGGATTGCTGCACCCTTAGGAGGTCCTGAGGCTCACCAGGGTGGTCAGAGTCTCTGCAGGGGCCACAGGGAACACCCCCAGACAAGACTGGAGTGACTCTGGAGTCACTACCACTATCCACAGCCCACAGAAGTTTCATAGCAGGAGGACAAGGAAACCATCCTGCACCCTTCTCTTCCCTCCTGGCTCCGGGACTGGAACCAGCTCTACAGAGGGGAGGGCAGAGCAGCTGTCAGGTCTTTTTAATGTCCCCATGGCAAAGAGATGTGCACAGCTGTACTGACACAAGGTTGCCTTACCCTACTGCACGGGGCCTTTCCATCCCAGCTGCATTTACAGGCGTTTTAACTTTGCAGAAATAAATAAGTCTGCTGAAGTTGGCACAAGTTTCCTCCCGTATTGACCCCGAGTCCTGGTACGTGTCACTTGCATCACCAGGCCTAAGCCCAGATGGTTCTGTTAGCTTATGAGACTCACATACCCATGTACAAGTTGTCCTCTGCAGGATCATCAAGGACCTGAGAGATCACAGAGGAAGAGGAAAAAAGTGAAAAACAGTAGGAAAAAAGATTTTTAAGCAAGTAACACTCCCAGTACACTGTGCTGAGCTGCAGAACACTGAGAACAACTTAGGCTAATATTTAGAGAGTCCTGGAGAGAGTGGGGTTTTGGAGGACAGATTTTCGTGTCTCCAGAAAAATCTGGGCTTCTGCCTGTATTTGGAGAAGCAGCCTACCAATAAAGGCACTGCTTGTCCTAAACTGACCTCAGTCAATAATTAAAATGGCACTGAAGCCTTGCAGTTGTGCACCTTCCCAGGCTTGTCTGCACACAAGTTTCAGTGATCAAAGCTCACTGCTATTTCTACCAGCACAGGAGCTGCCTTCTCCTGGGCACCAGCCCAGAGCACAGGGTGAGTGTGCAGTTTGTCCTGCACAGTCAGTAAGGCTTTGCCTGGAATCACCAGCCTAAATTTCTGAACATCTATTTTAAACCAATTCTGGTTGAAGTAAGAGCAGTTGAAGAAAAATCCTCTTGTGATACAAACCAGGCTTGTTTCAGCAAAACATAGGGTGGAGAAGAAGCTCACCTCTATCAGCTTAACGATATTGATGTGGTCCAGCTTCTTTAGGATGGCTATTTCCTGATAGACTCTGTCCAGGGGTGCCAGGGGTTTGGGCTGCTCTCCGGAGGAGGCTTTTGACCCTCTGGGAGGAGGCCGACCTGCAAGTGTGACAGCACAGCAAAGAATCCCTCATTTGGCAGCAGCACCTGCAGGATGAGCAGCCATTGGCCCCTCTGCATATTCCTCCAGCTGTTCTGGAAGATCTCAACACACCTTGCTCTCATCCCAAAGCTTTGCAGTCTCCCACCTGGAACTGAGATCTCCAAGCCCCATTCAGACCAGCTGCTCCCAGCCTCTCAGTGAGGCTGGGGCACTGGGGCAATCCCATGGCCCAGCCTGCACCCAGGTGCTATCCCAGGGGCAGAAGAAACACTGAAAGGAGGGTGAACACCCTGCCTAACTTCCAGTGCCTAATCAGGCTTCATAAATGGTGAACATGGAAGAGTTGCCACTTCAAAGAGACTCATAAAAATCGGAGCCAGGAATCTCCTTCGTGGGTGTGTTGAATTTCCCGTAGGATGTACCTGCCCCCTCAACACCCACTGCATTTTAACCAGCTCCCAGCTACATGGGCAGCTTTCACAGGAGGCCACATTTTGCAGTCCTTGCAGACAATGTTTCTACAGAGAGATCTGGCTGAGGACAACAGGCAGACCTCTAAATGTGAGATACCCACGTGGAAATCCATACTGCTTCAAGAGCTTCTTTTTGGAGAGGACTTTCATAGCCTGGAGGAAGAAGAAAAAGCAGTGTTAAAGCTGAACAAGAGCCAAAGAGCTGATTGCTGTGACCTGGGAGTGTGCTGGGCATCCGGGACTGGCTCAGGGCTGCTCCTCAACCTAGAGAAGAGTCCTGGTTAGTGGTGGCCACAACAGACAGACACTGACTCAGGCTTTCCTGAAAGCACTGCTAACCCTTTGTTCCAGTCATTTTTCCCCATGAAAAACTTGGATTTATTTTCAAATGGACAAAGATAAAGGAGCCCAATTTCTGCATTTGGGGCAGAAGCTTGAGGGAAGAGGTGGGCTCCTCTGGCTGACCCACTGTTTTGGATGATGTTCCTGCCATGCTCCAGGTCAGAGCCACTTCAAGGCTGCTTCATCTTATGTTTTGTGTTGTCAGGGGGTTAAAGAAGGAAACTGAACCCAGGCAGCTGAGGTGTGGGAAGTGGTCAGGGTAATTCTTCCTGCATCCAGCTGGCATTAGCATAGTGGCAAAAGGCAATCTGAATTTAATAAACAGTCTTTGTGCCTCCATCTGCTCTGTGCATTAATGACCTTTTGGAGGGCCACTCAAAGGCCCCGAGTGGCCCAGCAGATGAATATTTAATGAGAAACCAGCTCATGGTACAACTTCCTTAGGAAAACAGTCTGTGCTTCCAGGAGCTGGGATGGTCACTCACTCCTTCCCCCAGCCTAAGCAGTCACTCCTGTTAATAAAGCATCCAATTCACACTGGAGTGATCACTACAAAATCTAACTGACCAAGGAGTCCTGCAGGACACAGTCAAATGCCCAGGAATTTTGCATTAGTACCACAGAGGCAGGATCTCTGCCCACTACCTGTTTTTAACACATATACCAGGAACAGGTCACCAAACCCATTCCAGTGAGCTCTGTCCCAAATTGTTGTTACTGGCAATGATGGCACCACAAGCCCAAGCCTTCCCACGTTCCATCAGTGCTCCCAGTGCAGCCAGGTTCATGGCTTGCCGAAAGGATTGTTATTTTTGGTACTGATCCAGTGAAATCCTCTGGATTTGCACCAATGTAATTGAGAAGAGACACTGTGCAGTGTTTCAATCCTGCCTGACAGCTCCAAACCAACTGTTAGAAATGATGGTGTTGAGAGACAGACTCAGAAGTGCTTATCTTTGACTTAGCACAGCTCTGTG
The DNA here is from genome assembly GCA_013397195.1 of Hylia prasina. Classification (NCBI taxonomy): domain Eukaryota; kingdom Metazoa; phylum Chordata; class Aves; order Passeriformes; family Sylviidae; genus Hylia; species Hylia prasina. Next base: position 717,766 of record VYXD01012313.1, on the reverse strand, counting down.
TCCAATACAGGCAGTCAAATGACTCATGGTCTGCTGAAAGAGGATCCAGGATGTGCACAACCACCTCCAAATACGGCCAGGACCAAGCCTGGAGGACTTCCTACGCTTCCCACTTTTATCTCTCCATAATGAAAATTTATGAGAAAAATCAAAGGAATTGGTACATCCATTTCTCTTTCAACCATTGCCAACCCAGGAGGAGAATGCTCCTCTTGCTCCAATCCCATCTTGAGTCCTTGCTGCCTTCTGGCAAGGAGCTTTAGAAAAAGGACAAAATTGAAGATGCAATTTGCTGCTGAAAGCTCCCAAGTTTGGGAGCTTGGGGACCTCAGCCTGAGGAACTGAACCATCACCACCAGCCATGACTGCATCAAGATAATCCTTTCCAGGAGAACCTGGAGGGAGCAGGAAGGTTCAGAGAGGAGCAATAGCTAAGACAAGATTTGCTCTCAGGGACAGAAATGGAGGAGCTACTGCTGTCACCCAAACTCCTTGAAGGACCCTTGAGGGGCAGTGGGGAGCTGTGCATCATAGGTGAGTTGACTGCAAACCACCACTGTTGCTGGGAAAGAAGCACCAGGATATGCTTATACCAGTTTTGAAGCACCAGTGTCTGCTACTGCACAGGTCAGAAGAGAGGACCTGTCCCACTGCGCTGACAAACTCAAACAGGGACAAAAAGCAAAGTTCATCATGCAACAGGCCAGAAACACCTAATTATCACAAGAGCAGAGAGGAGGGCACGTGGCTGTGAAGCCTCACTTTAATTACAGTGAGCTGGCAGGACCAGGCTTCCTCCTGAATTGTGGCTGCTGTAATGGGAGCATCTCAGGGATGCTTCAGCAAACCTCTCCTTCCGGGCTCACATGCACGACAGAGCCAAAGACTTTTGTACTCACAGGCAGAGCTAATTACCCAGATAATGCCTTTCTGATAAAGAACCAGCTCAGAGCCAAGCTGAGGGATTTTCCCTTTGTACAGGCAAGTGCTGCTTCAGTCTTCTCAGGAAAAGAGGGAGCCTGGAGATTTTCTCCACACATCCTCCTCCTGACTATTCACACATGGACATGGGCCTTGACATTTCCCTTTGAGAAACAGCAGGAACCGTGTGCTTTTCTCTGATGCATGTTTATTACCTAAGTTTACTGCTCTCTTCCTATCAAACCTTACAGCTGGAAACCACAGGGAAGCTGCCTAAGGGAAAGGAGATCCCAGGCTTATGGGGAGGAGGAATGCCTGTGACACAGCAGCTTTCACAACAGTGAGCCCACAAGCTGCGGGTAATGACAAGGGCAAAACGGCCATTAGTTATGGGAGGGAAGGGTGACAAAATGATTGAGCCAAGTGAACTTCTCCCCTGTCCTTGGTGATGCTCTCACAGTGCTTAGAATGTCATTTTATTTGCTAAGGGAGAGATTTGTACTGCAAGGACAGAAGCCTGTGCACAGTCCCTGCCTACAGCTCCCAGGGCAGTGGGATGCTGCTCAAAGGGCTCTACTAACCACCTAAATCCTCTGCTAGTGCATGAGGGCACATTGTGGGAATGCTGAACAGACCAGAGAGTGTTTCCAGCCCTTCTTCACCTCTCCTGCCTAACAACAACATCCTTCAGACAAAGCAGCTGACAGGGAAGCTCTGCTGGGAAAGAGGAGTGTTATGAACTAAAAGAAAATCCTAAACCAGACAGGGTTAGCTGCCATGGCCTTAAAATCCTGTTCCTGTGTTTGTCACCTTTTGTCCCATCAGCAGAATTCCATCATCAGGCTGTGCCCTATCCACGCCGTGCCACCACAGCAGGGATGCAGTCCTGGAGCTCGCCTGTCCCCAGCTGCCTCCCGAGGATCCTGCTGCTCCCCCGGGTGACCCAGCCCCTCACAGCCCTCAGCTGAACAGCACGAGGTGGTAGAGAAAGCCAGAGATCACTTCCCTGCTCCCCACCCCTCTGGAGTGCAGCTGGCAGTGCCTCAGCAGCTGTTATGTGAGCAAGAGGATGAGAAACATCCTTCCCTTTCCGCCTGGATGGCAACCAAAGTGGATTCTCCAGGGGCTGGAAAGTTCAAGGTTTGCTGCTGGCCACCTTCTCAGCAGCAGCCCTTTGTTCAGCCACTCCTTTCATAAACTTAGAAGGAATTTCTTCCCGTCACTGAGACTTGGTAGGAAACAGCCCTCCATGCAAGGATTGTTAGGTACAAACAGAGGCAGAGAGCACAATCACACAAATCTTGTTTCTTAGGAAACAAGATTAAAAAAGAAGGATGAAAAAAAGAAAAATCCACTGACAACCTAAATGCTATTGCCTTATTCCAGCAGTAGCATAACAAATGCCCATCATAACCATTTTTCTTTGCAAGCTGATTTAGAGATTGAAAATAGGAGGAAGACATGACCTGAGGCATCAAAGAATCAAATTCCATCAGCACAATGATTCCAATCTAGATCTCTGCTTGGACACATTTGCCTTTGCTTTTTATTTGCTGCTTTTTCACAGAACTTGGCCTTTGATTTTTCCCCTAGTCATCGTCAAAGCATCTCCTTCAAACTGAGCCACTGAAACCTTTCCAGTGTAAAGGGTTCCTTGGCAGAGCCCCACAGAAACTGCTGTAACAGCTTCATGTGCCCCAGGAGCAGCAGGGTCCTCTGCTCTGGCACTCAGCTCTGCTTTCCACTGGGGTCCCCTCCTTGGAGGGAGCACTGGCTCACACACCTGGTGCAGAAATCCCAGTTTCCATGATCTTACACATCCCCTGCACTCACTGCTGTGAGCCAGGACATTTTACAGCCCTCCCAGGCACTGTGGGTGCTCACAGCAACCAAGGGCAAAGCTCTTAGAAGCACTCCCTCATCGTTAATGGAAGGTAAAAAACCCGCAAAGTAAACACAACCCATCTACATTTTTTCCCAAATGTGGTGATTGAATTTTTTTCTTGAGAGTTTTTCCTAATTCTAGGCCAGATCTGAAATGCATTAAAGCAGCAGCAATGTTTCCTTTTGCTTTACAGGAGCTATATTCAGTCCTTGCTCCCTATAAACTCTGCCTTTTTGAAGGGAGCTAGCAAAGGGTCCCACACCTCAGGAAGAATCAGGAGCCACACTGAGTTACACCCCCAAATAATTTTTTTCCTATTTCCTTACAGTGTTTGTCCTTATTATTGCAGCACACTAGCTTAAAGACAATAAAGAAGGCAGCAACACCCTGACCTCCTGCTGAACCCCTGCAAATCAGCTGTTGAAACAGAATATCATAGAAAGGTCTGGGTTGGAAGGGACCTTAAAGATCATCAGTTCCAACTCCCTGCCATGGGCAAGGACACCTTCCACTAGACCAGAGTGCTCCAAGCCCCATCCAACCTGGCCTTGCTCACTAAACACCAACCCAGGGCTGATTTCCTCCAATTACTTCTTACTGCTTTTCACCACTGAGACGAAAAACACCATCCAGAGCTAAATCTGGGGGAAAACAGACACACAGAAAAGGCCCTTCCCAACTATTAGAATCACAATTGCTTCTACTAAGTGCTGGTAAGAGTCATGGGGTGCCCCCTGTGGTCAGGGTGCACTGCTGAGGAACAGGGATGGGAAGGATAGACAGGGCAGGATGGAAGGTGTCTCAGCTGTGGGAGAGCTCCAGGGTCAGGCACACCAGGCAGGTGGAGAGCTCAGCAACCATTAGCCAGTGCAATCAGCACTGTCTCTCTGAAGCTTTGAAAAGTCTGCCAGTTCCTGAGCTGGATTAATGTCTTGGAAAAGCAGAGGCGTCTCTGAGTTCCCAGAAAACACGAGCATACTGACTGCAGCTGAGGAAGGGGACAGCTCCCCCTGCCCCAGCCAAGAGGGGAACAAGGAATGGGACACAGAGCTCAGAGATCACTGCCTTCCACAGCAGCCTGCCCCTCCTGTCCCACACAGACACCCAGCACAGCCACACACAGCCCCGGGCCCAGCCCTCCACAGCTCTCCCAGCATCACCTGCACAGCCCCAGGATCCCAGCTGGGATCCAGCTCAACCCCAGAAGGAGGATGGGGCGAAGCAAAGAGCACATCCCTGCAGTGCTGGCACTAAGGGGTTCTTTGTGCCCTGCCTGCCTTCAGGTGAGGCTCAAACAGTCCCCCAGGCTGCAGCACCTTTAAAGTGTTTGCTTAGATTAGAAACCAAGATTAAGTGGGGATTAACTAACACACAAGGCTAACCTGCAAACAGGCTTTCACTTCTGCTAAATCTACATCCATAGGGTTAATCTGCATCCAGAACAGGGACAGGAATGCAGCAGGCAATGCTGTCCTAAACCCAGCTCTCCCCTGCCAAGCTGTAACAGATGCCCTGCCCAGCACTGGGCAGCTCAATGGGATTTCCTGATCAAAAGGGCAGTGCCAAATTGTAAGGATTACAGTTTCCAAAGGAAAAATATTTTCAGCTGGAAAGAAACATGATTTATGGATGTGGTGTGTTCCCACTCTGTGCAACTGGTGCTGGCATGCCTGTGCTGGTGGGACAGATGGATCAGGGAAGCCAGGGCTGGCACCACCACTCTGCAGAACAAACCATCCTGCTGCAGAGCGTGGCAGGGAGCATTTGGAGGGCAGCAGAGTAAAGGAAATTGGAAAAAGCTCCTGTGCAGCTGTGAATCAGCCTGGAAGGAACGGGAGATGGAAAGAATTGTGGCTCCTTTCCTTGTCCAGCTCCAGGGCACCTTGTCCAGGTTTTTGTCTCATCTCTTCCATCCTTCATTTCAAGACATTCCTGCTGCAGTTTCATGTCTGCTGGAAGCACAGAAAGGCTAAGGAATACCCACAGGCATAAAATCCCCACCTGACCCTTTCAACCTGGTGTGACACTTGTAATAAAGAGTCAGGGAGGAAAAACTATCTGGGGAGCAGTGGGGAATGAGCATGCTTTATGTTCCACAACACATTCTTATTCCCCTTTGTCCCAAGGCCAGCAGGGACAAGCAGCAGCACAGGGGACTGCCTGGGTACTCTGATGGGCCCATTTTCATCCACATGCAGGAGCAACAGCAGGACACTCTCACCAAATGCAGTGTGGAGCAGCAGCTCATCAGGGCTGTGTTGGGTTGAGGTTCAACAGCACTGCAACCACACAGCTCTGCTCAGCAGATTCCTGCCCTGGGATACATCAGAAACTGCTGGAAGCTCTTTCCAGAAGCCTCCAGGCACAGCCACACATAGCAAGGAAGTTTTCCTTCCTTCCAGCTCCTGCTCTCAGCCCGAACAAAACAAGCCACAGGGCAAACCCAGGGACACGAGTACACCTGCAGGCAGATTTCGCAGGAATTCCAGCTGGGATGGTTGGGATTCAGCTGCCTCTGAAAGGGGAGGCACAGAGCAGGAGCCTTCAGCATAAGCAGCCTTTTGCAATATGAAACTCTCCAACTGGCTTTGTTAAACCCCAAGATTTGCCTTCTGTCTTGCACCCTCATGCCCTGCCAAGTGAGGCTCTTTCAGTGTCCCCCAGGCAACCCCCAAGGGTTAAGATGCAGGGAGCCTGGCACTGCCCAGCCACACCACACACCCCCATTCCCTTACGAAACACGCCTGCTCATTCCAGGCCAGGCTTCCAATGCACAGCAGGTGCTGAATACCACCACCCACATGCCTCTAATTTCAGGTGACCTGCTTCATAGCTAGAAAATGCCAAGGCAAATCAGCAAGATGCTTCTGCAGCCTGCCTGTTACATAAGGCACCCACCCGGTCCCCTCCCGCACGCAGCGGCTCTGTGCCCAGCGGGAGCTTCACCTCCTTGCAAGCCACCCCAAATCACAAGTGCAGATGCTGGAAGCAGCCAGGTAGAGAGGAGCCAGCTCTCAGGGGGGAACAGCAGCAGCAAAGAGGAGCAGAGGAGGGACACACTTACGTAATACTTGTCATCGTTCTCATTGTAGGCCAGTTTCACAACGCCATAGGAACCCTAAAAATAAACAGGAATTGCACAGTCAGTTCAGCAGCTTCACCTCATCTTCTTGCTGGGGAAAAAAAAAAACCAGCTCCCAAGGCCCCAGACCATGCTGACCCCTGAGCAGTCTGCAGGTGATGTGACCCTACAGCAAGGTTGTGTGTTTTGGCAGCTCTGTTGGAGCCACGGGGCACTGGAGGGTTGTTGATGTCTGGAGGAGTTGAGGACCAGCCCATCACCTCCTGCCCTGAGCCAAAGCCACCTGAATTCAGACAGGGGTGGGGAGCAGAGAGAAAAACTTTCCAGCAGATTTTCTTGTTGGTGCAAATATGGAAATTCTGCATGAACACCTTTCCTTTTCCACCAACCATATGCTGCCCAGGCAAATGCAGACCTGGACTGCTGCTGTATCCCCAGCTCCAGGGACAGCCTGAAGCCAAGCTCCATCCAAACTGCTGTTTTTTCAAAGTTCCAAGTAAACACTCATTTTATGCAAGTGAGACATGACCAGGTATTATCCCTGACAGATGCTGAATAAATGAGTGGTGTGAACACCAGAGCCTTCAAAATATTTCTCTTGACTACACTGAGAGCCTAAATAAGGTTCTGGTCTCAGAGGAGACTAACAAGCCATCTGGCTGATCCAGAAGCACAGCAGACCCTCTACCAACCTCACAGTGCCCATCTGCTTGCTGTGACCCACAGGGAAGGAGGAAGGGACAAATCCACCTGAGAGAAGGTTTCACAATCTCCTTAAATCATACAAAAGTCCTAAGTGGGTCTGAAGCTGTGAGTTTTGGATGGCATCTGCTGTGGTACCTCCAGCCTTGCTCCCTGCCTGCCTGCCAGCAGCCAAATGCACAGCCCACAGCACAGATGGTGGGGGTGCCATCCCACGGCCTGGGGCCTCTTGTTCTGGAGGCATTTGGGCTGATTAAACTTCTGGTGAAGGTCTCTGCAGCTCAAGGTGCAGCCTCCTCTGACTGCAATGTTCCAGCTGCAGAGGCAGACGCAGCTTCCAGACAGCACCACTGCCTGTGGACCCATCTGCAACGGTGGCACATGGCCAAATGTGCAGGTCAAATGAGCTGCTCACCAGCCCAGACCTCTAAATAACTTTAGAGGAATCTCTTTTGAATCACTCTACAGCTTTTAAACATGCACTAGAATTAAATGAGCATTTCACATGGCATAAAAACTGTAACTAGTCCTGATGGGGACCAAACATCTGCCCTGACCATCTTTTTGGTTTGTTTTTTTTCCTTGTTGTGTTGTATTAATGTATCAAAGGCTCTTAGTGTTACATTTGGCAAGCAAACACCCTGAAAGTGAGCCAGCTTAACCACCTTCTAAGGGAGGAAAAATAAATTTAGATTTCAAAGGAAGCAGCTCCATTGTGACCTTGAACAAAACTTGCTCAAACTAATAAGGAAAAAAACTGCCCCAAAACAATAAAAAACCCCCCAAACCAAACACAGCTTGCAAGGAGTCTTGGCCAGTGAGGTCTCTTGGACTGGTACAGCTTTTCCCACCCCTACTCACATGGATGACACAGGCTGCTGTGACCAACATGAGCCCCAGTACATACCTTGCCTATTTCACTCTGCAGCTTGTACTGGTTTAATTGCACACAGTCCTGCAGATCAAAAGGAGAACATAATTAGAGTACTGGTAAAGGAAATGACTGAGTTTGAATCAGGTTCAATTAGTGGCAGAGTGCTAAATTATTAAAGACTTAATCTTACTTAAACTGGTGTATGTTACACTGTAAGCACTGCAGGGTTTTTTTTAATTTTTTTTTTTTTGACAACTCAAGGCATAACAATTATATGGGCTGAATTCTGATTGTGCAGGTGTAAAACCATCCCAACTCCCCAACATTGCCCTAGGCTCAGCCCAGGGGGCCTGACAGCAGCCCCCTGGGCTGTTTACATTACCCCTCTCTGCTGGACTGTGCTCAGAACCAGGCAGGAAAACCCCTGTCCCTGCTTCCCCGGGCTTTCACAGCCTGTCAGCTCCCGGCACCAACCCCAGGGTCACAGCATGAGCCTGTGCCCATCCCAGCATCAGCCTGGCAAAGACAGGGCCACTCTGGCTGTGGCTGCACCCAGAGGATCATGGGCTCCTCTGCTGTGCCACACAAACAATGGATCCCCTTCAGCTGATAAGGTATTTTCTAAAATAAATCACCCCAGAGCAGGTCTGATCTCTGCTGGCAAGGAACCCAGCCCTGAAACATCACCGGGTGGGGATGTGATGAGGAGCAGGAGCAGCAAAGGGGGAAAACAAGGTGGAACAGAAGATCCACGCAGGCACCTGATGTTAACCCCACCCTTCCTTTAGACCTGTACAGCCTAAAGGAAAGCACTTGCACTGTGAGGGGCTCCATGGAGCAGAGCACAGCACACACCTTGCTGCAGAGCCAAGCTCTGGGCAAAGAGCTCTTGCTGGCATCTCTGCAGTGCTGGCACCAGGCAGAGTGGGCTGCAGTGGAGTTTGTCTTGGTCCTCACTGAACACAGCACTGAACTGCATTGCAGGGCAGGGAGGAGCCCCCACCTCGGTGGGGTGAGGAAAAGGAGGAGTTTTCAACCCCAGGACATGGTGTGGGCTGAGCCTCAGATGGGATGCACTTCCCAAGTGATGCCAGCATTTCTGAACATGTCTCCCCAAGACTGCCAAGCACCAAAGCAGGCTGGAAAGTCACAGCCAGCCTCTGCACTTCTTTGGGAATCAAGCTGATACAAAATGTGCAGACAGGTAGATTAGCCTTCCCATAAACCTCAAAATAGCCCTGCCATCTACAGAAACAACACCACAACATAAAAGCAGTACCAGATGCCTTGAGTGGATTTGTAAGAACAGGGGTGTAAGAGACCCTGCCCTAGGCAGCATTCCCACCAACAGCAGCACTCCTCTGCCTCTCAAGACCCAGCACAGGTGTAGGAGATGATAATTTTGACTCTTCTCCATCACCAACCAGAAAACATTCCTCACGCTCCTAACTCAAGAGATCATCACAATAAAAATTAAAGAATGGGGGACTGGTGACTTTTAAAGCCTACAAGCTGTGGCTTGTCAGGAATACAAGGAATAGTTTAAATCTTGATCTTGTTGCCAGGAAAGGAAGTTTTCCACCTCCCTGACAGGAAGAGAAGCCAACTGTGAGTAATGGGGGCCATAGAAGTGTATTAATTCTGCTGCTAGCAAAGCACATATTTTTCCAAAGGTAAAAACCAATCCATCAGAACTAGGAGCACCAAGAGAGGAGAAAGTATGACCCAGCAAAAGCCAAGATGTAAGGCATGAGGAGCCTGAAAGGAGGGGGCAGCATGCAGGAACCCAGGGTGGGGACACAAGGAAGACAAATTCCCCTGCAAACACTGTGCCAGCAGATTCACTTCCCAGTGTGAGGCTGTGCTTTGCATCGTGGTGATTTTCACAAATTCAGCAGGAACACTTTTCTGATGATATCCCCTGTCCTGGTTTCTCTGTGCTCAACTTTGCACCCCTAGCCTGGTCCTGTGAAAACTGCAGAGCTGCAGAGGGTGAAACACACACTGGAGCAGCTGGGACAGGCAGGAAAAGCAACCCTTCCTCCAAGAAAGCCTCCAACCACCTCACATCTGCTCTGCAAACCAGCAAGCTTCAAGCTTCAATTGCTGTGAGGCCTCTTCCCTTAGCAGGGTCACTTGCAGGAGCAGAAAGAGCCTTTCACACACAGCCATTGACTCTTTGCTCTGCACTCAGTATCTTGTTTCAAGCCAAGGTGGCATCTCTAAAGCACCAAGTGCTGCTGCTTCTTGCTCACAGACTGCCAAGGAAGCCATGGTGGCATCTTTTCCCTCCCTCCAGAAGGAGCTCTTTGTGTGGGATGCAGTCCGTCCATCCATCCATCCATCCATCCATCCATCCATCCATCCATCCATCCATCCATCCATCCATCCAGGCAAACCTCCTCACAAAGCAGGAGGAGGGACTGTGCCTTATCCCTGTGGCCCACCCACCAATTCCTTTGACTCTGACCTTCCCACCATCCCTGTTACCTCTGGCCAGAAATTACCATTCTTATCCCCACCAGACTGATCACCTGAAGCATCTCCCTGGTGCTTCACTGCTGTTGGATGCAGCTTGTGAGACCAGAACCCCCATCTTTAGGGATAGTTTTTCAAAAGGGGTGGATAAACACTGAGAGGGAACACCCAGAAAGGGTCCAAGGGAAAGGCAATGATAAAATCTGCAGCACAGCCTCCCAGAGTTCACATTCTGTCACCACATCCTACCTGGCCACACCCCCATCCCTCTCCACTGAGAGAATTCCCGGTGGGAAGCACCAGCACTTCAGCTTCTGCTCTGCTACCAGCACTTGAGCTCAACACAGCAAAAATCAAAGCAGATTATAGGTGTTTTCTATGTTTTTTCCCCTTGCTGAAAAGACCATAATTCACTGCTGAAGTGACTCCTGCCACGTGTTGCTGCAGACTGGAAGGGTTGTTATTCTGTTATTTGGTTCTCCTGCAGGAAGTGGGATAATTATCCTATTCCTTTATCAGAGAAAAACACCTATCTCTGGGCCAAGTGTTTCTTTGAGATAATGTACAATTCTCTTGACTTCATCACGCTGATGTATTTGCAACTGCTGATAAATACAAACAGAGCAAGAACCTTAATGAGATCCTTTAATGAAAAGCTGTCACCAAATTAGACTGAACCAGTCCAAGTGTGCAATAATTGTTCCACCTTAAAAACAAGATGCCCTCTGTGCTAACATGTCCAAGGTATTAGTCAAGAGAGGAAGGGAGAGGAATCAACACCACAGAAAACAAAAATTGGTCAAAAATCATAAAGCACAGTGCAGCCCAGGTCCAGTTCCAGAAATCCACTGTGGCCACCACTGGGTGACAGAAACCCTGAGAAACTGAGAATTGAGCCTTTGCTGTCCCAGGGGAGATGCACGGATAGGAAGGGAGAACCAGAGCTGATTTCCAAAATCAGACATTTCTGAAAACAGACTGCCTACATACATGTAATGGAGAACAGACATATAATGGAGAATTTTGTCCCCCAAACAAAGCCAAATTCCCCAGTCTGAAAAGAATTTTCAGCAATTCAGAGATACACGTTAAAGAGCGGCATGGAAGAAAAATGAGGAAACACTGGTTTAAACTCATCCTGCCTAGAAGGGGAAGCAAAGGCAGTTCTGAAAACAGGAAAAATGAAAATAAAAGCCAGAAAATGGGTATTAAGGGCAGCAATGCACTCAAATTAGAAAGTTGTTCAGGGACAGAGAAGGATAGACAGGAAGCCCAGACCTCGTGGTGGTAAGAAAATGAACAGATTTTGAAACAACATCCAAAAAGAAGCAAAAATTAAGCCCAGCCCTGCTGCACTGTGCTGGCCATGGCTGGGCAGAGAGCACAGCACTGGGGCTCACCCACCTGAGACCCCAGAGCTGGTGCAGGAGCTTGGGACTGGTGGGACCAAGGCAGACCCTCCCCAGCCCCTCTCCTGCAGATTCAGGCTTTCTCCTTCTCTCAAACCATAGCCTTAGACAAGCTGGCAATGCAACTTTAAATAAAGGTTAATTAATCCAAGGAAAAGAAATGAGCAATGTGGGGGAGTCTTCTCTGAAGAAATGTTTTCCAAGTGTCTTTAATCTTTTCAAGAGCTCTAGTTTGAACACCACAGTAAGGCCTCCAGAAGAAATTCATCTGGGGGTCTTGTGGGGCTGGAAGGGGAAGCTCAGCCCACACTGAGCAGGAGCTCAGCTCCTGCCTCTGCCCTGATCCCACCTGAGTTCACCTTTGTGCAAGGAAATCACTTTCTGAAGAAACCAGGCAGCTCCCAGGCCCTAGAGAGTGTGAGATGGATCAGCTGAGCACCAAGGCACTGCCTCTCAGCTCTTAACAGCAGTTGCTTCAAACCAGTTGGCCAAACAAGAAGGGGGCTATGATAAAGATGGAGAAAGCCAAGGAAAGAAAGGACAAAGAAGTGATTTATTTTCCATGCCTCTGGAGTAAGCCATGGACATCCAGCATAGGAAAATTCCCTTTGTCAGCTCATTCTCCTCCCTGCATCTGCAGGCCAGGAGCATCTCCAAGGAGGGAGAAGGCACTGGCCTGACTCATCCTCTCCACTCCTGCTGAAGCACACACAGCTGCAGGTGATTACCACAACTGCAGGGACACCTGCAACAGTCTCCTACTGATCCCAGAGGGTGGAGAGACAAACGTGGACACCAGGGCAGGGGGAAATGGGATTCAGGGAGAGGAAGGGAACATGTGAAAGGGAAAGGAAATTCAACTGGAAGAGACTGGAGAAGAGACTGTATAAAGCTGTGCTGGCAGGTCTGGGGAGAAAGCCTGAAAAAAAGGACATCTTTTGTTCTTCTCCTAGCCACTCTTCAAGTCAGATTATCTTGGCTAACTAAAAAGGTTGCTTTAAAACAGCAGAATTACAAAAAAAACCCAAACTAAACCCACCAGCATAGCACTTTCAAATGCCTCATTCCAACATGCAGCACCTCTCCCCTTTCACAGATCCAAGACCTGCTGTAAGAGATGGGACAAGCTCTATCAGTCACACAGGGACAAGATGCCCATGTACAGACATCTTCAGAGAGCCTTTCCCTGGTACATGCAAACACCAGGGCATCATCTGGGCAGCAAAGCAGAAGCTGCTTTTAGCAGCCTCTGGAAAATCCTCTCCTCTTGCCTTGCTGTCAGCACTGAGCAGGAGCTGGGAACGTCACATCAGCAGAGGCAAAGAGGGCCTAAACTCTGGGGCCTGTGCCTCAGCTCTGCAGCTTTATGTACCCTTAATAGCTTCAGCTTAATCACTTCTGTGCCACAGCTAAAGGCAAAGCCATTCCCTTGTCAGAGAAAAACACTGATAGGCAGCAAGGCAGCAGAAATCCCATCAGGCACTCCTGCCAGGGAAAGCAGCACTGAGAGAACCTTCCAGACCAAAGACCGTGAATAATCTAAGAAAGGAGGGGAACAAACAGGGAACTTTTAAAATTACAGATCAATTTTTGATAGAGACGTGACAGATCAGGTTAATTAAGAACACAGTAACACTGTTGGGAGAGCAGAACACCTTACTTCTCTCGCAGAGTTAAAACTGCAGACCCAGACTTGTCAGCAGGGGCTGCGAGACACCAGCAGCTGCCAACTCTGTCCAAGGGCACTTGGTTAATTGGTGTCTCTGGGAATAGTCTTTGTGCAAGACAACAAGCCTCAGCCCTGCTGCAGTCCTGCCAGCCCAGGAGCTGTCACCTGCCTAAATATCAAACCCAGAAGCCGTGCTCAGAAGGCAGGTGGCTGTGGAGTAAGTCCCAGTGACAGCACCAATTCACTGCCTGCTGCTGCCACTTGATAAATCCTCCCTCAGCCTCATAGGCTCAGCTTCAGCTCTTGGCCCTCTTGATCCCTGAACAGAACTTTTCCTCTCAGCCTGTGAACAAATATTAAACCAGCATTAAAAAGCTCAGCAGTATCTCTCTAAGAGAACACAATGTTCTTCCATAATTCATCAGTGAGAGCAGAGCATTCAGCTCTGCTGTATCCCCATACTCTGTCTTCACATCTCTCCATCATTTCTCCAGATCAGTCCAGGATACAGCATCAATGACAGCCAGGCACTGAGCTGCCATCCTGCTGGAGAGACTCAGTCTGAGATGGCTATCAGCACAACAGGAAATTGTGACATGCAGCTGTGCCATCCATCCCTGCTCCTGACAGACAGTGCCTGCTCATGGGTACTGAAAAAGCCTGAATGCTCCTGAACTTCATCTCCAGCTTTGCAGACTGCAACTGACCTGGGCAGTGGCCATGAGCTGGAGCAATGGACATTCTGCTACTGAAAGGCACTGACTGAGGATGCCAGAAACCCAAAGCAAGGGGAAAACTAACTCCAAAATGGCTTTAAGCAGGTGAGAGGCACTGACTGGAATACAAATGTGCAGCTTGCCTAGAACAAGGTGTGCTACAGGGCCATTTGCAGGCAGGGCAGGGCAATGCTGGGTCTGGTGAGCTGGGTCTTGTCAGTGACCCACCAGCCTTGCTGCTCACTGAGGGTCTGCATAGCAGATAGACCAACAGACACCCAACAGCAGCTGCTCCCAAGTGCACCATGATTGTATTCCTCATTTAAGGGCTGATTTTGTCCCCAGGAGGACCAAAAGCCTCAACATGGAGACCCTGGTAACTTTTAGAATCCCTGACAGAGAACAAAAGACCTGCTCTCTGTTTCTTTCAGAGTTCCCTGCTGTCTCTCTCAGCTGCACAGCTCAGATCAGGACTGGCAGTGCCTCTCACAGCCACCAACACAACAACCCTTCAACAGCCCCTTGGCAGGAGCAGTGGTGACACTGGGCACTGGAGCTGGGCTGTGTGCAGGCTGCACACTCACCTTGCTGCCACACACCTGACACACTGCTCACAATTCAGTGCCCAGCCTCAAATTTTACCCTGTGTCCAAGCATGCATTTTCCTAATCCTTCTGTTCTCTATAGGATATAGATGCTATATCCCTGTAAACTGGGAAGGAGCAGCTCTGACAGCACCTTTGTGAGGGCAAGCACCCACCTCAGAATGTTCCCAGCTCGCCCAAGCTCCCTTCCCACTCTTACCACAGCCACTCTCCATTAATATGAATGATGGTTTCCAACGAGCACAGCTCTGCTGCACAGCTGGGCTTCACCACAGCAGGGCTCTCTCAGTGATATCAAAGTGACCATGAAAAAGGCAGAACTGTGTAAAGAGCTGCTGCAGGAGCAGGGACACAAGGGCTCCACATCTGCATTTCAAACTAAGCACTCCCCACCCCCAGGCAGAAACCCTTGCTCCCCAGGATGCAGATGCTGTGGAAGAGGATGGAGTGCTTTGAATTTGCTTGCAGATGGGAATGTGCCAGTCACACTTGACTGCAGTTATGTTGAAAGATTTCAGAAAAGCCTCACTCCTGGCACAGTCACAGCACTGCAGGATGGGAGAGCTGGCACTCAAGTCACGTCCTGCTTCCAAGAACTGGCTCCTTTCCCCCCCTGCCTCCCTTATTAAAGCATATGGCTGCTGTCAAAGAAGCTGCAGTCTCTGCAGTGCACCTTCTGCATGTCTCCCTCTATCAGCTGGGGATGCACCACCCATCCCACAGCTGATGTGACTTGCACAACCCCCCAGAGGACAAGGGCTGATTTGGTGTGCACCACCATCCTCTCAGACGTGCAAGGGGAAAAGACCCACTTCTCAAAAGGGAAACACCAAGCCACACAGATGGCAAGCTCCAGGTCCCTTGGACCCACACTGGCAGAAGCCTAAACTGCAGTGATCTGGGTCCCTTTAGGTATCTAGGTCATGACACTGGGCAGTGTGGTCTGAACAGCCCTTCTGTTCCCTGCCCTCCCCACTACAGCACATCCAGACTGGGAATTGCAGCCATCACCCACCTCCATCACAACACTTGACCACAGAGAGCATGTCACAGCTGCTCCAGGGCAGGTCTGGGACCAGGAGAGCAGCTGCAGAACCACCACAGCCACCCAGACACCCCTCTGAAGGAGGGCAGGGTCATGGCCTTCCCTTACCACTGCTGCTATAAACACTTTAAAGAGAAAAGAAAACCCTGCCAGGAGCCAGGCATTTAAGCTCTTTATAAAATTAAATTGTGCCTTCAATTATGGCAAAACACAATAGCAGATACATAATCTCCAGAAGCTTAAATCCACAAAATGCTATCAGCAAAGCTGCTGTGACTGGTGAATTCCCAAAGGGCACCTACAGCAGGGACACAAGAGCAAAGTCATTTGGCCACAGCCCTTTCTCTGAACAACCTGAAAGACTTCCCACATGCTGCCATGACACAGGGGTCATGGTCCCTTAACAAGACAGACAGGTGAGGGCTAAAGGAGCCAAATGTCAGGGCCAGGGCTACACCCAGCAGAGCTCTCCAATTCTAAGCTCATATGATCCCTGGTTCCAGGGATTTTTCCCTCCCCCTTAGAAATTACAGTGCTTTCAGATCTACTACTCCAGAAGACTGAAGGCTCCCACTGCCACCTGGGAAAGACTTACCTCACCTCACCACCTCAGCTGTAGGGGAGAACATGCCTACCTCAGAGTCTGATATGGAGACTCGATTGGACTCTATCGTTGGTCTCCTGATTATACGTGGTGACGGCCCTGTGGCATAAGGACCACAACCTGGAGTGTTGCTAGAAGCCAAATAACCTCCTGATGATCTTTCCTGAAGGGACAGCTTCCTACTTGATAGACCAGGTCTAGTTAGAGGTTTCTTGGGAACATGCCTCAAGTGAGCATCTTCTGATTGCTGGGAAGGCAGAAATTCATTGATTCCCACATCACTGCTGACTCCATTTCTTTGGATGTCCTTTATGTTGTCAGAAAAGACTGTGTCATTTTCTTCAGGGTTGTCTTCACCATTTTGGTCACTTTTGTCTGGCACAACAGACACATCTATGGCTGCCACCCTCTCCATCAGTTCAGTCTGTGTGTCCATGCCTCCGGCCACGACATTTGCTGGAGAGTCCCCCATGGCTGTGTCCAGCTCGTTTGGCCTCAGATGGTCACGCAGAGAGCAGTGATCTTAGTGCTCAAAGGCTCCATGAAATACCTGAGAGGAATCACAAACAGAGGTAAGCTGAATAATAATGTTCAGTCAACACAAATATAACCAAACAGTCATCCCTGGCTTCTTCCAGCATGCAAGGAAGTGAAGGCAAAACACTGGCAGGCTGTAAACAGGGTACAAACACTCAGACTGAAAGGCAAACCCAGGCATTGAGCTAGACAGGAAAGAGATAAAAATGAGATTTTATCTGATGTGTAACAAGTGACACAGCTAAAGAGAATTTCTTCTGTAGCCAGACCTACAGACAACTAGAGCTTACAATTCTGGGAGAAGCATCCCAACAGCTGAGGGCCAAGGGTCGAACTTTCGACCTCTTGAATTCTTATTTATAGGATACAAGAGCTTCTGGCATGTACTCAAACCCAAGAGGCATAACAACAACTCCACAGCCATTTAGGGCTCCCCAGTAGTCTCTCTGCTGCCCTGTAGGGCCTTAAAGAGTGTCACAGCACAGCCAAGCCTGGTGACTTCAACACTGCCATTTGCAACATGGTCAGCAAAAGCAGAATTTAAAAGCAAATCCAGTTCCAGGGTCACCCCTGGCCCTACAGAGTTGCAGGCTGTGTGTAAACACATGTTAATTTTGCTGCCCACCATGTGTAAAAGCTATAGTGAGTTGCAAATCAACAGTGCTTAATGATTAAGTGTGGCGGGAATCAGCTTTTCCTTGGGAAAAGACCTACAGAACACAAAAGTGCAATACAAAGCTAAAACTGCTGCATAAAATTGCTGTTTCCTGGATGCTGATTTCAGTCTCAATTTAAAACAGATTTCAGTCTTCCCAGCACAGTGCAGAACAGGAAATGATCCTCTGCAGCACATGGCTGTCAACACTTAATCACCTCTGAAGATGCAGCACTGCATCATTCCATCCCTCTGCCCAGCTTCTGGGATAGTGGGGGAGTACTCGACCTTATTCACAGCATCCAGTGAATTCCAGAGCAGGCTTAACCCTGAAATATTGCAACCTGTTGTTCTCTGTATTCAAAGCAGGTTGTGCATAAACTCTTGCAAGCCAGGTGACACTTGCATCTACATTTCATTTACATGAGGACAGGGTGGGGGTGAGCCCAAAGAGCCCCATCCAGTATCAGCCTGGGAACACACACGACCCTTGCCAAGGAGCACAGGTTGAGCTGGGCTCAAAGCTGCCCAGCAACGCTCAGTTAAACACATTACAGTGAACTCTGCTGCAAAGGAATGACCTCCTGAGTGCCCCATGGCAGCCAAGCTCAAGCAATCTTTTATATCAACGAGAAAACTAGATTAAGATCTCGACTGGAGGCTTCACTTTAGGTCATGGGCCAATCAGGGATACACGCTGGGCACTCGGTGTCACAGAAAGGGAATATCCAAGTCTAAGATATTCATCTCCACATCCCACTGTACACCTCCTTCCCCTCTCCTGTCTTTTCTGCAGGCTTGCTTGAAACAAATTGACAGAAGTGTCACTCACTCAAAACAGTAATGAAATGGTGAGATGAGCTTTAAAAGCTTCTATTAAAACTATATTTAAACACGTCAATCCCAAAGCACAAATCCCCTCTGGAGCCAGGGTGCAGGCACTGGGGGTGACTCTCAGCAGTGAGGGAAGGGGTGTGGGGTTCAGTCCAGCACACACAGCACGTGGTCCCACAAGCCTGGCACAAAGCAGCACAAGCCTCCCCTCTGCCAGACCCCCCTGCTCTCCAAACCCCCAAAGCCAGGCTGCAAACCAGCAAGCCAGCAGTGACCCTTCAAAACCGGTTTGTGTGAAGCCCACAAAAGATTTGCTGTCTACAAAATGCTTTTGTGAAATCTGCAAAGCTTCTGAGCTAAACAAGGAGCATCAGGTCAGGGCAACTGCAAGGCTGCAGTCACCCCAGTTCCTCTGCAGAGGCTTTCCCTGCACTGCAGAGCCTGGGGAGCAGCACATTTCCCAGCGACACACATGGAATATCTGCGTGCTTGGCTCTAGGGAAAGGTCATCTCCTTGGCCCCAGGGAAGCACAATCAGCCTCCAGCCCTGCCTGTGGGTCTGGGCTTCCCAGGGCTGCTCTGCATGGCCAGGAAAGCACGAGGCACATCCCTGCTGTCAGCAAGCTCCGCCAGGGCTGGGCTGCAGCTCGCCTGGCAGGCTGGTACATCAAGGAAATAATTTTAAATGAAGGCAAGGACAGAGCAAAAATGTTTCCACCATTTAACCCAGCTTGCCAAAGGGATAGGAGGAAACCTCCAAGGTCACCCTGAGCTAAAAGCTGTTTCTTCTGCCTATAGAGAAACAAACCTGAGGCCTTTCTCTGATGCAGCTTTAGCTCCTGGACACTCACAGCTCACCTCACTCCTAGGCAGCACCAAGAGGAAAATCAATCTGCTACTGAAGCCTGCAGCTCCTAAACCTTCTTCCCTCTTCTCACCATGAGGTTTTCCCCATATGTGGGAGCAAGGGGAAGGAAGAATCTGCCCATGTTGCTGTGTGGCTGGGCGTGAAAGCCCACAAACCACCCACCTGGACTGAACATTTGTGACTCTTGTGCTGCTCAGCCAGCAGGAAAAAACAGGCCAGGTGCACTGGGAAGAGCAGCCCAGCAAAGTGATGCTAATGTCGCTCACCTGAGCAGCTCCTCACCACCCAGACCAGGCACCCAGGGTGTCTCCCCCCCAAAAGCTGAAGCAAACTTGCTCAGTTCTAACCCACAGCACAGGCTGCAAAATAAATCTTCAGTTAACTGACAACTGAACTAGATAAACTGATGATAAACCCCATAAATCAGTCTATCTGATCAAAACAAACAGACCCATACATTGTTGAAACAAATAGTACAGTGCTGCTAAAAGCAGGCTAAAAAAATCCAGCAAGACTTAAAAGAAAATAACTGTTCATCTATAGAGCTGGGCTTTGTTTCAAGTTCTGCTCTTTTGGAGGATTCCTTTTCACTGATAAATTCTCCAAAACCGTATTGGAAAGCAAAGATTTCCAAATAAGCAAATCAGTTATGTGCATCCCAGTCTCACTGTGCACAAACTCAGTACAAAAGGCAACTATTAATTTCTGCAAGGCTAAATCAGTGGTGAATTTGCACTTTTTCAGGCAATGGCACAACCACACCTTGCTGTGATGGGAAATCCCAGCAAAACAGAAATTCTACCACCACCAACTCCCAGCTCCTGTGCAGCTTTGCTGCCCCTGCTGATCCCCCAGAACACTGAACGCCTACTCTAGAGCAGAGTATAATGCTGCAGACACGAACCAAAGCTGCAAACAAGCTTATATGAGCAAAATTAATTTACTTACAGATATCTTATTTACCATTTTTCCCTGTAGCTATTCCTCTGCTGCAGGCAGACTGCCGCTTCAACCATGATTTTCACTATATATTTATCAAATGGCTGCACATGTTTCCCAGAGTGGCACTGAGCACAGAATGGTACAAAAAACCCTTTTGAAAGGAATATGATCCTGGAGAAAACCTCTCCGTATTTTATGTGGGAGTGGAAGATGAGCAGATGCAATTCGTTTTGCTGCTCAATAAAGTATTCCAAAGCATTGTTTGAAAAATAAAAAACTGTAAATCTAGTTTACTGCCTCGTCCATCCTCTTGGCTAACTAGAAATGTTCCTATCAGAAAGGATGGGGAGGCTAAAAGGCCCTGAGCCACAGCAAAACCCAGCTTCATTTCCCATATTTGCTACAGGCTGTAGAAAAGTGACTATGGCTTTGTTGCAGTTCCAGGTTAAGAGGAATGATGCTGCTTCTCCTTTGTGTCCCTGAGAACACACCTGCCCCGTGCTGAGGCCCCAAGGGCCATTGCAGTACAAGAATCCCAGTGAACAGTAACTGTAATGAGCATTTTCACAGAAAGGGTTCAGGCAGAGATTCTGCTGCTGCTCAGTCAGGGGCTTCAAGTGCTCATGGCTGGCATCCCCCAGGGGAGCACCAGGGCTGTCACGCTGTGACCCTCCCTGCAGGCACGTCCTTCAGGTACCTCTTGAGCACACAAGACCCACAGGCACTGTCACAGAGAGAGGTCCCAAAGATCACAGCAGCTTTACTCAGTGCTTTACTACACACCAGAAAGGTCAGGAATCAGGCCAGGATCTCCAGTCAGTGCAATGATCCATGTACCAGGACCGGCTGCCTGCAGAGGGGATGCCATCCCCATCACCAGCCTCCATCAGCTCAGGTGAGACCCACCCCACCCAGGAACTCCCTCCTGCCTGGGGCAGAGCTGGCAGCTCACCCAGCCCTGTGCTGTGTGTGTTTGTTCAGACAGTGCCCCCAGCAGCACGGCCACGGTGAAGAATCCGCTGCGACTGCTGCCAACAGCAGCAGAAACTCCCTTTAAGGAGAGAAGCAGCATGTCCTGGGCTGGGCTGCCAAGTCCTGGACAGCTCCTCGAATGACATTTTAGAAATATCAGGTCAGCAAGCCCCTTCCAGAGCCAAAGCTGTCTCCTCATACCAAGCTACACAGACTGGAGTATTTCCATCCTGGAGTGCCTCCTATGCTCCCAGTTCTGCAGGATTTCCTCAAGCACAGCTACCCTGATACAAGGGAGATAATTCCACACCCCCCACCCTGACCCCATCAACTTTTTATACATGTGGGAGGCGCTTGCCCCAAGCCCAGCCATCTCCTGATACCTTTGGTCTGGAGAAGTTTGAGAGGCACTTGTGTCCCACAGCCAAGCACTGGAGCAACATCTGAGCTGATCACAAACCCCACAAACAGTTTGCAACACATGGAACTTCAGACAGAACGTGCCAGCCATTTATGGGTCTCACTGCTGTGGTGGGAGAGCAGCTAGAGGGTTCATTTTTCCTGCAATAATTAAATTCAGAGCAGCTGGCCCACATTTCAGCTCTGCCCACCCCTGGCACACCAAGCAGGGCACCTGAGGGTGAGATTGCCTCCTGCCCACCTCCACTCACACTGCTGCTGCCAGGAATCAGAGAAGCAAATCAGCTTCTTGGCATCTGTGAAAACCAGTTTCAGACATTGCTGGCCAAAAGGCAGTCCAAACCAAGAGGCAAAGGACAATAAAAAGTTGCAGCTCTGTGAAGCTGAAAAGAAGCAAATCCCTGCAGTCTTTGCAGAGATAATCAAGGCAGGTGTACACCAGACTGCTCATTTGGACTGTATCCTCCCTAGGAAGGGGCAGTAATCACTTTGGGTACTAATTTCTGACTGTAAGCAGAAGACATTAACACAACCTAAATGATAAATAAGAACATACCGTTGGTGCTTTTTGCACACATCCCATGTTTGCTTTGTCCTAGGGCTCACAAGGCTCTTGTTTCAGGGCACAGACAAGCACATCTTGCTGAGGAATCACTCAATCCTGCTGCAATCATCCACTCCCTCTTCTCTCCACAGCTCTTGGCAGTGAGCCTGGCTGTTGTGCCACAGCTGAAAATCAGATCTAAAGCGAGGTGCTTTGATGACCTGTGTGAAGCTCCTCGCACAGCTTTAACAGGAACCAGGGGATGAGAAAGAACAGCAGCTTTAGCAATTCAAGCACTGTGTGAGAAATCTGAAAAGCAAGTTCAGACCCCTGCTCCTGCCAGACTTCTTAAATGACAACAAACATCTCCAGACCAGTCTGGAAAATGCAGCATTCTACCTCCTTCTCCTTCCTCCTCAGTCCTTTTCAAGGCAAGGTGCCTTCCAAAGGGATTTTGGGGCCAGTTCTGCCCCTGAGCTACAGATAACAAGCACCCCAAGGTGCACAACTCTGTGCTTTTCCTGCTCTCTTCTCTTCTCCCTAAGAGGCCCCATCTGAAGGCAGAATCTGGGGTTTCCATATGATGGACTGATTCTTTCATGGATGTGAAGTATAGATGCGCATGTAAGACACAGACTGAGCTCAACAGTGATCTCCTGACATTATCATGTAAAAAACAGAAGCTACACACCATGAAGGCCATGTAACCACTTTTAAGAGCAATTAATACCATATTTAAAATATGTTTTGAAACTAGCCAGGATGTTGAACCAAGATCTCCAGTCTACCAACCTATAATTCAAGAGATAACAACCACCTTGCACACAGTCCTGAGCCTGAAAAGTTTTACAAAAGATTTCCCAACAGCATTATATTTCATCCCTCCATGTTCTAATTATATGGTTAAATACATTTGCATAATCAGATGCAATTACACTAATTGCATATATAAGCAATAATCAACCAAAAATTACTCCGAAGAAAAAAGTTTCTACTTAAGGAAATTTCTGTAACAAGAAAACACTGAGGAATGCCAAGTCTATCTAAACAAGAGTGATATTAACATTAAACACTCCAGATAATGCAGGTGAAACAGGAGCCCTGCCAGAGCATTACCTGAGTGCAGCTCTGTTGGCACATTTTAACCATGTCTTTGGTTGGGACAACACCAAAGAACTGAAGAGGAGTTGTGCTCCTTTGTACTCAAGCCCTGGCTATAAATTACTTGGGTAAGGCAGGTTTGGCTGCTGGGTTTTATTGTGTTTCATAGAGATTCAGCAAAATTTGTGGTCATCAGCTCCTGATGCTGGACTATACTCACTTCTGTTTAATTTTTTAAAGCTGTTTATCAGTGTATGATCATCAGAGCTGCTTTTATTTTGCAAATTACAGCTGGGAAAGCACGAGGAACAGGCAATGAGAGGCACTCAGCCCACATATCCCAGAGTTTTTGCTTTCAATGATGCCAGGTGCTGTGACTCACCATCTCTGCAACAGCCCAAAGTGACCACAATCCAGCACATCCCAGCACCCAACTCCACACCGACTCTGGTGACAACCTGAGCTCAGACTGTAACAAATCCCATTTGCCCTTGTGAGAAGGGACACAAAAGCCCTGTGGGGGAAGGACCCTGGCCACTGTGCCAGCCTGATCCCAGCTCCTGGCACTGTGGCTGTGAGGGATGGGAGGACGGGGGAGGTTGGTGTGGGCAGAGAGCCCAAGTCCAGTCCTGCTGTGTGACCACCAGCCTCGCTGGGTGCTTTGCCCCACTTCCAAGTGACCCTAGGGAAAGGAGTGTGAAGGATTTGGGCATGTTAACATGCACACACAGCCTGGACAGCATGGGGACCCCTGCTCAGGTGTCAGAGGAGGTGCCATTTCTAAAGCTGCTTTCAGCCGACACCAGCTCAGACTTCAGTGCCTGCCTACCCCAACCCCCTCTTCCAGTCACCATCAAGAGTGCAGGAAATACCCCAAATGCAACCTGCATGCTGCACAGGGAAAGCTGATCCCACAAATCCAAGGGAAATGCAGCCTCCCAACCAGCACCTGCAAGAGCACTTGGTACTGCAGCTTGAGGTGGGCACAGAAGACAACAGCTCACACAGGAGAATCCCATGTAGAGTCAGAGCAGGACCTGTGCCATGGAGGGAGCAGGCTCCTGGGGCTGAACATGAGCAGGGAGAGGAAGAGGAGGAAGAGGAGGAAGAAGTGCCATGGTTTGCTGTCACTTGCTGGGCTGAGAGGCAGCGTGATTCCCAGGAGAGGAGGCAGCAGTGGAAGGGAGCACAGCTTGCTGGAGGTGGATTTAAACAGTCAGTGAGGGGGTGCTTCAAAAAATAACTGAGAATGTCAGATTATATGAAACTTGAAAGGCTTAGATTATTTGTAAAACAATAACAAGTAAGGCAGTAGCCAGGCTCTACTGATTAATGAGCAAAATAACTGCTTCAGAAGCATGAAGGCTTTAATATTTAGGGCCCTCATTGCAATAATGGCTTTCCAAACATCTGTACCATGGCAAGGTAAATGGCAGGTTAGAGAAAAAGAAGTTTTCAGTTGTTCTAAGGGAAAGGAATTGGTCTCAGGTGAGCCATCTTCTGCTGCAATCCATAATGAACCTCAAAAGTGCCACAGAATATGATACAGACCCGTGTATCATAAAAACAAACTGAAAATGAAGAAATCAAGAGGATCTGAACAGCCTCTCAGAATGCAAGGGCTAAGTCTAATATTCCCCAATGGCCAAATCCCCACTGATCTCTTGGGAGCAGAACCAGGCACTCAAATCAAACCTGTCTTTAAGCCAGTGCAGTTACCAGTGCCTTGAGGTGACTTTGCTGGACAGCAGGACCAGGCCACCAGCAAGCAGCCTATGGAAAGCACCTCTGTGGCACAGAGAGAAAGAAAAGGGAATAGAAGAGAAACAGAACTGAAAGCAGAATTCACAGTAATGAGCTCACGCACAGATTCGTGTGAACAGCCACAGGCACAAGGCACCTGCCCTCTGGTTTCATTGTAAGGTTTGGTTTTTAAACCTGGTAAGCCCAGCCTGCAGCAAAGGCTCTGGAGCAGCAGGGAGCCTGCCAGCCAGGCAAGCCAGCTCTCACACACACCAGTCTGTCACCCTGAGGAACTGAAACCAAGTGCACGCAACAGCTGATCTTGTGGGACTGCATCCTGCTTCCACAGCAGAGCCCATGAGATACACTAGTAATTAAATAAATTAGGGGGGAGGGAAGAAGCCACCTGGAGTTGCACAGACAGGCTGCTGCTTTAGCAGCAGAGTCTCAGCCCAAGCTGCACATTGGCACCCAGATGCTTCCAGGACATCTCTGCCCTCCTCCCCAATTTATTCATTTCACCAGCATATTTCTCAGCCCTGCTTCCCCTGCAGCCACTAGCACCTTCTATACTGACTGCCATGGCTATCTCTGCTTTCCAGGTGCTCACAGAATTCCTGTTGCTGCTCTGGATGTAAGGATTCAATGACAGAAAGCAAATCACTGCAGAACAATGCTGGTTGTTCAGTTTAAGAGCAACACAGTGGGATCTGGGAAAGGACACATACAGATCATCAACACAGCAAAAGAATTCAGCATCAAACACCTTTGCCAGGCTCAGATCTCACAGCACAGACCAGCACTGTTTAAACAATTGCTTAAAAAGCATCCACAACAAGCCGAACAAGCCACCAGGCAGAACAAGTTCGCATTTATACATGTCAGGTCTTAGAGGTTTATCTCCCTCCCAGATAAGGAGAAAGCTTTCAGCTGCCTTTGAGAGATCTGGAGGTATTTCAGGGGATATATCAAGTTGCTTAGTTCTGTAAGCCAGCTGCAGTGAAAAGGCTTTTTCAGCATTTCAAAAACATTAATTTCCACCTGTTCCAGGATTGCAAATCTACAATAGAAGTGTAAGCACAGAACACTGCAGGCTTTCTTCTTCCCAGCAGTTCCAACACGGGTAGAGATTTCTATTCAAGGTGATCTCTGCAAAGAGTTTTAACCAGGGAAATTATCCCAGCACCCAACTCTAAATGTCCATGGCTGAAGGTCTTCATCAATTCTGCCAATCTGCATAGCCCCAGGAAAAGGGCAAAGCACAGAACTGCACAGGCAAGGCAAAAACAGTGAACTGCGTACAACAAGACAAATGGACTTCAAATTCAGAGTATCTGTTCTATTTCCACATGGATAACTTCCATCTTCTGATAATCCTCACGTCTTTAGAAACCCCAGGACTTGAAAACATGTCCTCAGATAACCTGCACAGTATCAAAGGCAGCAGCAGCAGAGAGGCTTCAGACAGGGGGAACAGGCTCTGGGGGATGAACAACAGATCCCACAGGAGTCAGGACCAGGTACACCACAACAATTACCCTTGTCCTGCACACACAACCCACACTTGGAAATGTAAAGGGTAGCAGGCTTCCTATTTCCTTTGAAGCCTTTAGCTTTAGCTTTTTAAGCCCAAATGCACTTTCAAAGCCCCGAGGTCAATGACTGGAGATTATCCAGGCAAAGGCTGCCGGGGAGAAAGCTGTTCTTTTGAGTCACTGCAATGCTATCCCTGAAATTTAGGCTGATGACAACTCAGCATTTGTCAGAGTGAAAAAGGCTTTACAGCACCAAAGGGCCAACAATAGTTCCCAGGTGCAGCTTTAGTTAAAGCACAAGTATGAAAATACCACCCCAGGGCGCCCTGATTTCACTCCAGTGAAGAGACTGAACCCAGGCTGGAGTTCCAGGCTGTGCTGGGAGACCAAAGCAGTGCCCCTGTTCTTGTGGCTCAGGACAAGCACTGTGCATTGTACTCGCTCAGCTGGGCTCTATCTCCAGTGTTAGAAATGATGCAAAGCCACATCATTTCTGCAAAGCCACAGGAGCAGTGGAAAAAGGCAAGTTTTCTGGTCACCAAGTCAGCAAGTGCAAGAGCAGAAGAGGGAGCAAATCTGCTGGCAAGGAGGTGCCCAGACAGTTTTTGAGAAGGCAGGGTTCAGTCCTGCCTTGCATGCCCCAGTGAGAGCCAGGGAGCTGCGGGAGGTGCTGCCCCAGCTGCAGGCTCAGGGACAGATCACACACAGCCACTGCCAATGGCATCACACACGGGGCCATCTCTGCACAAAGCTCCTTCCAGACTCCAACCTGGGCTGCAATACCTTCCTCCTGCTTACAGCAGGCAAAGCCAACACCTTGAAAACAAGAGAGTTAGCAGCCATCAACCTCCAGAGGGTTTTTGGGCTTCTCTCTTCCCTGCCCTGGGCTCCACTGCAGCTGACACCACTTCCAAATAAAACCTGAATTTGGCTGTTTGCTGCAAAAATTTTCAAGGCAGGGGAAAGGCAAACACGGTCTAAGAAGAAAGGGTGGTAAGGAAATATGAGCTGTGCAATTTAATAGCAAGCAAAGACATGTGGAAAGATGGGATGTGGTTTACAAATGTAGTGTGACTACAAATGTAGTGTAGATGCTCACACAGCCTGGCCCTGCCCAGGAAGAGAGCAAAGAAGGAAAGCTCTGAAGCCAATTGACTTGGGCACTGATAGCAATACCTGATCCCAACAGCTGTATCCTATGTCCTGGAAGACATCCCTGTGGTACAGGTTGGGGTGTCGCTGGCAAATGAATTGCACTTCTCTGGCTACTCAGATATCCTTCTCCAGTTGCTATGGGAAAAGAAATCAAAGAACAAGACTGGTAACAATTTGAAAAAACTAAGCAAAGCATGTGTTTAAAAGCCTCGCTGGCTGCCAGCCAGGGTGCTCAGCACCTTCCAGGTTGCATCCCAGAACAGTTAGTCTGTATGCAGCCACTGAGTTTCCCAACACATCCTGCTCATCTCTGTGATGGAGATGTTGGCTCCACTCCAGCAGAACACTTAAACACGTTCTTGAACTTTAACTGTGTTCGCAGGACATCAGAAGGGATGATCACCCATGTGCCAAAGTGTGAACAACACAGAAAATCTCAGCCTAAAAAATGTGGAAATGCTCATAGGAGTGTCTGGGTAAATGTGTTTCACATGTGTCTAGAAGAGAACTGCCCAGTTACTGTGGGAGCCATCCCAGGGCTCCTTTCCCAGGAGGAGAGGAGGCCAACAACATTTTCTTCCACATTTGCATTTTCTTAGGCTAGCAGGGCTCTTGTCAAGGCAGTATCAGAAATAACTCGCATTGCATTCATCCTCTTAGGAGGGGTCTACCTCCATCCATCTTTCTTCCTTGCACCAGTGCACACTGCAACACAGAAAGCTCTGTGTGGCCAGTGAGGAGAGGTGACTCTCTTGGAGGCAGCTTTTGAACCATTCTCATCTGGAAGGGCTTTGTGTTCAGTAACAACAGCAAAACACCAACATTATTATTATTAATACTAACATTATTACTATTACTACTATTATTATCATAATATTATAATGTATTAGTACCATTCTTTTGCCTTTGAGGCTAGCAAAAAATAGGTTACTTAGGTAAATTTTGAAAACATTTTAAAATAGAACACAAAAACCCCCTTCTTCTGCAATTAAAAGACACAGCAAACTAGAAAACTTCTTGAGGAAGATTCCTCTTGACATGAATTATCTGAGAGGAACTGTTGATAAAATCCTGCACACCTGTGACCCAGGAGATCTAGCACAGACAACTACAGAAAACTGAAAACCTACAAGCCTGTGAATTATTCCCTATTAACTGACAAAAGACACCCATAGGAAAACTATTTTTAGCTTTCCTTTTACCAGTTCTGTTTAACAATAAAATCCAATTCTTCAGCTGTTTTTGAAAATCTTGCCTAACACGTTTCCATAGTGCCTGTCACCTGCCATGACCTGCCTGTGTTTTACAGACAGTGCCTACTCACCAAGGGCCAAAACCACATTTACACAGAGGAGTTAGGAAGAGACACTCTTGCTCAGGGTCACCCAGACACCACCTCAATGGTCAGTGAGAGAATCCCAAATTTCTGATCCCCAAACTCTGCCTGCTTCATGCACCTATGTAAGAGTAGATCTATAACAACACTACATCGTCATTACCAACACAAACCAAAAGTGGGCTCATGCTTTCAGACCTGTTTCTGACACTCAGTGCATCCCCATTTTCAACATTTGGAGCAGTGGTAAGAGTTTAGCCACAGCCAGTTTAGCAAAGCCTAAGCCTAAGCCAGCAGCAAAGCCCCAAGTCACTCCCTGTGTGACTCCTTTGGCTGAAGCCCAGCCACATGGGTCAAGGAAGATGCAGAGATCACACTGTGCCACTGAGCTCAACTGATCCCCCAGCATTAATCAGGAATTAGATCAGGAATTGCCTGCATTTTGTTTGTTGCATGATGACTGTGAGATCAGAGAGATGAAAGATCAGAAAGAAGAAAAACCCAATAGGTTTACTTGCTATATAAAGCTTACAGTAGATTACAAAGCAATTTCCCTAGGCTCTCAGACGTGCTATTCACTTGCTTACACATGTGCATGCTTCTGAAAAATCATAACTCAATTTCATCAATATTTTGGTAATAGAAAAAATGTAATTACATATAAATAAAAGTTGAGAACAAGGTTTTATTTGCATAGCAATGTTGACTGTTTCAGGAGGCAGCTTCCAACTGAGGGTGCTTTTACTCACTGCTGGTAGCACAGGAGTTTGAAAATAGGCTCAGACTTGCACCTACCCACAAAAGGGACTCACTAGAGTAGGCTGAGAACAAAGCTTGAGAAGTCTAATCTAAGGCCTGAGATCTCTCTGCCTGATCAGGAAGCAAACAGCAAAATTTAAGGCTCACATTTCTGTGGAATTCAGGCAAATCTCCTGGGATACACCGTACTCAGAGAGAGCTGTTTCCTCTTGTGTCTGATGAAACATTCCATCATGTTCTAGATGCTATTAACAAAAATTATCAAAGGCAGGGGTGGAAATTTTCAGCTCATCTCCACCCATCCCATTCTGGAAGCACCCAAAAGAGAATCACTTATTCTAAAAGTGACTAAGACATGAGTCATCTGATGAGTAAGCACATTGGCTCTGCAAATCTTATTCAATCCATGACCACATCCAAGTCTTTTCATTACCTAAATCATTTATCCATTTTATACATTAATGCAGTAGCACTCCAAGGCCAGGAAGAAGCTCTTGTTTCCAACACCAGGGTAATTGCAGCTTATCTTGTCCTGCTATGATAGACAGAGCACTGCCAGGAAACCCTGTGCTGAAACAGCAGAGCAAAACATCATGGCAAGTCTGTATTATACACTGCTCTGAAAGTCATCCTTGGAGATGCCTCCAGCCCCAGCCAACACTTGAGTTAAGCTGTACTGGCACCAAGCACTTGTGCAGCTCAGCACCCCTGCAAAGGCAAACACAAGCCCTGCTGCAGGCAGCAGGATGGCAGCAGGGCTCCGTGCAGGCAGTGCCAGGACTGCAGCCAAATGCTTTCAACGTCCTGTTACCCTCCCAAAAGCTCTCATATGAAGCTGCAAAAGCAGAGTCAAACCACTAATGAGGCTTAAATATCTCTCCGTTCTGGAGGAACACGAGCACCTCACAAAGCAAATTTGCTCATCTTCACAAACATCCTGTGGGATATGTTCAGGGGCAGGGAACTGTGCTGGAGAGAAGATATAATCCCCAAGAATCCTTCTTAACAGACCCCAACAGATACCTTGATGCCTTTGAAATGCTAGCTTAAGATCCAACAGGAAATCTGTGGCTGATGTTCCCCTGCCCTCTTCCCAAAATCCTGGTGAGCAGGTCTGGTCTGTCCTTGGAAAGCCCCTCACACCTCAGCCCCAAGCACAGCAGCAGTGATGCACCCAGCAAACAGCCTGGGCACTCCCTGAAATGATGAGTCTGTTCAGCCTGTTTTACAGCCCACTGCACAGCCTTTCTTCAGGGCTGCTGATTTCTCTGTGTTCCATCAGCACAGCACAAAACGTACACTTGTAAGTGGAATAATTTCAAAGGACTAATTTAAGTTGTTCTGCACCATTCCACTGACATCACACTATGACCAGTGTCTTGATATTGCATTTCCACAGCTTTAGGTTTCCTGAATCTTTCAGCAGACTCACAGGAGAACACAGCCAGGGTTTTCACCTGAATGGCCAGCCCTATGAGCATCTGTCTTTACATAAATAAGGGCAAAACAATGGAGATTTCTCATCAGGGGGTGAATTTGCAATTTGCCTCTGCTGGACTATATATTAACAGTTGCCACCACCTATCTGCTTCCTCCATGGGGCCAAGGCTGCTCTGCCTTCATTATTCCCTTTGGCACTGAGGAAAACTTTTCATCCCTTTGCTCTAAATCCAGTGACCACAACTCAACCTCTCACAAACTGAGGTCGAATAAACAGGACTTAATCCCATCCACACAGTCAGCCTTGGCTTCACACAGCTGCAGAGCTGGTGTGGCAGGGATCTTCCTTGCCTGAAACATCAGACCAGGTCTGCCCATGGCTCCTGACCACCTTCCTACATCCCACTTCCCTCCAAGAACTTCCAAGTTCACCACAAACTAATCTACTAAAAGGGAAGATGAGCCACCTCTGGAAGCTGAATGGAAGAAAGCCCACACAACAGGCTGGCCTGAGGATGAAGAGACTACACACAAAGCAACAGCCCAGAAAAAGTCTGATGTTACCACAAAGCAGCAGCTGCCAGCACTGATGAAGAAGGATGAAAAGGCTGAAAATCTCCACAAAGGCTCCTTACAGCTGCCTGTAGGTGCAGGTACAAGATGAACACAGGATAAGGTGGTTTTCAGCACCATTACAGCAAACACCTCTGAAGCTGTAGTGGGTTGACAGTCACCTCCACAGGGCTTGGATGGAGGTTCCTGGACTGACAGCTCAGCTGTGACCACAGCCCAGCTGCTCCCAGGATGGCACACGCACTCACACACACCTTCCCCAGACATCTGTGCACACAAGATAAAGGGAAGAGCTGCAATCCCACCAGCACATCATCATCCATTGCTCTCCATGGCAATGGAATTGACTGGACCAACAAAAGCTCCAGGAGGGAGGAAAACCCAACAGCCTTCAAGAAGAGTGCCCAGCACCTCCAACACAAATCCACTTCACACTGAGGCAAACACATCCCCTCTCTCTCATGCTAAAGACATCCTTCAAAATGAAATTACCACCTCTTCTGCTATGCTTGTAGCATCAAGGGATCTGTCAGCTCCCTACTGGGATAACTGCTCCGTGTGTCTGTCTCTGTCCAGCCACTCTCCCAAGCACTTGACAGGGCAGCAAGACTTCACTGGCCTCCTCCAGCTCCCCTGGCCATCACTCACTGGCTGCTGGAGGGTTGCAGACCAGCATGGTGCCACAGCCCTTTGAATTTATGCCTCTGGAACTGGTGAAAAGGGAATTCAAGGACAGATAGATCCTCTGAGCAGACAGATAGCTGTACCTTGGGGGAAGAGAGAGACAGGTGGAAAGGAGCTTACTGTTTTCCTTAATCCCTTTCTCTGGGAGTTCTCTACAGAGGCCTCAGGACGGTCTCACCTCTGCAAACCCTTCCTCTCAGCAGTTTGCATCCAGCCCAGGGACAAGGCAGGACTGCCCCAAAGGTAACCAGCAACACAGTGCCACAGCTCTTTCCTGGCCATTCAATTCAGAGGGAAGCAAAGAAGCAGCAGGAAAACACCCAGGGTAAAACACTCTATAAAGACCATCAATTACAAGTCCCCCATTTCACACTAAGGGTTTCACTCTGCATAAGCCCCAGAGAGGTTACACACTTCACACACTTCTCAGCCCCTGGGAAAGCTCCTTCCCACCCCCCCATAAACATATCAGTGAAGTCAATAATGAGAGAGCTCCCCACAGATGCATCTGTGTGCAGCCACCAGCATCCTGTCCCACTGCTGGCACTGGATCTGCTCCAGGGAGGGGCACTGACTGCAGCCAAGGCAACTTCACTGCCACTCTGTGTTAAACGACCAGAGCTCTCTGAAGTCATTAACTCATATAAACATTTCACGTCTGTTTAAGGAGCTCCAGTTTTACAAGCGTTCACACATGGAAAGCAATCACTGAGTGCATTCAAGAAGAGGTAGAATCAAGAGAGGAAGATGCTTCTGCTATAAATAGTGGAACATTTCTTGTATTTTGTGCCACACAGCCTTTAAATCCTGTTACCTTCCACATCTGCATCTTCACTTTAAATGTTCTGCTTCCCCTTACTGCTGCTGTATTTCTCAGAAAGTCAAAGCAGGCCAGAGCATTTGTGGTCTGCTCAGGGGAGACTTGCCTGGCTAAATATTTGTGCTCTTTCCCCTACTTCCCCACCCTTCTCTCCTCCCTTTGCTATAGCTTGACTTTTAGACAGTAAGTTTGAGTCAGGGTCTATCACCAACCCTGTCTGTGTACAGCACCAGTGCCATCACCCAGTATGAACTATCAACAGTATAAAATTCTGCTTGTACAGGGGCTGGCCCAAAGCTCATTGGAAAGACATCTTTCTCCAATGGCATGTGGACCAGAGCCAGCACAAGCAAAAAAGCATAATTTGCAAAGGTGACTATTTGGAGAATACAGTCATGCAAAAACCTGCTCCTCCATCAAAATGTCCTTGCACTTTCCAACAGATCAAAAAAAGTGTGTCCACATGTATTTTTTTACCAAGTGTTTTTGCCATAGGAAGCATTTTGATGCTACAGTGATGGGTACATATATTAAGCCCTTAAACATAATAACTAGAGGTAAATCTGAAGCCAATTAGGAAATACTGCTGTGCTTACATGATCCACAGCTACTCTGAAAGGGACAAAAATTTAACTCCTATGGAAAAGATCAAAACAAAACCCCAGATCCATTGTTAAACAGATTAATCAGACTCTTGGAAAGCTCATGAGGGATTGGGTTCAGTCTCTGCAGCTGTTATTAGCATAAGCCCTGTACAGCAGTAACAAAAGACCTGCCTAAGTCCCACGCTCCTGTTTACTTTGCAATGAGACTCTGTTCAGGCTCACAGCATTTAACATACACACTCTTAATTAAGGGGACAGGACAAGAGTTGGCTGAAGTTTACACTGCAGCAAAACAAAACCCTTAATGGCCCTTTTTATAAGGGTAGGACGACCAGTATGGAAGAAAACAGAGCCCCAGTGCCAGCAACACCTTTCCTGATCCAGCAGTCTGGGCACAATGCTGTGCAGGGCCTCCACCCTGCTGCAGGGCAGGGTCCCAACCCAGGTACAGCAAGAGCCAGTCCTTTCCCAGGGAGATGAAACCATGTCAGGGACAGAGGGGAGCCAGGGAGGAGCATGTGCAAAGTAAGGAAAAGCACACTGTGTTGGCTGGAGCAAGCCTGGAGTAGATGGAGCATCATCCAGCTCAGGAGGCCAGGCACAGCCACAGATGGACTTCTGGCAGGAAGGCTCCTCCTCACCAGTGCAGCAAAGGTACAGCCAAGAGAAATGAGCCTCAGCACAACTCCAGAGTGGTTCCCCACAGCTGCAGGGACTGGATGGGCCCCTCGTGTGCCACTGGCTCCCAGGAAAGGCTGCAGGGAAGTGCTGTGGGAAATGGGTTAATGGCATCCAGAGTGAGAAGTCTCCACAGGAGAGCTGACAGGTAAATGGAGCAGGGCAATGACAGCCTGCTGAGAAACAGCATCCTGCACCCCTCGTTGGGCGTCAATCACGCGCTCCCCAAAAATCCCCAAATTAGAATTAAATACAACTCTGCCGCCTCCGGAACAAAAATTATTCATTCCATAAAAAGCATTTCATACATCTTTCTTATGACTCTTCCATTCCTCTCCAGGCCCACTCACTCCTCTCCTGCAGAGGAGTCATTTGATGAAGGAACTTTTCTGATTGCAGCATTCTGCAAACTTTTTTTGTAGAAGGGTTAAATGAGCATATTCCTGCAGGGATGGCCAGAGGAAAGGGCCTCTGGTTACGACAGTGACAGCAAGGGAGGGGGATTCCTCCCATTGCAACTGAGCATGACATCTACTTTGCTGAAGGCAGAGGGAGTCCTGCCACCCCTTCCACTGAGATTTTATCATATTGTTTTTCAAGATGTGCAGATTAGAACTAACCAACTATCTCAACACATGCTTCATATGCTTAAGTCTTGTTAAAGCTAAGCAAATGCTTAAAGACATGCATTGCTTCAGGAAGCACTGCTGGATGGGATCTGTGCTTTGCTAACAGCCAGGCTCTGCATGAATCCAAGAGGTTTTCCAGGCACAGCTCAGGAATCTGGGCAGGAATAGAGATGTTGGTGCATGGTCTTGCATTCAGTAACATCTAACAATAGGTGCAGGGAGCACATGGAGCCAGCAGGCTGCTGGAGTGTGGCCTGAGAGCTTGTGGATTCAGGACCAGTGGCATGGCTGGGGCAGGTAAGAGCTACTTTTTCATGCACTTCTCTACTCCAGCCTAGAGGAGAAACCACTGCTGTAGAAGCAGGGAAGAAACATTCTAGAAGTCCCTGCTGGCAGCCCAGTGCCTGCCTTTAAACTCCTTTCTGTCATCACTTCATCAGACAGAGTCAGGCACGTTAACCCCACCTTGCTGCTTCTCCACAAACTGGGACCAGCAAGTTCTCTTGCTGGGGCTGGAGGACTGAGCCTTCACTAAGCACCTCCCAGGCCCAGACCTCACTCACTCAGTTCCCCTGGTGCTTGCACCAAGTGCCACACTGTCACCTTCCACTGCTCAAACTCCCACTGTCCATAAATCAACTGCAGCACTTGCATCTCCTGAAACATTTAACTGGGACAAATGCCACATTAAACTCTGCTGAAGCACTGCTTGGTGAAGACTATAGAGAGCCATAACACCACAAGATTTCAAGTGGTAATTAATCAGCTACAATAATAAATAATACATATACTTTCAAGTGTTTACTCATTTCCTGAATGTCTCCCATAAATATCTAACCAATAAAGCACACTTTGATCAGTGGCACTTGTATCTTTTCCCTTCTGAGCTAACTGTGCTATTTACTTAAAATAGAAAATTCTGTAGGAGAAAGGTTGAAAGGTAACAGAATTTTGGAAGTAGCTTGAGCATTCAAATTTGCTCTGAACAAAGAATACTTAATACAAGTATTTAAACTTTTCTCAGTCTTACCTTATTTTATGGGCAAAGTTTATACACCTGTTTTAATCCACTCAGTCAGTCGAGTGGTCTACAGCTCTCTTCAGCAAGTGTCACATGTGATGCTCACTGGTCAGGCTGCACTCCTGCCAGGGCACAGCTGGCCCATGCAGCCTCACAGAAACCAGCACCAAGATAAAATCCTGACCTCAAAAGCAGAGCCCAAGACACCTTCAGTAAAGTACAGGAGCTTTGCTTTTCACGTAGATGGAATTTCTAGTTCAGGCTTTTGAAACAAAGTGTTGTGTTAAAAAGTAATATATAAGAAATTAGTGCAGATCTCTCCCCAAAAAAGGAAATGAGGGTTGTGAAAACAGCTGGAATACTCTCCACAGCCTTCAGCATTTGCCTTAAGTGGCTGGAAAAGGTCAGTGTCATTTGGCTCTTAGCAAGGTTTAAATGAGCTTCAGCCCTTTGTGGAGGGCTGGCCAGTCTGACAGGGCTTACTTTATGATAGTGAGCCCCAGAGCCCTGAGGACACCCCAGCACAGGCAGTCAGGACCAAGAGCTGCTCACCACCACCATCCTCCCAGGGAAGCTCCTGGGTCCCACACTGGCCTCAGTCTCCTCTCCACCACAGCCCAGGGACACTCAGCCATAATCACCCATCCCACCAGGGCTGACCAGACTTTTAAACTACAAATTTATCAGGAAGGTGCAAAGAACCTACCTTAATATTCCAGCTGGTGCCTAATCCCTTCAACTCTCCTGGAGAGGTGCTTTTCATTTCCAAAAAGAACCAGGAGTTAATGTTCTTGCCACTGCAGTTAATCAGAGCAGCAAAGCCTCTTTTCACTGTGCAGGGCCCAGGTGACTGTCTCCAGGGGATTAGCTGTTACCACATTTAGTTCAGTAAAGGGTTTATCTCAGCCACGTTCACAAAGGCAGACCATGAAGACATTCCAGCTGAATTCCTGGGGAGTGATACCTTGAGCAGCTGCAGGGCTTGGAGCACACCTGGGAAGGGCATGGAATGGTGATTGCTACGAGCAGGGAGTTTTTTACCCCTCTCCAGCACAAGAAGCCAGGGCAAGAGACAGCTCTTTTTGGGGGATAAAGCCACTGTCGGCTGCCAGCCAAGGGATGACAGGAGGGTGAAGAAGCAGCAGGGGTGAAGGAGCCAGGGGCAGGACAGAGAGGATTTTCAAAGCCCTCCAGGGCAGGCACCAAGTCTCTGTGCTGATGGTCAGAGCAGCTGCTGTCAGGGACACGTGGTTGCCAAAACCATGAAATGTATTCCAGAGAGCCTCTGAAAAGTCTACAGGGTGAAACAACTGGACTTGTGCCACCAGCTTTAATCTGGATCTCAGTGAGGCTCTGCCAAGCACTGCGAACCAGGAACAAGGCTAAGGGAGGGACTGGTGTCTGCAGTCACCTTGAAGGTTTCAGAGCAGACCACCAGCTGGGCATCCAAGCTCTTCTCAAACCAGTCAGACCTTCCATCTAGGAAGAGGAATCATGTCCTAAAAATCTCGACTTTGTGCACCACTGTTCCCTTTGGCATTGATAAAGCATTTTGATTCCTAACTCGCTGCCTGCTCCAGCCTCTTGAGCAATGGCTCAGGTTTTCATTACTGCCAAGGGCAAACACTGAAGCTTTGGTACTGCTTCTTAAGCTCTTCATCAGAACAGAGGGAAATTCATATTTTCCCTCTTGCTCATCGAGAAAGCAGGCTGGGGTGGGGCTGGAAAGACTTAAAAAGCCCTGGGATAAGAAATTCCACCGTGGTGCTGCCTCCCCCCACTCGCAGGGGGCTCTGCTGGCATCTCGCACCAGCTGGCTGAGCACTCAGTGCCTGCATCATGCCAACACTTGCCTGAACCCTGGAGAGAGCTCTTCTAATGGCAATGTCAAGTGGGTGAACAAAGAAATATCAGAAAACAGGGCTGGAAGGAGAATGCCTGCAGATAACAGTGAGCAGGACATCACTGGGCACTTAGAAGAATGACAAAGGCAATTTTCACAAATGGAGGGGTGAAATAAAGGAGAAATGAGAGTGAAGATTGAAAACAATTTCCTACTGTTTGGCATGCTCTAAAATTAGGGCTGTAATAGATCTCATCAGCCAGCATTTATTTTCCATTCTGAAGACAAGAATTCAAATAAGCTGCAGCAAGAGAAGCGCTTGCTTAGCTGAACAGCCGACCTCGAACACAGGCAGCAGCACAAACCACGCTGTTCAAACCCAGCTGGATCTTGCTTGGGATTTTCAAAAGTGAAAACTCAAGCTGGAGACCCACTTTCCTCAACCACATTACAACCCCACCAGTACAGAGGTGACAGAGCCTCTGGAGCAGGAGGGGACAGGCTGCCCATGGCAGAGCTGCTCCACAGATTTGCTGTGTTCATACAGCTGTGGGAGACAACTGAGGGAATCCCAAAGTCACACTGCCTGGAAAGGATCTGAGGCAACAGGTTACACACCGTGCTTTGGGAAACCCCTGCTGTTAATTGTCCTGATGGCTCTCACTCCTGCTGTCCCCCAGGAACAAGCCCTGCTCACCTGGCAGAACCAGGTGAGCCCCAGAGCCCTGAAGGGGCTGGGGGGGACTCCCTGCTGGAAGTCCCCAACAGCTCCAACATTTTGCTGTGACTGCCCAGGGGAGTTCACACTCACTCTGGGGACAGAGTTTGAGCTCTCACCGGGCTGAGTTCAAACTCTGTCCCCAGAACCTGCACAGACCCCAGGTGGACATGGTGGCACACATCCGTACCCCACCTGCTGCTGTGCTGATCTGCACACCTTGGGGACCAGGCCCACAAAGTCTAGCACAAATAAATGCTATGTGGTTTTGAATTCAAAAAGCAAATAGCACATCTCTACAGGCCTCATCTTGCTGCTCCCATAGCTACACTCCCTCCTTCAAGCAGGCACATACATGTAAAGGTATTTTACACACAGGGGGGCTGTGGAGTACCAGGGACACACAGCAGTGCCTGCGGAGCTCTGGAAAAGCCCCCAGACTCAGCTGGGAGCAGCAATGGAAGCACTGAAGTGACACATCCACTGCTCTTTCAAAGTTTAAGAACAAATCCCTGATGGCAGAGAACTGGCAGCATCACTCAGCTATGAGGTGTCCAAGATATTTCAGGCAGCCACTCCTGAAATATATCCCCATGCAGAAACCCAGAAAAAGTCACCCCCTCACTCCCCCAGCTGCCTCTCTTTGCATTACTGCTAGCATGGATGTGACTCACTAGAGCTGGGTTT
Source organism: Hylia prasina (assembly GCA_013397195.1). Taxonomy (NCBI): domain Eukaryota; kingdom Metazoa; phylum Chordata; class Aves; order Passeriformes; family Sylviidae; genus Hylia; species Hylia prasina. The sequence continues at coordinate 678,677 of VYXD01012313.1, read as the reverse complement.
ATATTAAACTCATGAAACAGATTGTTTGGCTGTTATGTAAATCCAGTAAATGTTAAAACACCAGAATAAATCAGTCAGGCAGTTACCACTGCCAGCTCTCCAGAGACATCCAAGGGTGATTTTTTTAAAAGGCAGAGGTGTTAAGAGATGAGGGGGAAACAGTAACAACAACTATAACAGTAATAATAACAACAACAGCAATAATATCACAGTCTTTCAGCACTTTTCAGGGAGAGCTGTGGCTCCACTGCTGATGCCAGTGTCCTGCCCAGCCATACACAGGCAAATCCCCCAGCTTCTGCTGTGCACAGGTTATGCAGCATCACCTGCACAGGACACAAACTCTGTGGCAGCAGAAGTGGCTCCTTACCACACCACCTGAAACAGCAATGTGACCTCAGGGGAGGTCAGTATGATAATACTGATGGTGGGGTTAGGACTTCAGCCATATCATGCTTTAAAATAATATAAGCCCCAAACAAGGCATGAAGATTGTTCTTCCCATCCTGTCACTGGGAAGGAGGTTCTTCTTTAGGAGCTGCCTCTCTCCCATGGTGCAGAGGGCATTTGCCACTCAGAGAAGTCTCCTGCTCACAGTGACATCAGCAAGCCAGCAAAGGAACAGATTTTAAAATTTGCAAACACAAGTGTTTTTACCCGAAACCTGACTCCAGGTTTATAAACAGTCTATGGGCCAAAGGATTAGTCAGAAAAATTATCTGGCAAATAATCTGCAAGAATAAGCAAAACCAGAGCATATCACCATCTGCTCACGGGTAACTCCTAAGGCAGAAATGAGGAGCCTTCAAATTAAAGCCTTCACTTTGTATGCAATTGTTGATAACCAGGCCATTGCGCTCAAAATGCTCCCATGGCTAGGTTAGCAACCAAAAAAGGAAGCAAGTAGAAATTAGGACCCCAAATCTTAGTTGTAGTGTAAAGCATGTTGGCTGAGCTGCCACTTGCATGGGCTACACAGCTCAGACCAAGCCCCTACTCAGCTTCAAAAGCAGCTGGAGCCTGTGGGTCTCTACAAATGTGAGCCCCTCTGGGATCTCCACACCACTGGGCACATCTGGACAGGCACATGTGGGCAGGAGACAGTGACCTGCCCAGCCCATGCACTGGCAGAGCACAAGTTCCAACTGCCCTGGAGATAAGAGTAAAGAGCAACATCATCACAGCCCTGAAATGAAGAGATCTCTGAGCTGTGTTTAATTAAACATAGTCTGGGAAAGTCTCTGCTTTTGTTAAACATTGCCTCAAAAGAAAAGGGCTGAGTAATCCACCAATGGGGAAAAACACACTCTTTAGCTACAAGGTGTTATTATTATAGGCTTAATATCAAAATGGCTTGTTCAGCTTATTAGGCTGGAGCAAACACTCCTAGCCTTGGCAAGACTGATATTACAGCTCTGTATTTCACACTTACATAAGCACTCAAGGCTTGTATGGAGAGGAGTCTCCCATCTGGAGAGAGAAGGCATTGATTTGCACCATGTTTCTGTGTCCCAGTAAAACTGGTCAGACAGACAGCAGAGGAGTTGTGTCTGTACTGGGCACCAGCAGGAATGGGAGCCTGTGCTGCAGCAAGGACAGGGAAACCAATGGTGGGAATTGATCTCCCTGACTGGCCCAGCAGCATCACAGTGGGTGGCTGCAGCAGCTCCACACACGATGGCACCAGCACAGGGAAACACTCCACAGGTCTCCTGAACACTGAGGACACTGACCTCACACCCTCACTAGCCCAGGAGTCCTGGCTTTCTCCTTCTGCAGAGCAGAGGTGATCACCGACATGCAGGGAAAAGGTTTTGGAGCAGAGGGTTGAGCAAAGCTTAAGTTACTGCTTCTGTCCCTTGGGGACAGCCCATCCCAGCAGCCAGGCATTGCTCTGTGGCTCTGCAGCACTCTGGGGCTGGTGATGCACTGCTGCCTCCAGCACCTGCTCACCTGTCTGCAGGTGCAGCCAGCCCCAGGCTGACCCCCCCATCTTAAACACCCAAGTCTTTGCAAATAATAAGTATGTGAGACTTTCAAGACACCATGACATTTAAGGCTCTTTTTTGAGTATTTGGTGCAGTAGCTTTCACTTCTCAAGTTGAAAAACAAACCCTTTCTCTGTCTTTTATTTGTTAATTAAATGTGTTCATTGTATTCAGATCTCATTTTTTGTGCATAATGTTTTGCCCATCTGTTTGATTAAAAAAAGAACCCAACCACCCAGCTTCATTAAGCTAATTGGATACATTCAGCCTTTGGTTAATATTCTGAAGTACTTTACAATTATTCTCCCCAGTTATTAAATCTCCTCTGAGAATCTTATTTTCTGTACTAGACTCTTTATTAACCAGTACTCGAGCTGGATTGCATTTGCCCACTACTCAACCACATGCAAACATCCCACCAACTCCTTCAATGGTTTGTGATTTAAGACATGGAGATAAATTTGTGCCTTGATCTGACACTCTTCAACTCACCCTGACCTCAAAATAGAGCATCTTCCTCCCTCTGGGCAAGAGGGTTCAACACTGTAGGAGGATGACGAAGTATTAAAGAGAGAATTACAAATTCTGCGTCCTGTGGGAGCTCCCATGTGAACTTTTAAGAGGAAAAACAGTCTCAGAAAGACTCAGGACCACTGTCCAAAGTGGACCATCCTAGAGAATGAAAAGTGACACCAACTGAATTAGTGCAGCAATGGCTTGGCCATGTGGCATCATGTGAGTGAGCCAAGTGAGCCTTGCTGGCAGAGCAGTGAAGGGTTCTAAGCTCTCTTAGGGTTCAGGTTTCTGTATAATTTGTGGTCATGCAACCTACCTGTATCCTGGACCTCCAAGGTGTCCCCAAGCTCTCTGCTCCACCACAGAGAACATGCAGAAGCTCTGAGGCTTGCTCTTCACACACCCCACCATCACTGTCCATTGCTTCTCCAAGTAACCCAGATTTTGGCCAGCAGTGCTCTCCCAGCAGCCCAGCCCTGAATCAGAGCAGTCCCTGCTGACCCTCAGAAGTAGTCACAGGATTCTCCAGGACCAAGTATTAAGGGCAGGAAAAGGGAAAGAATGGCACCAGAATGATGGCAGGAAAGAGACTGAAGGTGAGAGAAGCAGCATAAACCTTGTCCTGGTATGAGCAGAAGTAATGACTGGAGCCCCTCACTTTTCCCTCACCATAACATACATCTTCCCCCTCTACCTGAACATGCATTTCCTTGAACACTTGTAACAAATCCTTGCAGCCCTAATCAGAGCAAGACACTTGAGTCCAGGAGGACAAAGGCTTCAGAAGCTGATGGATTGCAGTGAGAGACAAGACTGACAGACAGAGATGCACAGCAGGTATCCAGCTTGTCTTTCACACAGGGCCTCATTTCAGAAGGAAAACAGATTAAATCAATTTATTTTTTTACAGAAAGCTCTGATTTACATGGTTCTAGTTCGACCCAGCCCTAGCTGACACCAAGACCTTCCATGTTGAGAGAGAGCTGCAAGAGATGAAACTTTCCCCACATGTGCATTATGGAACTGTGACTGTTGTTCCTTCCTGAACCAGCACCAAGTTTGAGATGTAGGTCAGGAGCTTCTAGAAAACAAGCCAGCAGATCATTTATAGGAAAAGCCATACTGAGTCAAGCCATGCATCCACCCTGCCCTGACTGCTGTCTCTAACAGTGGCCAGCAGTGGATGTTGGGAGGAGTGCTGCTGCAGAAACCAAGGGCATAAAAATAGTTATGATAATGAGGAAAAATTTAGAGTTTGGCCCCCTGACAGCACCTCCTGGCTTCAAGCAGTCACTCAGGGAGCCCTGACAGAACATCTCTGAGTTTGTCTACAACCAATTTGAAGCTACTTTTTCAGTCTCCACAACACTGTAGGGAATTGAACTCTGCAACACAACAAGCACTGTGCAGGAAGCACAATTTGTGCCACACCTGCCAGACAAACTGGGGAATTCAGGCATCCCAACAGCAATTCCACACAGTGTCAGAGAGGATAAACCACACACACTCCCACGACCACAGCCCAGGGTCAGCAGGAAGCCAGCACGGACACTCTGTACAGGGCTACAGGGCCAGGGAAGAAAAAGACTTCTATTTGCTTCTGCAATATTGTTTGTATTTAAAGAAAACAACCAGTTTTCATTCTCTTATTCTAAAAGGCGGTTACACTTGCAGGAAATCACTTGGTAGTGATTTAACGGAAGGAGGAAGAAATTTAGAGGTTGAGGCAGCTGTGATTTGACATGGGCTGACCTGGCACCTGAGGAGAACCTTAATGACATTTCCTTCCAGCCAGCCTGATCTCCTTGCTTCACACTGTAATTAGCTTTCCCTTTTTGACATCCAGGCAGAAAGCCTAGACCACACTTGAAAATTTGGCCACATTATTACAACTTTTCAATAGCCTGGCAACAGCATCAATTAATAGAGAGCTCACTGCCCCACTGCGCTTAATGCTTTAAGAAAGCCAAGTTTTGGCTCAAAGAGCTTAGAATTAAAGCAGGCTTTAAAAATAGAGCTTAAATGTTGCAGTTTAACTTGGCAGGCAGGTAAACACTACACAGCTGCTTGCTCACAGATCCCTCTCCAGGAATGGGGGAGAGAACTGAGGGGAAAAAATGTAAAATTTGTGAGCTGAGATAAAAACAGTTAATTAGGATATAAAAATAAAATAATTAATAAAAATTGAATTAGAATATCTGAAACAAGTGATGCACAATGCAATTGGTCACACCTGGAGACCTGTCAGGCAGTTCATCCTCCAGCTGATACACTGCAGGTGAGGTGGGATGATTCCCAGCTTTTGTGGAATCTTATTCAGCTCCAGTGAACAGCTCTGCAGCCCTCCAGAGAGGGGAGGGATGTGGGATCAGGCTTCATTCCTGAGACAAGCTCTGCCTCCCTCCCTAAACATGCAGCCTTCCCCTGGGGACACAGTCAAAATGAAAGAGGGAGCACCAAGAGCCAGGTCCGAGGTCCTGGGAAACATAAAACAAGCTGCTCTTCTGCAGCTCCCATCACCAGCAACATTTCTTTAACTTAGCCTTCAAGAGAAACTAGAACTGCCAAGGACTAACTCAGACTGTTCCCTAAGTGCCACCGAGGAGTTGGTGAGCTCTGCTGCACATGGTCTGAGCCATGCCTAAATCAAGAAATAAGCTGGAAAATTAATGTTGTTAGTCAAATTTGGGAGCAGTGCTGACTCTCAGCCAGGGCTTACTCCAGATGTGCTCCATGTCCTGCATCCTGGGCTTTGGCTGCTTATTCCTCACTGTTTTCCTCACACATGTCCCCAGCAGGGACAATGACCTTGTCCATTGGTGAAAGGGTCACTGGTCCCAACAGGAAAAACACAAAGCTGCAGATTTCCAAAGGGACAATCCCAGTGCTTCGATTCCCTGAATTCTTTTTTTTTGAGGCTGAATCCATCTCATGCCAGACTCCAGTCACATCCCTGAATGCCTGTTCAGAGGAACAGGTCAGTACCCACGGGAGGGGATGCACCATCCCAGTCAGCCATTTGGGAAGAAGGGAGCAGCCTCACAGGGAAAGCTGTCCCCCATTAACCCAAGCAATGCAAGGAGGTGGTGGCTGCTCCCATCTCCCTTCCACCTGATGAACAGTGTGATCCAGGTGATCTGTGCCAAAGCTGGTAACAGCAGTAGCAGCCCCACAGTATTGTGTAAACTATGGATTTCCATCCTCCAGTAAAGCCACTAACACCCACAAACCCAAAAATTCCTTTGGTGGTTTCTTCTTGGGATCAGCCAATGTACCAGACAGCCCAGAGCCAGGAGAAGGATGCACTTGACTATGAGAGACCTGCAGCAGCACACAAATGCCCAACAGAAGGGACATCTACCCTGAAATTTGCTCCTCTCACTCCCAAGCTTCCTTGTTTTCCTTAAGATTATGTCTGCAGCTAAATGAACACATTACAGCAGAAATTTTACTCTTAATTTGTCCCTTGGGTGTATCACTGACCCTACCAAGAACTATATTTAAATTAGCAATTTCCTGGCTAGACTCATCTGCAGTCCCTCCCCCTGGCTGCCTGTGCAAGTCTGGCCCAGAATCCAATTAGCTGCTACCACCCTTTAAATCAAAGGAATTACACTTAAACAAGAAAAACAGCATTAAAGATTTTAATTACATCATTATTATATGTCTAAATACTTACAATTCCCATGCTTTCTGAGAGGTGGTCTCAAAAGGCTAGAAAATGACAAGTTTCCAAAGCAGACAAAATTGTAGCCAGAATAAATAATTTGACAGGAGACTCTGCCCAGCCCAATCACCAGAGCATGGTTGGTTTGACACACTGCAGAGCTGGATGTAGGACCTGCCTGGCACCATGGAAGGAGCTGCTGCTTCCCAGCACCTGTGAGAGGTATGAGGCACCCAAAGGCTTCCAGCTTCTCACATGAAGGAGCAGCTGCATTCCGTCTGGTATTAATGTCAGGAATCTGCTTCCATCAGCATCAGCACCACCCTGCCCAGTGCCTAGGAGGTGTTCCCATTGCAGCTTCCGAAGTCAAGGAACTGGTTTGCTTCTGAGAGTTTGCTGGTTCACACTTAGTCCTTGACTAGCTTCAGCTGGTCCCAGTGACATCCAACAGTGTTCCCAGCAGTCCCAGCTGTGCAAGGAGGGTGTGGATTCCCAAGGCCATAGAGCCCAGAGGCACAACAGAGGGTGTTTTGTAGCTTTCCCTGTCACAGCCTTTAAGGCTCCAGGTTCTGCAGGTCAGGTTCCCAACTGTGTGATGCTGTGGCTGTTAAGACTTAACAGTGACCTCAGAGACCTTCAGATTCCCTTCTGGACAGGCTTTCCCACTCCCCTCCTGCTCACCAGCCTGTGCTCCAGCTCTTGGCTTCCTGCCTGCCTCCAGAAGCTGCTCAGCAGATCCCCCCAAATCCTTTGGCTCTGGTGAATCTCCACAGGACTGTCTAGGCAGGGGATGGGGCTGTGCAGGGCAGGAAGAGCCAGGCACTGTTAGGTTGGAAAACATCAGGAAAGCTGATGTTATTTGGCTCAGATTTTCCAACTGCTAGCATTGCTCAGCCTGGGAGATGCCCGGGCTGCAGAGAGGTTCAGAGGAGGTCAAGGACTTTGGAATAGCCAAGCTGCTGCTGGAAATAGTGTTTCTCGATGTCAGCAAATAAGGAGTGGCTGTGATGACCTTTGCTTCAAGGTATCAGCTCTCAGGTCCAAACAAGCCTCAGCTCAGTCCATCCCAAACAGTGCAGTCACCTGTACCTGCTCCAGGAAAGCACAGGGACTTCACTCAGGCCCCTCTGGAGCCACACCTGCCACCAGTCCAGGTTTCTGCAGAAATCCCACATAGGAACTAAACAACTCCTATGTTGGATAGCTCAGCCTCCTGGGAAGTGGAGCAGGAAGGGGCTCAGTGTGAGGCACAGGCTTCTTGCCAAGAAAGCAGAACAACAACTGCAGAGGCACCCAGTGATCCACAACAGGGGAAGGGACAGCTCCAGAGAGACTCAAGTCAGCACATGTGCATGGTGGGACAGGGATCTGCCACAGGAGTGAGCACTGCCAAAATAAATGTATTAAAACACTGTGATGCTTGCTCTTCATTGACTCCCCAACCCCATGCCCTTCCTTTTGTGGGGAAGAGATGGATATGAACAGGGGTGTCAGACGCTTTTGCAGAAAGCCATCAGCTAGGAAAACCAAATTCCCCAGGAGATGAGCAACTCCGAGGCATCTTTCCCTTCTTTTGCAGGCAGCCAACTGACAACTTGCAAAAATACTCTGCAGAACTCCTTAAACAGTTTGATGGTGAAATGTCAGCACATTTCCAGGTTCATAAAAGCTGGGGCATGGGAGGAGAGAGGAAAGGAAGGAGATTGATTGTCTTAGACAAAGAGATTGGAATGAATTTCACAGCAGGAGAAGGTTTCAGGGCAAGGAAAAATTTATTCATACCTAAAGAGCATGGAATATTAAAGACTCTGGGTTTCATTTCCTCCACAAGGCCTTAGTGGAATGAGACTCTCAGCACTTTGCAGTAACCACAAAACATCCTCAATGAATCCAGGTGGTTTTATCCACCTCACAGCAAAACCTCAAAAATACCTTGGCATTGCAGCCATGGCATCAGCAGGAGGCTGATGCAGCCAGTGCATGGAGCAAGGGAGAGCAGGGAGAGCCAGGGCCTCCCTGGGGATGAGGGGAGGGGGCTGCCCCTGGGATCCTGGGCAGGCACTGAACCCAAGGCAGCCCAGCAACATGCTGCTTTTGGAGTCAGATAGAAGGCATCTCTTTAGGTAACAGAATGTTCTGTGCACCCCCAGAGCATCTGCCATTTTTTGACTCAGATCTGGAGGATTATTTTCCACTACTGTGGCACTTCAGACGCTGTTATCACCTGGGCCTGATGCTGCACAGAGAAAATGCTGGTGCCTGCTGTGAAGTTTGTGCTCTTAACACAATAAACAATGAGGCAAGCAGGCAGATGTTTGGATGAGGACAAGGACAGCTGTATTGGCTTTGCTCTTTCATTCCTTTGGTGGCTGAGAGGATGTGCCACAGAAGAATCAGTTCCCACACGTGGGACAATCTCATATTGTCCTCTTGCATCTCTAATAATCATTCTGCATGGAAGACAGATCCAGTGGCATTCAGGTGGTGCACAGACACTTTTCAACGCCTTGGAAACAGCAAATTCTGAAAATTAACCAAAAATACCAGTTCCATTCTGCATTCAGCCTTAAATCAATCTATCTGGTATTACAGAATGGACTCCTGGCAATTGCTATGAATAAAGCATCCCTTTTCACCATTCTTCAAGGCAAATGACAAGCACTGCTCACATCAAACTGCATGAGAGAGGAGGACAAAGCAGAAGCCTGATCAGTGTGGAAGCACCCTGGGAAAGATGACTGATCTAACCTGGAAGTGCACATTAATAACACAGCTGAGAACACTGAAATTTATGCCCACTACTACCACAGGACAAGCTGAGCCAGAGGACCTTGTTCTCATTGTCATAACAAATCACACCCTGCTCATGCAGTAACCCCATACCCCAGTCCTGAGGGGACACGTTTCTGCTCCCCCTGCACTCAGCAAGGATTGGCCTAACAACCTGCCTTGGACATCTTTCACTTTCCCAGCCCCATCTTTCAGCCTGGGGATGAGGTGCTGACACAGAAGGGCTAAGAGACTCATCTCAGGTCTGTTTTACATTCTGCCTGCCAGCCTCAAATATCATTAACATTTGTCAGTCAAGCTGCCTGACAGCTACAGAAAGGTCAATCCAGGTTTCAGCATCAAAGCACCTCATCAGAGAGAGGTCAGCAGATGAATTTCCTGTCCTCATACTGCCACTTGAAGTAGGCACACCATTAGCAAGCAGACCCAAATCCTTGGTTCCAGTACAAATAATCTCCCAGAACAGCACTACCCAGACAGTTCCAAAAACAGGTGTTATGAACTGTCAAAATTAAGACTTTACTCATTTAAGTGGTTGGCTTCCACATGTAATAATTTGTCATAGGAACACTGCACCAGGTCCTACTGCATTTCAAGTACCTTGATTTCTTTGGCACAGGGTTACCACCTTCTGTACATCACCAGCATCCAAACCCAGTTCTCTCTCCTTCCCTCCCAGTTCTTCCCACACTGACCTGTAAGCACAGACAAAAGACAAGGGGAGGAAGCTCTGAAGCAATAGAGTACACTCCTCCAAGGCAGCACTCAACTCATTGAGAGGCAAATTCATCCTTTTTCTTTCATGCTACCATCAATCACTTCTTACACACTGCAGGAAGAAGCCTCCTTCCCCAGTGGAGCTGTGGTTCATCCTCAGATCACATCCTTGCCAGGCTCCTAATGAGGAGGCAGCTCACACATCTTTCAGCTTCTTGTCCACAAACAGTCAAGACTCCATGGAATGGGCTGCAATGAGGGGGAGAGAGAGTCTGGTAGCAGATACCCAGCATGAAGCAACAGCTACAGACCCTCTTCTAGGCAGGGGTCCCTTTGAGCATCCCAAATTCTCTCTGAGAGACCACGTTAGAGCAGCAGAGCAGACTAAGGCCACCAGCTGCCTCCAGCACATGAGGAGGTCCAGGGGCAGGAGAAAAGCCCCTGGCAATGCCTGCATGTTGCCAGTGCCATGGTGAGTAAGCACAAAGGCAGGAGGTAGTTGAGAGTAACTTTGACAGAGCTGGATGCCACAGCAGGACAGCGTGGGAGCTGTGATAATTACAGGCAGCCTCAGGTAGGTACACACATGCACACACTACTCTGCAAAGCTGTGCTGGCTCGGGTTTTTTTTGCTACTGCTGCCCAATTCCTTCAGCTTTATCTACTGTGGATGTGACAACCTCCAGCTGTGGGCTTCAGAGGGCTGTGCCCATGTTATTTGTGTACAGCAAATCCATCCTCAGCAGCTCTTTTGGGGGTTTAGGACTTCTGTTCTATAGAATGGAAATCTGAATGACTGCCGGGAGTGGGAGAGGGGGAGAAGAGACAGGCACCCACGATAAAGTCTCATGACAGCAAAATAGTCTTTGAGTTAATAAATACACTCTACAAAAGTGAAGTAAAATCAAGACAAACTACGAGCTCTGCTGCACTCACAAGCCTGCAAGACAAAATTGTGACCAACCCCTGCAGCAGAGGCACAGCTGAGGAGCACCAGGAGGAGAACAGCAGCACCTGACTGGGAGCACTGCTCCAGCACAGCACTGAACTGTCACACACAGGCACTACAGTCCAGGTCACCAGGATAGGATGATCTCACATCCCTTGGTACCACTGATTCACACTCTCACCTCAATCCCAATCAGTCACAAATACAACACTAACACATCCTTAGAAAGTGTTATTTAGCCTGGGTTTCCCCAGTGCTTAATGCTCTGTCCTCACAAGGTCACAAAATCACAATGCCACTTGGCTGAGAAAAACAATCAGCACGCCCCAAAAACATTCATGGGATATTGCACAGGAACTGCAGGCTTCAGGGATCTGCTGTCTTCCACCTTGGCACAGAGCTCTGTGCTTAACACAGGCCCCTCTGCCCCATCTCTGCCCTGCAGCAATGACTCCCACCAACATGCCAGCTCTAAAAAGGATGGGACATAGTCCTCACTTATACTGCTGTGCGTGAGTGGAAACCACTGGAGACAGGGAATTGCAGAAGGCAGCAAAAAAAGTGGGGCCATGAATTTGGCTCCACTGCCTTCAGGGAAGCAGTTGCCACTTGGCAGCAGTACCAGCAGAAAGGAAAGCTGGACTTCCATGGCTTTTCTGCTTGTCCAAGGCATAAACATGGCTGCTGTGCAGAGACTACAGCAGAGGAGCAGGAAAAAGGAGAGGCATGTCTGCATCTCAGAAAGACACATATTCAAGTGCTGCTCCAGCACATCGCAGCCTTGTTTAGACTCACACCAGAATAATTAGAGCAGTCACTGTTAACTAGCTAACAACTTCACCATCAACTCTCTGAACAATACTGAAGAATTCATCAGAACATTTCACAGCCACTACTCGGCAGAAACACTGAAATCACCCCAGACACAAGCAGCCTGAATTAAACCCACACGGATTTTAGCAAAAAAACCTACAACTATTTCAGCAGTACTCACCCAAAAATAACGCCTTCCCAGGGCAGCAACCCAAAAGAAACAAGTCCTCAACAAACCACACCTTATGCACAAAGCATGACTCAGCTCATGCACTGGTGCCATCAAGAAATAAAATACAAGGGTTCATACTTGGCCAGGTTCACTCCCTAAACCAGCAGCTTTGTGGGACATGAAGCTCCCAGCTGCCATGGGACAGCCCTCTCTTTCACCTGGCAGCCTCAGCCCACAGAGAAGCTGTGTCCTCAGAAGGGTTTGGGCTTTCAGGAGAACTTCCCCATCCAGGTACACCAGCACCTGAAAACAACCAACAAAATTTCTCCAGTGTCAGGTACTTGACAGATATGACATTTGTGCTTCTCCCTCTGTTTCTATCCATATCACTTGTGCCAAAATATAAAATAAAGTGAATATCTAATATATTAAATAGGTATGAATATACAAAATATATAATAAAACTGAAGAGTGCAATGAAACACAAAGATCTTTATAAAAACTTAAACCAGCAGAAAAAGTGACCAAAAAATCCAGGCTGCAAATTCCTAAGCAAGTTAGAAAGGCAAGTTCTGCAGTCCTTGACTGCACCACAGCATCAATGACGCAGTCTATAAAATCTTTTCCTGTGATTAAGGACTCAATCCATAAAGTCACCACCTGTGGCCAAATACACAAGCCTGAGAAACATCCCTGTTTCTGAAGGGCTGGAACAAATGTACTCACACCTCACCCACCACCACAAATCAACAGCCTCCCTCCCACACATGGATGAAAATCACTGTAGCTCCATCCCACCATACCATCTTTCAGGTTAGTAGCCTTCTCCAATTTATCAGTTATTAGGATCTGTTCTCTTTAGAAGGTTTCAGATACTTTTCTCCAACCATGCTAAGCTTAACCACTGTCTTAATTAAAATGACACGCTCGACCACACGGCATTTTTGATATCATTCATTTACTGGCTGTACCTGATACTTTCTGAGCCTCCCTCTCCACCTGCCAAGCTGCAGCAGCGGCAGGGCTGAGTAGCAGAAAGCATCTGCCAGAGGCTGTGCAGGAGAAGTCTCCCCCCATCCTAAGTTAGAGGTAAAAACCCACCCAAAAATCTGCTTCCCCATCCTCCTTCCCACTCAGGAGAGCTCCTACTGTAGCCTGATGCTGCCCAAAGCTGGGCTCTGCTGCTGACTTCACACAAAGCATTTCCCTTTCACCTACTTGTGTTGCCTAACTCAGCACCCCACAGGGCCTAGGAACCAAGGGATATCTCTCATGTAGGCAGAACCTGCCTCCCTCTACACCCAGCATTTGTCAGGCTGAACATCAACAGTGCACCTGCCCACCATCCACCTTTGCTTTAGGCCACTAAAGGGTATCCTCTCTCCAGGCATCTTCCCAAGGCAGACTAATTGCACATATTGATTTCAGATCCTACCAAACTGCCTTCCACAGCTCCAGCACTGACAAAATCCTCACACCTATCTCGTCAGCAACACACATCCCTTCTCCACTAGCTTGGTGTGCCTGGATTTTCCTCTCTGCCTCTTGGCCAGGCAGATACTTCCTCTGGAGACCAAAGCCCACCTGCTAGAAGCCATCCAGCAACCTCAGCCTTTTCCTGAAGCCTCTTACAAAAGTTTCTCCTTCCCCTGTCCCCAGGTAGCAATGACTCTATAAAGGCTCTTCTAAGGTCAGCATTGACACTGAAGAGAAGATTTGGCTTTCAGACAGAACTGTTCTTTCTACAGTTCGTCAAAAAGTGGCACAAATACAGGTTTAATACATCCTTCAGTAACTTCAGTGAACAAATATCAGCAAAAAGAGATACTCTACCCTGCAAGCAGAGCCTTGGCTGAAGCACAATGACACAGCACAGTGCCACCTCTTCACACCCAGCCAAGGTCTAAACCACAGAAGCTTTTGTCATGACCACTGCCTAAATAATGCCTCTTGCTTCAGCAAAGAGAACACTGAGACACCATCCTTCCAGACATCCCCTCTGCTGCAGGCTGAGGACATTCCTACTGCAGCCACCCCACAAGAGCCCAACAGGGGAAGGGAAATCCCACAGCCCCTTCCCAGCAAAAGAAAAGCTGGGCCTTGAAAATCTAGCTAGTGCAAGGACAATTAATTGTATCAGGCAAAGACATTTAGGGCTTAATGAACACATTAATTAGAGAGCGCAGAGCAGCAGTACAGGCTTTGAAAGCCATGGCAGAAGTACAGCACCTTCTGGCTGTGTGCAGTGATGGGGAAACTCACTGTTCTCTGAGGCAATGCCAGGACAGGTGAGGTCCTCTTGCAGCTTCACTCCAGAAGCGCCTGGATGGGCAGCTCTGCCCACCTTCCCTGAGCCAGGAGCTGTCCTGGGAAGCACTCACACATACCCTACTCCAACCCACAAGAGCCATCCCAAACTTAAGGAGAAATAGCTGAAGACAGCTCCAGAGAGAAGGCACTTCGTGCCAGCGAACACAGCTTCCCTCAAGGAAAGAGATCTGTTGGGACCCAGTGGCCTGGCACCTACTGCCACTTAAAGCCCAACCTTCAGACCATATCAAACCACGACATGCCTGAACTCCTTGCTGGAATAAGAGCCTGGTGCTTACGCTCCTGGTTGCTAAGATCTGACCTTCTCCAGGCAAAAGCCAAGGGAGCAAGCCCAGGAAAGCAAATTTATTGCTCTGCCTGGAGTTTAATCCCATTCACACCAGGCATCCCAACCCAAGCACAGGGCTCACAAGCAAACCATGCACAGGACAAGTTGGAGCATGACCCCAGCACACTGTCTTTGGTTTTTCTCTTCAAGCAGCTGACAGCTCTGCTTGCCTTATCCAGTTTTGAAAGCAACACTTCAAAGCCATCCCATGTCAAACTCCAGAACAAACTGAAGCTGCCAGAGAAGCTTCACAGGGAGGAAGTTAACACATGATGGGAAGCTTAATGAGGAATTGCAGACTACTGTAAACAGAAAGGCAACAGTTTCCTATTAAACAAAACCTTTTCCATTAAGTTACAACCACAACAGAATGGTAATTTTACCTTCATCAGAGCAGCTGAAGAAAGTGAGTTCCTTGCAGGATCAGCAGTGTTCCTTGTTCCCAGCATACAGGCCTTTGGGAGCTGCAGGTTATTGTCCGTCAGAGCCAAGGTAAGCAGAGAGGAAGATAAGCCCCTCTCACGGCAGCCTGGCCGCCAGGTGAGTGCTCCGAGACACGGCCAGGGCAGGACAGCTCAGACAAGGCACCGACCCACGAGAAACCCCAAACTTTGAGGAGCTCAAGCTGATCCCAAGGGCAACAAGGAGGAGGGTTAGGGAGCCGTGACAAACCTGCACCGAGCTCACCGCACTTCTTACCTTCTTCTCTGCCCCCTCGAGAAAAGGGCGAGAGATGGCTCGCACGACGGTCAAACTGCTCAAAACCCGAGCTTTCAGAGGATGTCTGGGTTTTTTTTCCCCTATTTATTTTTGAGCTCGGTAAAATCATCACCTCCGGAGCTGCAGCTGCCGGGCGCATCCCCGGCCGCGGCGGCGGCGGCTC
>VYXD01012313.1:584522-663481 GCA_013397195.1 Hylia prasina | reverse complement strand
GCGGCTGCCCGCGTCCCCCCGCACTGACCACCCGGATCCCACCCACGTCCCCTCCACCGGGGACGCTGCCCCGCGGACTGTCCCCACAGGCTGTCCCCCGAGCGCGCCACTTGTCGCTGCCTGCCGAGGGGCTCACAGCCCCGCAGACGCGNAGGCCAAAAGGGAAAAATAAAAGGCTTATTTTCCGTTGCGTGTGGTGTCCAGCCAGAAGCGCATCTGGGGTGCGGGCTTTTGGGTTTGCGTGTTTTCACACGGGGATTTTTGCAAATCACAGCATCAGTTAAGTTGGGAAAGACCTCTGAGATCGTCCAGCCTGTGACAGAACAGAACAGTGAGAGCCGCGTCCAGGGAAAATGACTCCCCCATCTCCCTGGGCAGCTCGTTCCAATGCCTTTCTGCGAAGAAATTCTCCGTAAATACTCCTTAATATATATGATCAGGGAAGGTGAAACTGACAGGGAGGGCCCGCCGGCCCCAAGCTGGGGACACAGCGTGAGGATCCTGGCACACGGGTGTTCCCTCATCCAGGCTCTGTCTCTAGAGTAGTAACACCCAACCCTGACCATATACACTTTCTCAGGTCTTGCAGCAATGAGGAGAAATGCTGCACACCAACCAATCCCACTGCTATTCTTCAAGGAATTCCCACAAGCAGATGACCTCTTTGGTTTGACATATTTTGGCTTTATTTTGGACTCTATTTTATCTTCTTGACTTGTAGTGGACTGTACCCCTGGGTCGAGGGGTTCCCACTGCACCCAGAAGTGAAGTGTTTGCAGTGGGATTCGTGAAGATGTTGATTTTGTGACAAGCGACTCGTGGCAGGACTGAGTGGGCTCTGTGACTCCATTCACGGTCAAGGTCCTCGCCAGGAATCTTGGATTTAGCCAGAGAGCTAAATGGATTAAATCCACATCCTGACTCAACCCACTGCAAACTGCTGCTCCTTCCTGCTGTGACAACAAGCAGAGAGAAATGCCTGTGCCTGCTTCCATTGAGTCTCAAATAATCCTTTGCTTTGGAAACAAATTAATTCCTTACAATGGGTTTTATAACTTGACAGCGCATATTAATAATACATCTTGTGGTTTACTACCAACTTTTCCATCTCAAAAAAGCTTCCCCTGTTGTCACTGTATTGAGAGAAGTATCAAAATGTAATTAAGAGGCACTACTCATTAAAACAAAGTCATCTTGTAAGCCTAGCAAAGAGCATGATTTTTTTCATTTAGTAATTCTGTGGGTATGTTTATTATAGTAAGCCATAGCCTGCTGCTATTTGCTATGTGCATCCAAGTCTTACTTTTCCTGCAGAAATGTGCTTTGTCACCCTGGCTAGTCACAGGCAGCGGAGCAACTCTCTACAGATGATCAGGTTTATTCAGGGCTAAGACCCTTTCACTTCCATCTAAAATATTTGTGCATTCTCTTTGCCAATTTTCAGTCAAAACCACTTGGACTTGAAATGTTACGTGGTTTAAATCTTGACTACTAAAGAGTTGCTACATTCAGTGAAAAGATCCCTGTTAGAAAGCTACAAAGGGTTGTGCTTTCAGCTCATCACAGAGAAAACCCAGCAGAGATCTTCCATGAACAGGAAGCACTGGGGTAGTGAAGGGCTCTTGGAGCAGGTGGGCAGCAGCATGATAACCAGTGAGAGGATGGCAAAGCCTGCTGCATTTTAGGATAACCAAAGGCACGTAGATGTGGCACTTAGGGGCACGGTTTAGTGGCAGTGTTAGGTTCGTGGTTGGACTTGATGATCTCAGAGGTCTTTTCCAACCAAAATGATTCTATGACTGTAGGAGCACAGCAGAGAGCCCCATCCCCTTGAATGTGTGCTTCCAAAGCTGTTGTTGTCTTCCAGCAGCTCTGGATATTAGCTAATGACACTGATTAGACATGATCTCGAGGCAGCCAGCACCTGAGCTCCTGGGCTGCATGTTTGCCGTGGTGGACTCTCAGGAAAAGTAAAACAAGCCCATGAGCAAAAGCAAAACCTCCTCCCAGCCCTGAGTGAAAGTTCCAGCAACCTCCTTGTTGGCTGCCTGGGAGTATGTGCCCATGGTCCAGGAATGTGCCTGTGGAGGGACTGTGCTCCTGTGGCTTCAGGGCATGAGAGATGCTCTGAAAGACCATAACATGTAAGCCAAAACAATGACCTGTTTCACAAAGGCTTTCAATTCAATCAAGCAGGGCCTTGCTCATGCAGGGCCAACTCAGCTTCTCCTGAGCAATGAGTGAACCTTTCAGCATCCTGCTCCTCTTACTGCTGAGGAGGTTTTGCAAGGGCTTCAGAAGTCATTTGGACTGATTCATTTGGCTTTGAGATGCTTATGAGATGCTGGCTGTTTGGAAAGTGCTGATATTTGTCCCCTAAAGATCTGCCTCCTTTAGCACCAGGCAGTTTAAATCACCAGTGATATCTGAAGTACAGATTAGCACCCATATCAAGGTTTGAAATTATCAGCTCTGGCAAAGACTGTGAGCACTTGACTTAATGAAATACCCTAGATTGCTCAGCTCAGAACCTGCTGTTTCTTACAGAAAACAAAAAACCCAAAACCAAGCATATGCCTCAGCTTCCCTTTTCATCATACACAGGTGATTACACTGCAGACAGTTGTGGCCAGTGGAAAAAGAGTCACAGACAATGTTGCTCTGATGTTTAAACTACAATGGCTATAACAATGTTAAAATAAGTCTTTGATATTTCTGTTCAACAATGATTGAGTGTGGTTGGTTGGTAAATGATTTTGCACATTCTTTGGGGTGCAAGGACTGGGAATGTGTTTATTTTACCTGTCCTTGAGTTACAGTCATGAGGGGGAGAGCTTACATTTGCCCAGGCATGTCACTAGTACATTTAGATAAAAAAAGATTTTAAGCCACCTTTTTTTAGGAAATCTCTTAGTGGTGTCATAAAGCTGAGCAGGATCTGTGCTTGGTACTAGTAGGCAGAGCTCTGTTAACTGGAACTGATTCACCCCTGCCCTATCAGGTGGCCAGGCTGTTGCTATATTCAGAATCCATTTGGACACTTTTGAATGTTATGCTTTCAAAAATAAGGCAAAAAAGCAATTAGAAGACAGGTATCTGCTAGGGAATGCTGGAGTTTCCCTTGCAATAGAGAATGTAAACCCCTGCCTCCAAATTATTATAATTTTTCAATTAAGGGCTTTCAGGCAAAGATTTGGGAATAGGAGTAACAGTTCTTTACTAGGAATATTAACCATACAAATGAAGTAGTACAAAAAACCAAGTAAACAAACAAAAAATCCTAGAAACCCTGACAGAGTCTGAAATACAACCTGACACCCTGCTGGTCAGGATGTTGGAAGCAGTCCAAAGTAAGCCCCCCTGGAGTGGCACATGTGGTTCTGTTGGGGTAGAGATGATCCTGTAGAAAAGGGTCCAGTGATAGCAAAAAGGATCCAGGCTTCCTCCAGGAACCCACTGGAACCAGATACCTGGTGTTCCTACGTCTCAGTTTTTATCTAGGTAGAAACAATTGGTTCCCCCCGCACTGGGTGGAGCATCTCACAATGGGATGATGTAATGTGTCATGTCATTTATGAGCCTTAATGGCCCATTAGCAGAAGATATCCCCCTGGAGGGTGGATAGGTGGTGAAAGAGATAAGAAACACTGTCCCACCTGGTTTTAACAGCTGAGCCATTATCAAAAGGCACCCACTCCCCTCCCTCCTGGAGTTACAAGAGGGAAAGAAAATCATCTCCTCAGCTGCTTTCAACAGATGAAATAGAATACATATTTTTGGTTCCATAAACTAAGGCAGAAACAAATAACAGAAGGAGAGAGCACCTGACCAAAGATAGCCAAAGATTATAGTGTGGCATAATTAATAGAGGGCTGGCAGCAATGAAAATGGGCTGTAAACCACACTGTCCCCAGGAGAGTGGCTGCAGGCTGAGCTGCAGATGTCAAGTGCTCAAATGGCCAAGAAGCTCCTTTTGCCACCCAGCACAGTCTGGCCTGAGAATGCCCAGCTGTGGGACAGAAGGAAATAAAAGCATCCTTCAGAGCTGGGAGGATATGCATGTTCCTGCCAGTCCTTCACTGTGTGTCAGCCAGAGGATTTATCTAACTGAAAACATTCTCCCACAACAAAAGAGAAAGGGAAATAGTGTAACCAGAAAGGTGGGTGCTTTTTTAGGGAAAAATCCAAGAATGTCCTAAGTGGAGAACTGGGTTAAAAATAACAGGGAGTCTGCTGTGCCAGAGAAAGAATGAGTGGGCTTAAAGATAGAAGAGGTTGCACAGGAAAGGAGTTATCTACTTCTTGAGTGTTACTCATTTTAATTTGCCTTGTTACAGTGTCTGGAAGCACCAGGTGGAAATCAGGGCCTCATTGTGCTGGGAATCGAGCACAAACATAATGATTAAATGTTGCCAGCTCTGCAGAGATTGAAATATAATTCCTCATCTCTGCAGAATCACTAACCAGCATAATTATTGCCAAATAAGTTTTTCTGTAATTGCTCTTCTGGAATATCTGTGCTACTTGATTTTTTTCAAAATAACCCTGCCTGAGGGAGTGAAAAGATATATCTGTACAAGCTCCAACCTAGTAGCCTTTACAGATAACAAAATCTGGTCAGAAGCAGAAAATTCTCACTACATTTAAATCCAGGTTTAAAAATTATTTGCTTGTATCTTGGTTTCCATTTTGTAAAATGGGAATAGTCACACTGCACTCATTGCTTGCTTTTGTCACCTAATACCCATGATCAAGGCAAGAGTCCTCTGTTAGATGTTTGGAACACTGACACAATCACATCCAAGGGCTTGTTACTTGTGATTGTAAAGATTAGGGATTAGCTGGATAATATACATTCTTTCTTGTGTTTTCTGGGACAGTGTTTGTATTGCTGAAAGTTCCTTTTCTATTAGTGAATAAATGTAAAAACCAAAATGCAATCAAACAAGGAGTTAAAAAAACCCCACAAACAACCCAACCCTCAACTGGCCACAGCATGAAGGGGAAGCAACACAGCATACTGTCATTGAAGAGGTCTTGACATGATGACCAAATCCCTTTGGGATTCTGTAACACTTCATCTTGCTGCTCAGGGATCAGAAAGCAGCAGGACGCACCGGCACATCGTAACTGCTTCAAATGCAATTGTTTTCTCCTCACAATGCAAAGAAATTCGTCTGTCTAAGAACAGTGAATTATCTCCCAATCCTCAGAGCAAGATCAGGTCAAACCAAGGGGACAGGAATATGTTCCTGTTGGTCACCCATGCTTCCCCACTGGGACTTGCAAGACCAGGTGTCTTAACTGTCAGCATTTCCATTTGTGAGGCTCTAGCTTTTAACTATTGTGTCCTTTCCTGCATTCAATAACTTGGTGTGAGTTTTGACAAACTGGAAGGCACTGGGAATGGGCTGGGAGCTGCAATGCTGAAGCAGAGTGTCTGTGCCAAGGAAGGATCCTTATGGGGCTGAAGAGAGCAGCCCTTCCTCCTTGGTCTCCAATCCCTGAGCACCAGCTCCAGCTTCTCTGGCAAAAGAAGGCCTGAAACAAGTGCCATGGGCTTTCCCTGCCATTTCATACAGCAGAGGGGACCAGTGTATGTTAAAATCTGACACTTGCTCAGTTTCCTCCAGACAGCCATCGCTCTGTTTGGCACCCACCTGGGACCCACAGGGCTGGGGCCCCTGGCTTTGAGGAGGAGCTTGTTTAGGAGAAAGAATTAAAATTGCAATATCTCATTCTGCTGGTTGCAGAAATGATGAATGAAAAGCAAAGCAAAGGATCCCCAAAGGTTGCGTATTTAAAGAAAACAAGTTAAAGAGATGAAAAATAAATCCTTCCATGATTTTTAAAGCAGCATTGGGACTTTTAGGGATCCCAGCTCAGAAGTTTAGAATAGCAACTAGAGGGGATCATTTACAAGGTGCATTTTTCCTGATTTCATATTCTGCCTTTTAATTCTTCCTAGGAAAGAATAGGGACTTTGCATTACAAGCAGCTTGAAAGATTAAGCAGGCAGAAACATCTACCTGCAGCCTTGTATTTGTTATTTTAAGTTTTGACCGGAGATTGACCCAGTGTAAGTGGGTGTGAAAGGTTACCTGAAAATACTCGCTTCACTGTCTCTGGAAACTGTTTTTTCCCCAGTCTCTGTGAAATGGTCTTGCAGTCCCCTCTGCTGGTGGCAGCTTGCTGGGGCGCTGCACCGTGGCACCACATGGGACCTGCTTGGGCTTCGATGGACGCTGCAGGAGAACCCCCGGGGCGTGGGGATTCCCCCAGCCCCCGCTGAACAGGCACCGACTCCTCCAGAGACCAGGAAGCTCTTCCTCCTCCAGGAAGCTTTCCTTCACCCTCTCTGCATCCTTGGTATAAGCACCTGACACCTCTGACACAGGACAGCAGCACAGAAAAGGGTGAAAAAGTTAACCATGGATAACCTTACAAAAACTCACCCTTGCCTTCGAAAGCTGAGGCATCCTGCTGAGAGCAAATGATCTCCCCCTGGGGAACATATGGCTTGAAGGTATGGCTTGAAATATTTGTTGAGCTTATGACCAAATATCACCTGCGTCTGCTTATGGCACACATTCTTGTGTCCCTGAGAGCCTGGAGCAGTGCTCCTGCAGGCTCTGGCAGCTCTACAGCCCTATACCTTCTCCACCGACTTTTCCATGACCAGTGGGGATCCATTTTCAAAACAACCGAAGCAAAATTTTCCCGGGGGAGGTAAAAAAAAAAAGACATTCAGAGAGGAACTATGCAGAAAGTCAATGTTGATGTGTCCTGGAGAATGGAACGGGGTCAGCAGCACAGGGCAGGGTCTGCTCACAGGGGTATGGGGTTTGAGCACAGCCCGTGATGTGCAGCTGCACGTGATGAGCAGTGCAAATCTTCCAGCACAGAGGGGAAGTTTAGTTCCTGGGTGCAAAGAGCTGTTTGTGAGGCTGCTGCTGAAAAGGTCTTTCTGACCAGTGAACACTGACTGGCCTGGGCAGTGGGGGCAGAGCTGGCACAGGACAGTGGATGGCCATGGCTGGCAGTGTGCCAGTGCTCCCTGCCAGCCAGCCTGTCTGAGGAGGAAACCCAAGTGACAGCTCTGATATAACAGCCCCTGCTCATGGCAGGAGGCCCAGGAGCCCTGCATGGGAGGGCAGTTTCTGAAGGAATCATCACTGATGGGAATACTTTGTATGCATAAACCCTCCAGAAACCACTGCAAACACCATGCTCTGGGGCAAGCATAGGCACCACAAAGGGATGTAGTAGAAAAACTAAAGGTTTATTTTTTTTTTTATAAAATACATCCTTACAAAATAACCATTTTCCTGCCAGGCAAAGGGGCTGGGCATGTTTCCTGCCAGCTCTCCTTCCCTCCTCTTCTCAATTTGGAACTGTCCAACGGTGCTTCTGAGGGAGAAGAGGCAGCTGTGCTCTCCCCAGGGTCTTCAGGTGCAAGTGACCTGGCACGGCCCCAGCACACCAGGCAGGGTGCAGTGTGAGCCCTTCTGAAGGGCCTGCAAAGGCAGCAGACCCAGTGCCCTGCAGTAGGGCTGGCAGAGGGCTCCAAGATCCCTTAGCCTGACCCATCCACAGCATCGTGGCATGTCCCACTAGAGGCTGTGTGCTGGGCCAGCCAGCCCTGCCCTGGCTGCAGGGCACCACCTTCCCATGAGCTGGTTCTGGATGCTGGTTCTGCTGGTCTTGGGGCTGGCCCAGGGAGGTGATGGCCAAGTTTTAAGAGAAGAGGAGGAGGAAGAGGGGTGCAGGTTTGTCAGTCAGTGTGGATTCTGCTGAGAGAGAGGTGTACAGTGATTCCTGGTGTGTTGCCCCCCAGTGCCCGTCTTCAAGAGATGCTGCCATTGAAGATGTGATGTCAGTCCCACATCCTGTATCCACTGCTGCCCCATGCAATTGCTTATGCTGGGAAATGCTGACCCCACTTTAGGCACTACAGCCCACAGCTCAGATCTCCTCCAAGCCTCCCTGGAGCCCTGCTGCCTTCCTTGAAACCCTCCTGCCTTCCCACAGGCCTTGGGATAGCCCCAAGACCTATAGCCCTTATCCCTGTCAGATGTATGCTTGCAGGGCTGGGGAAACACCACTCACCTCTCACTGTGTGTTGTCTGCCTCCTTTTCCTTCTTATGTGACTTTGACTGGGGGTTAAATGAGAGAAAACAAGGATTCTTTTAAGACCTGCTGTTTTCTAATGCCAGGGAAAATGTGATTGGGCAGCAACTCCCACCCCCCAATGTATATGCATATTTTCAGAAGATTTTGAGGGGAACGGTTTTTGTGTCCTTCTGAAAGCCGTGAAACATTCCATGGTCATGGAGATATTCTCAAAGAGCAGAAAAATAGACATTTTCTAGTTTGCTGTAGCACAGCAAACAGATCCGCCCCTGCTTCCCTTAAAGCAACACAAGCGTTACCAGATATTGGAATATCTGGGGTTAAAGCGAGAGAATAAAGTTATTAACAATGAGTCACACACAACATCTCAGTAATTCTGGAGAGAAGATTCATGGATCCCAGTCTCCCAACAGTCCCAAGGGCTCAGGAAGGCGCCTGGTTGCCCCTCAGCGTGGATGTTTGTGTTACAGTGTCATTACTCATGCACACATCCACACACACCCCCGCAAGAGCCTCTGCAGGGCAGGCACTCGCTGTTACTTACAGGCTCCGGTTCTGCATATTTGAATTTCTTCTGCTTGTAATAGTCTCGTCCGTGGAGAAAATGCAGCAGGAGCAGGTCACAGAGGACAGAGGCCTTAAATCAAAGTGCAGTTAAGTTTGGAGTTGCCCTCCAAGCTCACCTGGACCACTGTGTACTTCCAGTTTTTCCCAGTTTACCCCACAATTTAGGGGCAGACTTCTGCTTCATCCCACAACATAGTAGTTGTTGAAGACTCCAAATGACCATTTAGGACTGAAGTGAAGTGTGCTGTGTTCAATAGAGGGTGATTTAAGTCAACAGAAATTAAGTGTTTCCACTTTAGGTAAGTGCAGAGCACACCCTTTGAGCCATGCCCAAGTCTTTAATGACCATAACTAAATCGGACGCTGGGTTTCTGTCCTGCATGAAATCCTGCCAATCACCTGCAGACCCTCCCTCAGTGCCAGCTCTAACTTGAAACTATCAGCCTTCCCTTCATCAGTAGTGCAGAGCTCACATCAGCCAGGGACCAGCAGGAATCTATTTAGCATAGGAATCTAGCAGGAGAGTACCTCCTTTCCCCCTTTTGCCCATCCTCTGATTCCCTGAGCAGTAGCCAGTATTTCACTGCAGCTCAAGGACACTTCCCACAGATGTCACAGGCAAGAAGAATAATTTGAGAGTCTCCATATAGAGGCTGGAAATATCTGAACTTACCACTCCAAAAATACCAATTCCAGAGCCAATTGTGGTCATGGTCGGGATGATGTCAAATTTGCCTGCCTGGATAAAGTCAGAGAAAATAGGTGATAAGTTACAGTCAGCCCAGGGGAAAAAAAAAAAGGGTGCTCTAGCTGTAGGTGGGGCTCGGCAAAAGTTCCTCACAGCAACCCAAACCACAACCACAGCATACAGAGAAACAGGAGCTGGGAAAGAGTTGGTCAAACAGAAAAATATTGTAGGTTGGTTTTAGGCTGAAATAAATGGAACTTACTTTTCTTCCTGTATTTTTAATATAAAAAACCCAACCAAAACCAAGCAACCAAACAGAAGTATATACTTTGAATAGTCTCAGTGGGAACAGAATAAGGAAAGCCTTCTCTCCCAGGGGGAAGAAAAAGACAAAATAGAAAAATGGAAATGTTCAATTTTTGGAAATACCAGTAAAAGGTTTTGAGTTTCCACAGGTTCCCCCTCCCCTCCATCACCAAGATTTTTAGACAAAACCACTGATCAAGCCGCAGTTGAAAGGTGTGACCTATAAAACTTGTTTTCATCCTCTCTTTCCTTCCCCAGTATTTCCCAAGGGTCCCTGTGAGCAGTCCAGCACTCAAGGAAAGCATTCAATTTTCCTGATCCCACAGGACCCTGGTGCTGTGTTACAGAGCTGGTACCTTCCCAAGGATATGGCACTGCTGTCCCAGGGAAACAGAGGACCCACCCTTACCTTGCCATTCACCAAAATATCCAGCCGGATCCCAAACACCTTGTAGAGTGTCCTCTTTTCCATCCCATCTTCTTTGTAGTATTTGGCATATCTGTGCAATTGGATGGCAAGTGTTAATGGTCTGCCAGGGTGTCTAACAGCATCAGGATCTTGGACAAAGATCTGGGCATGTGCTATCACAGACCTGCTCCTGACCTTCTCCTTAAACCCCCTGAAGGAGCTGGGCTGTTGGCATCTCTGTTTTCTGTGCCTCAGTTTTCCTGCCTGCAGGTTGGAGTTGTAGCTCCTGCTCCTGCTGTTTGGTCTGATGTCACCAAGTTCTGCGTGCAGCGGATCTTGCTGAAGCACTGGTGACAGTGTCACACAGAGCAGAGGATAGAGACTATGGCAACACGTGAGATGATCATACACCATCTCCAGTCTTTCAAGGGGCTTCCCAAAAGCTCAGCCAAGCAGGAGAGCCTGCAAGGGGGAGGAGATGGAAAGGAAATGGGGCAATTTTGAAGCCAAGGGGTGTATTATCACTTTTCTCATGCCGTTTAAAAGAGTGCTGGTACTGCTGTCTGACACTGCAAAGGTAGTGAGTATTTTGAAGGACAGTCTCTGGCCTTCTACCATCCATTGAGTGGGAATCTGAAAGCTGTCACCTCTGAATGACGCTTGGAGAATTAACAGGTATTTCCTTACCTGAAGTTGAACCCTGGTGAAACATTACTGTCATCATTGTAAAGGCCGTGGAACTGGTAAATGGGTTTGCAGTACCGCAGGGGCCAGTCGAGGTCACAGTTCCAGTCTATGGTGATGCCCACCACTCCACCCTGCAGACAAGAGGGGAGGCACGAGGTTGCCCCTCCTTGGACCTGGCCCACACAGAGAAATGCTTTCCCTCCTCATATGTGTCCTGTCTCAATGCCATGAGGTGTCCTGGCTCTCCAGATGCATGGGACCCCACTAGTGCCTCAAGCCTTCCTGAGCAGCCTTGGCTTTGTGGCCTGTACATAACCCCTTGCAGAGACTATTGTTTCTGCCCTAAGAGCTGGATACACAAATAAATTCATGCCCTCTTGTTCCTGATCAGAATCCTGTGCCCAAGGCACAGTCCTGAGAACAGTGCTCACCACAGATCCCTTCTGGTCCTCATGGGACAGCCTTCCCTTGCTTGATTATGCCCGTCAGCCCAGGGGAAAAATGCAGGAGTCTCTCCTCCCTCCTGAGCTCACTCCAGGTTGTAAATAGCTGTGCCCCAGAGGCTTGTAATTTTGCATCTTTAATATACAGAATCTTAGAATGGTTTGGGTTGGAAGGGACCATAAAGACCATCTTGTTCCAAACCCTGCCACGGGCAGGGACACCTTCCACTCGGCCAGTTTTCTCCAGGTCCTGTCCAACCTGGCCAGGAATGGGGCAGCCATAGCTTCTCTAGGACACACATGGATGCAATCCATGCAATATATGTTCATATATGCAAGCCTCTGATTTTATTCAATGTCTGGCAGTTATCACAAGGTTTTGCAGTGCAGAGATAGCAGATACTCCCACACACCAGCCTGAGGAGTGTTAGGCAAAGATGCATTTTGGAGCCTGGGGAAAGGCTGCAGTTAGCGCTGTGCAATGACCATCCAGCTGGGATTTCCAAGCTCAGTCAGATGGGATTTGGCCACACAGATCTGGTTATTCACTGCTGAAATCAAAACAAGCTGAACCCTGGGATTTACTGCCAGTGGGTCAAATCTTCTCAAGAGTTTCCAAGAAAAACGTAAATATTAGGCCATGTCCAAGGAGATTAATAATCTTTATGAGATAATTCTGACACTTTTGTTTTCTCAAGAATTCTTGAGAAAACAGAAAATCATCTCAACAGCTGGGAATGACTGCACTACCACTGTCCCTCTCCCATCAACAGCAAGGGACATAATTTAAAATTGAAATACCTTAACAGCCAGGAAGGTAAAATTCTGACCCGATTCCTTCACTATGTATCCCAGTTCAAACACGGGACATAAGGAATCAGTGCCTTTGTGATAGGTGCATTTCTTCAGGTACTGCTTGGTAACACTCTCAACCAAGTTGCGCCTGTGAATGGAAAGAGTGAGAAAGATTATCAGTAACACAATAATTTGGGTGGGAAAGAACCTCTCTAAGTCCCTTGCCCAGTCCATGTTGCTCTCCTGTTCACATGCCAGCTTGTCCATGGGCTCTGCTGGGCAATGCTCTGAGTACCAGCAATTCTTACCTGGGACACCTCATAGATAGTGAGTGTATCCCACACCTTTTACATATAGCTGGAGTTTGCTATCTCCTAAAGCAAGGGTTAAAGGAAAGGGCAACTTCTTGCCTTCCATCTCACTCTTCTCTTTTGCCTAAAAACACCCTGTCTGTGAAGCCTATGGTTTTGTAAGACTTGTGCCTTGCTCAACCTGATCCCATCACTGATGCTCAGCAGTTAAATGTCATCAGTGATCAAAGGCAGGAAGTTTCCCCACAGGCCAGCTGGGTTTGGCACAGTCCTTGCCACAGCAGCCAGCTCGGCCACCCTCACTGCCAGGACCTGCTCCCTCTCTGTGTCCTCTTCAGCCTGCCCTCCTCAGGGCACCTCTCCTTGCAGCTGGGGGAATGCCCTCTCCCAGCTGCCTCCTGAGGTGCAGTGTGAGGTCAGCCCAGGACTTCTCCAAGCATGCTGGCTGCCAGGACATTTAACTTTGGCTGCAGCATGGGGACAAGTTCAGCTTAGAGAGAAGAATCTGCTGTCTTCAGCACAAATAGCTTCTGTTAATTTGTTCCAAATCAGATATATGGTCACTGCCACCACAAATCTTCTTACGAGTGTGCCTTCACCCAGCAGCATTTCCCCCAGTGCTGCCAGGAAGGGGCCAACCCTACCCTTTGCTGAAACAGGTGGGATCTGTGATGTTAAGGGGGACTCTGGGGCACCAAGCTTATCCTGACCATGTGGTATTTTAATTTAGTCTTCAGAGAAGAAAAATGAAGAATCAGAGAAAATATATTTTCATGTGCAACTTATGAGGGTAACTCAGGAGAGGTTAATTCCAGGAATCTTTCCCATAACTACAGCTACCAGCTGAGGTGGCACAGATTTGGGAGGGAAATGTCTCAGTCCCTATGAGCTAATATGGGGTTCAGTGCAACACAGGGATCACTGATGAGGTGTGCAATTCTCTATACCACACATCCAGTTACACCCATCCAGCTAAACCCATGGGCTCCTCTGAGGGACACAGCTGGAGGAACCGACCAGGAGCCATCCCCCCAAACCTCTCCTTACCTGGACACCTTGAATTTAGGGAAGGTGATACTGTTCTTGATGAACAAGGTGAACTTCTCTGCTTCTGACAGCAGAGCAGGGCTGAAAAACACAAGTGTCCATCACTTGGCTCTCCAGGCTCTGGAGAAAGCCCCATTTGGTGGGAATTCACCCAAACTGAGACAAGCAGACCCAGAAAACTGGTGGTCTCATCCCTTCCTTTTCTGGTCTTTCACAATGCAGGCTGTCCTGGCCACATCCCATAGAGCCCCCACTTGGTCTGCCCCACACCAAGTGCAGTTGGGGTGGGAAAGAGGGCAACAACATCATTCTTTACCTGGGAACATGGTAATCAACTTCAACAGGGCACCAGCCAAAGATCTCACAGGTCTTCACAGTGCTGTTGAAATGTACACACTTGCCAGTCATGAGCCCTGTGGGGGAGACAGCTGCTCATACCCCTGGATCCTGTGAAATCTCAGCCTCACACTGGGATGGATGAGATCTGGCTGGGGCTTCAGCTCTGCCAAGGGCATTCAAGACACAAAATGCTCAGGGCTTTGGCACCTTTCTAAAACAGGAAATTAATTGTGGCCTCTCAGCTGAGGGCAGTGGTTTCTCTTACAGTGCCCTATAGGGGAGCAGCTGGGGATTTTTCTTGTTAAAGCACACCTAAGAAAAAGCTGAGCTGATAAGAGGACAACAGTTTGGGGGAAATGGCTTAGTCCTGATTAACCTTTTGTTGGCTGAGCTGTTTGCAGCTCAGGTATCTTTCAAAAGAGCAGAGCTGGGCCAGCCCAGGTAGGAACTTCAACCAGCATGTCAGAGGCTTTCCCTAAACCCTGTCCAAAGCAGGTCCCCCAGCTTTTCTCTGCATGTCTCACCAAAAACACCAGAGCCAAGGCCCCGGGGCCATGTGCCATACCTTGTCCCTGACGGCTGTATTTCCCTTTGCTGCAGTCGCTGTCCCGTGTGCACAGCCCAGCATCTGGCAGCTGTTTGGAGAAAGCAGCCACCTCTTAGCATCCCACCCTGCAGCTCCAATCCCTCTGTCCCTCCTGCCTCACCAGACAGCACTTTTCTTGAGGGATACAGTGCTCAACTGCAGCCAGAGCCTTGTCCATACCCTGCTTCCCAACCAAGGCTGTCCAGATAAAGCAGGAAAAAAGGAGCAATTTATTCATTCCAGGCAGATGCTTTCATTTAAGCCCCAAATCTGCCTTGCTTGATCATCTCAAAGGGAAGAAAACTTAAATGGATGCTGCCTGGTTTTCAGCAGAATAGAAGTCTTCACATAGCACACAGGAGTCAGGAACAATAACATGGGGCCAGGCTCTGGCTTTTACTAAACCTCTCAATGGCAGAAAAAGTCTTTCCCCAGTGATACCACCACAATCCCCTGAATTACAGAAGCTGAGCCCACTGAAGGAAGCTGGTGTGTTTACCTCTGGGCAGGTTCCTTGTTTCTGACCAGGAGTGACAATGAAGTTGGTCATCACCACGAACGAGTTGTCCCCCTGTAGAGACACAGCCAACGAGCTCACAGCCAGCACAGGGCTCCTCCTCTGTGAGGAACCTCTCCCTGGATGGGGACCTGCAGTGCCACCAGCCCCAGGGACAGTGGAGGACCTCACTTGCTGCCTGAGATCCTGCTCCATAAGCACTGGAGGAATCTTGATCCTTTTGTGATCAGCCTCAAATGTGCCTCCTCAGCCATAGTGGATCCCAAGTACCAAATGCTCCCCAGGGAGAACCTGGGGAGAGGTTTCTGGCAGGAGCAATCTCCTTTCCACCACCAGGACACCCTGTCATGGTTAGCCCCATGGAAAGCCTATGCCGAGGACCCCTCTGCATCCCAGCACACGGGGAAAAGCAGCCACTGGGACAAAAGCAAATTCCTAACCCACCCACGCTGACTCCTTACCTGGGGTGGGAAAACATAGTCCACCACATCCCAGATGTGAGGACCCAGGACACTCTCGTTGGTCACGGTCAGCCCTTTCAACTTCACTGAGACCGAGCTGACGATGCTGTCCTGAGACTGGTAGCCCTTCTCGTAGAGGAATACCCACCTGGACAGGAAAAGGTGGCAGGGTGAGCAAGGCCACCAGCACTCCTCCATTGGGGCCCAATTCTCAGCACAGACCTGTGGACTAGGGCTTTTTCTACCAAGTCTCACTTGGGGAATCATCTGCCAAGTTTCTTCCCACCTGTCACTCTTGGACGAGGGACATGTTGCTGAACTTTTCCTACCCTTTGCCTGAGGCATGTGGTAGCTGCAGGATGCAACTTTCATGCCAGGATGGTGTCTTTTGGGGACTGGGACACATTTTGCGGCTGAGGGTGTGGAACACAGGAGCCATCAGTCCTTTGGGCAGGTGGAACACAGGAGCCATTGGTCATTTGGGGTTAAAGCCTACGGCAGATTTGCAGCTTGCTGGTCTCAGTGACCTACCTGGACACTCCTGATCTGTTGATCCATTGCAGAGGAACTCTCCAAAACTCAATGCCTCCAACACAGGGCTGAGTCTGGACATGCCTCACATCCACAGCCATGGTTCCCCACCCAGCAAAGGGAATGGGAAGCCATGGCCCTGTGTGCAAGAGGGCTGCAAGAGCAGGGTTAGGGACACTGCTGTGGCCGGAACTTTGCCTGCCTTTCCCAGCCCATCAGACAGTCATTAGGGCAGGCTCCTGACACTATTTAACCTACAGCATAAACAAGCTGCTGCTGGATTAACTCTGACTCAGGGAGACTATAAACATGAGCAAGCAACCATTTCGGGTAGTGCTCCCGGCGGCGCAGAACATTCTCGGCACTAAAAAAGGAGCGATCTGGATTTTGTCCCCACTGCTGCAGGCATCGATCCCGCTGGCTGTGACAGAGGCAGCAGCCTACCCCTGGGACAGCCCTTGACACCAGCCTGGAGTGTCAACCTCGCCTCTGACACCTGGCTGATGGGCAGAGGGGAAAATGGGGAAGCCCAGGTGCTGTCTGGAAGTTTTCTGTTTGATGCTGGACTTTGTGGGGACTTCTTGGGGAGGGAGCTTTTTAGCTTGCAGCCACATCAGCATCCTGGGACTGAGGGCAAGAGGACCTCAGGAATGGCATCTGCTCCATTGTCTGGGGATGGGAGCAGAAATTCAGCACTGCTGCCACCCTAGCTGGGACACCCAGCTCCAACATCCTCCTCCAAGGCAGAAGACGACACTAGGTTACACTGGTTACAGTGGACATCTTCCCAATGCCCTTAGGGCTGCAGGAGGTTGTGAAGTGGGCAGCACCAGGGGCAGAACGTTTCCCTAGATCAGCCTCCAGCACAGACTCTGCTGCTGACCTTATCCCCCTCTGGCAGAGCTGACTACGGCCACACAGGGCTGGGCAAGCCCACCTCCCCTGCCGCAAAGTCATGACAAACAAAACCATTTTCCACGAGGCTATTAATGCTGCAGCAAGTCCTGCCCAGGTTGTAAAAGTCCCCTGGTGTCACCCCCTGATGTGGCAGAGCCACCAAGCCCTCTTCCCTTGCCGGCCTCATCCTGTGGCTCAGCCCACAGCTCCTTGCATGCAAGATTTCCGGAAGTGATACCCAGAAAGCACCCGGCATCGCCTGGCCAGCAGTGATACCACCTTATCACAGTTAGCACAGGAAAGAACTGCTCCCCAGGGGTGACAAGGGGTCTCACAGGGGGGTTGGCCCCACTTGTGTCCACTGAGGGCACTACCCATGTCCTTCTAGCAGAGTCATGCATTGGCACACATTTCCATGAGCATCCCGTGCCTGCTATGAAAGGGGGACAAAAGCTGGGAGAAAGGTAAATAAATACACATTTGGCTGCCAAATTTGCTTTCAAAGGACAGAAAATCTCAGGCATTGTGGCTTAGTGAGGGCAGCAAACTGGGGCAGTGTTGTGGGCAGGGAACTGGGAGCAGTGCTGTGGAAAGGGAACTGTGGGGGCTGTACTGTCAGCAGCAAGGGGATGTGAGGGGCTGGTGGTGCTGTGGGCAGCTGCAATCATAGGCAGCCCCTTGCTAGAGGAGCCCAATCCCAACAAATCAGGAAAAACTTGGGAATTACAGCAACTTCATGCCATATTCCTCTCCTCTGCTACTGGCTGTCACCCCCTGGCTGATTCTCTTCCTGCTCCCTCCTGGTTGCCTGTCTCAGTTTAGCCAAGTTGGTTAAGCCATGTTTCCTTAGTTGCTCTGCACAGTTGCATCTGTGCAACTGTGCCAGTTCCCCAACCACAGGAGCAGCTGCCCCCAGCCACATTTGGGACTGGAGCCCTGGGACTTCACAGGCTCAGCTCTTAGGAAAAACAAAGCTGCTCCCAGTAACACCACAGCAAAACTCTGCAACAGAGCATCCTTGAGACCTCGGTTGCAGTTTTGCATGAGGATTACCCTTGGGAGCCAAAGTGCTGATGAGGAGGGTGGGACCAAGGTGGGGGTCCCACACTTATCCCCTGGGAAGGTTTTTACCCTTTCCAGGGAGTCTGTGCTAAAAAGAGGGATGGGCACCTCTGCTCCCCACAGTGACTTGCTTGCACTGAGGCCTGGGAGCCACTGCCTTTCCTTTGCATGAGACGCTCAGCACCCAAAAAATTCCCAGGTTTTCCAATTCATGGCCCCTTTCCTTTCAAACATTCTGCCCTAGGGCCCCTCCCCATGAATGGGTGCTGGTCTCCCTCTAGGGCTGAGCCCACTGCAGCCATGGGGCCACAGCAAAGGCTTTACTTACCAACCATCATATCCCATAGCATAGTCCCACAATGAGGGGAGAGGGACAGAGTAACTGTAGCAGGAGCAGCAGCCCCGGGGCACCTGAGGACACACATCCTCACCCGGTTCTGATCCCGCCTGCTCCCCTTGCTGCCTTTTTTAAGCAGTTGCCGTTGCTCTGTGTTGGCTTTTGGAGCTGTCTCCCAGAAGCAAATAAGACCAGGAATTTTGGAGCCAAGCTGCGTCTCGGCTGCAGCGTCAGAGCGGTGAACAGGGAGATTTATGGCCCTGTCTTGAGCCGCTTGGGTCTCACAAATCACTGCACTGGCCCCGCATGCCTCTTATTTAATATAAATGAAAATAAAAATAACAACAGATTCTCAGGCCACCGTCCAGCAGCTGGAGCAGGATTTGGATTCTCTTCAGCAGGAAGACGGGGCCCCGGTGTGCGGAGCAGGGCTGGCAGGGATGAGCCTCCTGCCTGCACATACAGTAGCTTCTGGGGAGGACATGGGGACTAAGTAGCCACCTAAAGGAGCCATGGTGGGACACTGGGCTGCACGGGAGCAGCCACAACCAGAGGGATGTGAAGCCATTAGCAATAATCCCCCTGCACTGGGATACAGGGAATATAGAAGCCCCTCTCTCTGCATTGATTTTTAACGCAGTAGCAAAGCATTAATTTTAGGGAAGGCAGGTGCTGGGGAGCCTTACCCGATGATGTACGCCAGGACGATGAGCTGGATCAGCCGAAAGGTCAGTCCCACCTTCTTGTTCCTCACCAGCACCATCCGAGGGGTGTCATACTCGAAGAGGAAGGAGGACACCCTGTCCGTGCACTTCTGCCCCATGGCTGCGCCAGGGCTGTGCCGCAGCCTCCCGGCTCTTCACTGCGCCCTGCGTTGGGCCGTGCCCGCCGCCGCTCCGGCAGCTCCTCTTTTTGCAGAAGGAAAAAAAAGAAGATAAGAATGCTACCGGCGTGGCTCTGTGCACATCTGGGCTGTCGGGTTTCCTGCTCTGCGCAGGGATGAGGCTTCCTCTTCCTATAAGCTCTGGGCTGGGAACAGCGGGTGCCCTACATGGTCTGGGGGTGGGACAGGGTGTGGGAGGGTGCAGGGCCACCCCGCTGCCAAGCCCACATGCCACCAGGACGAAGCCATCTGCCCGTGAGCGATGCACCCTCGCCCGGCAGGGGCCTTCCCTGGGGACAGAGAGGCTGCAGGCAGGGCTCGGGATGAGCAGAGACCACGAGGCGTCCCCGGGCAACAGTGATGGGAGAGATTGTGGGGGTCCCGAGAGAGATTTTAGGAATTAAGATTGGGGTATCATCTTTCCTGCCACATCAGCCACCTCAGGCTGTGTGTCCTGAGCCCTTGTCCTACTCTGTCTCCCAAAAGCTGCCCCAGAAAAGGGGTCGGGAAAGAGAAGGGGGAGCACCAGAAAGCTCAGCTCAGCCATCCGGAGCTGACCCACGGAGCAGAAGGGCGCCCAGCTTGGTTCCCTCCCGTGAATCCAGACAGCTGGGGCTTGGCTCCTTCCCAGCACTTGCACGGGGCTGGGCTGGGTGCATTTGGAAGCATTTCCAGCATTTCCTGAATGGCCCGGCCGTGAGCAGAGCCGGGCGAGTCAGGGTCACGGCGAGCGATGCTCAGCAGGGTGGTGCAGACACCACTTTTAACAAATATCACTGAGAAAGGGAATGGATTTGAAAGTGCCAGACTGAAATTTGGGGGCCAACAGCCACAATGGGAAGTTTTGAAGGGGGTTGGCTCATTGCTGGGGAAAGCACAAGGCTGTGGATGGGGGACCCTGTGCCCTCAGTGCATCCCACTGGGCAGCCCCAGGGCACAGGCCTGCAGGGGAGAGCTCAGTGCTGGGGAACACTGAGGCTGAAGAGGGAGCACTGGGGATGTGTTTCTGCAGGAAAGAGAGGATGTTTTCCCCAGAAATCCCAGCACCTAGCTGCTTCAGCACTCCAGGCAGGGACAAGCTCCATGAGCCCCAGTTCATCTACTGCCACTCCTGGCCTCAAAGGAGACACTGGCTCTCTGCAGCCTGGGATAATGGCCCTCTCTGCAGGAGGAAACAGTTTTGGAAGCATGGAAAATCTTAACCTGCTGGGATAAATCTTTCCTTTCAGGAATATTTCTTTTAGCATCACTGCCTCTCAAGTTCACTTGCTGATTGCTCACTGTCACATTAACCTTTCCACTCAATATATTACAGACCTGACAACTGTGAAATAAGTGGAACAAATCAATTATCTTTTCTGGGCAATAAGGAAAACTGGGGAAAAAGCAACTGAAACATTTATCCAAATCTTTTGGGCGTACCATGAAGTCTGGGAATCAAAATCAGATGATCCCACGTTGCAAGTGATGTGATGCGATCCCAATGCCCCAGTCCTCAGCAACATGGAAAGCTGTCAGACAGGGAGCCAAAAACAAATACAAAATGGTGATGTTAATCATACAGATTGAAGGCTGATACTGCTATTGAGTGGAGCAGACAAACCTTATAAGCTTAGATATCTGTCAGGAGAGAAGCAAATAACTTACTGTATGAAACGAGGCCTTTTAGGGAAGGCTGCTCACCCTTGCCAAGGCCATGGGGATAATGAAAATAGGACAGCTAAATTTAACAGCAAAATGACTTGTAAAAGAGTCACTTATAACCTCCTCTCTGGTACTTGGAGTCAATAGAATGGTTATAGCATGGATTTAGCTAAAATACTTTCCATTGGGAGATAATATGCATCTGCCATTTTATAATCTCTTGGAGCCATGTTGCAGCTGGCAAGTGGGGCCAGACCCCGTCTGGAGTGATGGGGAGAGCAGAAGACCCCAGCCTGGAACACCAACAGAGCCTAAATCTTTTCTGGGCTGATACCAGCACCCAGCATGGGCACCCACTTGGCCACACCATCCAAATGTTTGAAAAAACCACAGCCTAAACACCTGTGGGCTCACATCTCTCCCACACTCACGCCATCCCTGGGATTGCCACGCCTTAAATTACTTTATCACTGTAATTTAGTAAGTTTGCACAGGCATTGCTCACCTATGTGGCCCTGCAATGGTGCCATGGTGGTGCCAGGTGGCTGCCAACACACCTCCCTGCCTCTGCCAGGTGGTTATCGAGGGACAGTGCCCTGCTTGGGCTGTTCAGTTGTTAATTGACCTGCCCAGACACGGGCCAGAGATGCTGAGATCATGGGGCTGTGATGCTTCCAGCTGTGGTGCAGGCAGTGGGCTGTCCTGAGGCCAGGTTGGGATGTCTGTTTACTGTGATAATAAATGCATTGCTGTAACACCCAAATGAAAAATAAAAATAGAATTAAGAGGAAGAGGATTTTAAGGTGTGGCCTGGGGGGTGTCCCATGACCCTCTGCACCAATCCCTACACACAGCTGGGACCTCGGGGATGCTTTTGTCTTGGGTTCCCACAGACACCAACTGGTAAAATGCTGTCAATACACTCACAGCCATCTCCTCTGAATAACTTTTCTATCTCTTGGCTGCTTCCAAAAAGAGCAGGCAGGAGGCACTGTGGGAGCTCTGCCTGGAGTGACGAGATGTGGGTGCTGCTGCAGGAGCAGTGGCAGCTTGAGTTCATCTGCAGCAGGTCCTGGGCACTGAGGATGGGTTTGCCCAGGGCACAGAAAGTGCTGAACTGGACTTGACCTGAGCAGCACGAAAACAAAGGACCAAGAGGGATAACACAGGGACTCAGAGAATAGAACTGGAAGTGTTTGAGGCCAGGTTGGATGAGATCTTGAGCAACCTGGTCTAGTGGAAGGTGCCCCTAACCATGAGGGGCTTTGAACAAGATGATCTTTAATGCCCCTTCCAACCCAAACCATTCTGTGACTCTAAAACCAGGTAGAGATAAGGAAAATCTAGCTCCGCTGCCCACAGGAGGGGAAAATGGAAGCAGAAACAGCAAATGAGGCTTTAAAGCCCCTGTGTTTGTGTCTGAGATTGTGAAGACCTAGGGCCAGATTTTCCAAACACTCTCCTGGGTCAGCTGGTATTGACTGGTCCCCAGTGCCAGACTTTGGCCTCATCCAGCATCCCCTGCTCCAGCTGGGCCAGATGCCAAGGGCATTGAGGGCTGGTGACCCTCCAAGGGTATCCCTGGCAGTGTTGTGCAGGGTTAGCACAGGAGTCCATCCATGGCTGCAAAAGGAACTCCTTCCCCCTGCCCATTAAACACACTCAGCTTGTGCTTGGGGCTGAGAGAAAAAATGAAAAATCTGGTATTTTTAAGGGAGACATTTGGAAATGCAAGTGCACCATAGCTTTGAGCTGGGTCAGGAACTGCTGGAGCACAAAGAGGGTTCTGAAAACCTCTGCATGGGGCTCAAGCCCACCCACACCCAGGGAAGCACCACTGTGGAAGGCATAAAAGCTACCAGGTATTTCCAGGCTCTCAGACATTGATGGGGGAAAATAAAATATAAAAATAATAGATGAAGCTCATTACACAACCCAGACTCATGCTTGGCAGTGTCTAGCACAGAGCTCTGAATTTCAGCACAAAAATGTGCGGCATGCTGCAGATCCATGGATGGGGAGGAGTAACTCAGAAGCAAGATTTACAATATGATGGTGGGTGCAGAGGGGACCTGCTGTGGTCAAGGTTGACAAGAAGAGCCCCTGAGAGCTGGTGGCTTTTCCCAGTAATTTTGGCTACCACAGCCCCCTTGCCCTCACCAGTTGCAGGAAGTGCTTACACTGTGCCAGTGGCAATGGAAAAGGGGAGGGTGGGTGGAAAAAAATTGGCAGATGAGAGCAAGCAAGGTCCTACAAAACAGCATGTTCAGTTTTCTTTCCAATTTTAACTTGTCCTTGACCTCTCGTCGCTCCTTCCCAGCAGGGCTGGCTGGGCTCTGTACTTGTCCCGTGCTGCAACGCCCTGGCACAAGATGTTTTTGGTGGTACTCACCCCTCAGAAGTGGCATTTCCATCCCCAGTTGCTGTGACAACACATCTCCCTGGAAATACTTCAGCAACAGTTTAGCTGATGCCAAAGCAAACGTGAACCCGAGGTGCTGGGGGTACTAAAAGGTGTCAGTGGCCCTGTGGCTGTTCTGGCCTCCAGAAATGTGGATGTTCATCCAGTGTGGGGGCTGTGCCATGGGATACAGGGACCCTTGTGATTTTTTTTCGTAGGGTAACACCTGTTTTCCAAATTATGCCTTCAAAAGACAAGCATAGTCCCAGGTGATGGTGCCCAGGAGTCCAGGGGCTGACACAACGTCAGGTGGGGAATTCGGGGTGTTTTTGCCTTCACCACTGTGTCCTGAGACAGAATTTCTGGTATGGGGGCCTGGCTTGAGGGTCACCTCCAGCCATGGCAGTGGTGCTCCTCTTGCTCTGGCATTAGTCTGCACCAGCAAAGTGGAGGCCAAGCAATGGCCCTGTCCCAAAACCAGCATGTGCCAGGGTATCCCATGTCCCTCTTTGTAACCCCCTGTGGGTTACAAAGCTTTTGGCTTACCTTGTGCACCACCTTTGTCCTGCTCACAGCATTGAGAAGGAATATATGGGGCCACATCCCAGCACAAAAGCACCAAGGGTAGATGTTGCCATGAACACAGATTTGCTCCAAAACAGGACCTGCAGCTGGATCAGGATTTTCTGCTTCAAATATCACCGTGGGCAGAGCTTTGGGTGATGCAGAGGTGGAAATGCATGGCCCCCAGCCCTGTGCCATCCCCCCAGAGAAGGCCAAGTTATTTAATTATTATTTATTTCACGATTATTTCTTGTGGAGGTTATTGCAGGGCTTATTTAAACCTCCCCTCCCAGCTCAGGGGAGATTAGGTGATGACTATTCTGGATACAGTCAAAATTAGCACTGTTATTTGTATTCTTGTGCCGCACGAGTGAATTAAAAAATTCCCAACAGTCATATTATGCCACTCCGCTCATTTTGCCTTTGTCATCCCATGCCAGGCACAAGCTCAGCTCCATTTCTAGTTTGGCTCCTCTGAAAACCCACAAGAAATCCTGATCTGGTGAGCACAACTCCTTTTACGGCTGAAGAATGCCCTCAGGCACTCCCGTATGGCTCCATGGGCTCCCAAATATCCCCCAAATCAGCCATAAGCTGGACAAGAAAAGAAAAGAAAAAGGTAAAACGACAACAGCAAAATAGAAAAGAAAAAAAAGAAGAAAAATAATAATAAAAAAAACAACCTCAGAGTCATCCAGTAAAATTGCTTTTATTTCTGTAATTTTCTAAGTATAAAACAAATCAGCCCAATATTGTGTGAACAGAGTGGATTGTATGGATGTGACCACAAGGAGCCTTCCCACATCTTCCCGGCACACCTGGCTATTTACAGTCAGACAAAGGACATGGTTTAGGAAGCAGTAATTTAGTGGAAAAATATCTCTCATGTAATAAAATAGGAAACCTCATTTCTTTCAGTTCCACCCCTCAGATAACACCCTCCCACCCCCCAAGATATAACAATTTACCTTTTGTTATGAAGCACAATCTCAGAGATTTCTACATTTGGCTGTTCAGGCATCTCATATAAAAAAATCAGCATATTCCCAGACTGAAGCCACTGAGGGCACCCATTTAGTGGTCACCCTTCTCTTGGTCCCAAGTGCCCATGACTCCAGGCACACACAGATTTTGGCTCATTTAATGCCCCACTCACACTAAAAGCTGAATGGCACCACAAGAACAGGTTCAGGGAGCACAATTTACCCTGTGCCACCTCCTCACTGCAGCCCTGAAAATCCTAACCCCAACTGTGCCACACAAGATCTGCATGGGATAAAGCCCTCTCCTTGATCGGTACCAAAAACCTGAGTCCCAGGCTGTCTCCCTGACAGAAAATGGGAGGAAAAAGAGTCCAGATGGGACTGAAGCTCTGGCATCATTTATACAAAGTGATGGCCATGCCAAGGATGGTCCAAAAATCACAGTAAGTCTTACGAGTTGGTAGTGGGGACTCTGGTGTGTTTGAGTTTCAGGAGTGATGTAATGCCAAGGTCACTGAACCTCATGAACATCTCCCAGCCAGGGCCCCTGTACAGCTAAAATCATTATTTGATGAGTTTTGGTGGAGCAGGACCCTGACTGGGAAGCAGTATTATCAACCTGAGGCACAAAAGAAGAACCAAAAATTAATGCTGAGTTTTCCTATTGCTCCTCCTTCTGCCATCCACACTGTGAGCAGAAAGTCCAACTCAATCCCAGATTTGATGCTCTTACAGGAACGAAGTCCCCCAGCCCCTCCATAGAGCCTGTCCCTCCTAGTGCCCTCTCCAGTGCCTGGTGGTGCCATCCAGCCTTGGCTGAGCAGAGCATCACCAGAAACACACAGACACACAATGTTCACAGCGCCAAAACCCAAACACACAAACACAAACCTCAACCAGACCTGGGCCAGATGACACAAATAATCTGCAGGATGCAGCACTTTGCTCTTTCTCCTTTTCCAACGTGCCTCCCCATGGCATCACACACCACAGGGGGAGGAGCTCATCCAGCAACCGGTCACAATGACACAATATCCCAAAACAGTACAAAAGACTTTCCACAGCTGATCCTCCTGGTGCTCACCCCAGGAACACAGGACCTTTCCCTCCCACCTTGGCTGTACCCCAGCACAGTGCTTGGCCCCTGAGGAAGGAGTATAAAGTGCTCATGGATAATCCCATGCTGCCATCCAGCACGTCCTACACCCTGAACCTTGTGGAGGATCTGTCACAGCAGCCCACCAATGCTAAAGGTCTTGCTGGAAAGACCTGAGTTTTATTTATAGACTTAGAATATGCCACGCAGCACCATCAAAATAAAACTAAAAAGGAAATAATTCCTAACCTCTGTTGCCAAGAAAAGCAAGGATCCCAGAGGTTTGCCCCTAAGCTGCTTTTTAAATAAAGCTTTAGGGCAAAACAGCCACCCAGTGTCCATCTCCCTTGTATTGCACAGTCAGATAGATGCCTTGCTAAGACACAAGAGCCTGTCCCAAAGTGATGGTCTTGGCTCTGGGATCTCCAAGTTTACATAAGAACATGTTCCAGCCTGTAAAAGCTTCCAGCATGCTGCTGCTGGCACACATGTAATAAATAACTACTCTGTAATTTATCCTGACCTTTCACCGAAGAATAAAGGGAAAATATACTTACATCTATGGATATTTTTCTACTTCATTAAGATGTTTGAAGCATAAGCCCCTGTAATCAAAACTATGGAGTGAAACCTGTACTCCAAGAAATTAAAGGATGGGCGGAGAGACAAGAGACATGGTCAACCATTCAGAAGGGGAAATGGGGATGTTTCAAAATTGTCCCTCCTAGAAAGGGGGCCACCTGCTCCAGGCAGCTCTAGTGCAGATTACCTGGGCTTCTTTGTAGATAGATCTGAAGGCTCACAATAGAAATAAAATGCAATTTGCTGCTGCTGGAAAGAACAAGCTGGGACACAGCTCTGGTTTCTTGCCCACGATGGCTCAGGGTTTGGTAACTCACAATTGTGACCCAACGATTGCATGAACTGACTGACACTGCCTGGGCTTTTACACAAGAAACTTCTCCACACCACACATATTTGGGTTAAATTAAGGATCCTCCACCAGACATTAAGTCCAGGGAAGACTGTAACTCAGGTGGTGGATGGACCAAGCAGGTTCCTGTAGGCACAAGGGACCAAGGCCACCACGCCCCAGGGAGATGCCATTGGGCAGCTGAAAGCCCTGCTGGACCCTCCAAACAGGGCTGGGATCTCTGAATTCAGTCTAGCCTCTGAATCCAGCCCAGCTTGTCCAAACTGGTTGGTAGCCTCAGAGAAACAGAGAAGCTGCTTCCTCTGATGACACTGAGCTGGAACTGAACTAAATTCCCACTGGTTGTTTTTCTGCACAGAGCGATGGACATGGACTCAATCATCTTGGATGTCTTTCCCAACTTAAACAATTCTTTACTTCTGTGACCTGTACTAAAATAAGGTGAAATCCACCCTTTTGAGGAAGGGCAAATCACATGTCTACAGCATTAGTCTTACTGAAGCCTTATTTTGAAGGCTTATACAGTACCTGGGTCATGTCCTGGTCCTCTACACCAGGGTGGGTCTCATCCATGGTGAAAATCTTTGAAGAGGAATTGGTTATCCCATGGGATCAACTGATTAAATCATTTAGACAGAACACATTTGAAAAATAAAACTTCTTCAAGACAAAGTATAATAAGATTTAAAAAAATCAGCAACAATCTTCTAACCACAGAGTATCTATAAAGATCTTTTTAAAGAGCTCCATATTAAAATTCCTTGAATACATTATATATTAAATACAGTAACAACATTTCATGCAAGGTTTTCTGTACAATAAATCAGCTCAGTAGTATAACAAGTCTGTACATTCCCATTGGTCTGGGGGCTCTGCTCATCTTCAATGCTGGTGATGGAGAAAAGAAAGGAGGGATGATATTTGGCACCTACTGTATGGAAGGAGAGATGCTGTTGCCCAGATGATACAGAAAAACACTGGAAGCTTTTAAGAGGCAAAAAGTAGAAAAGAAAACCCAACAGCAAAGGAGCAAATGCTATCCCAGACCCTGGCTCTAGTGCTGTTGCTGGAATGTAAGAGAAAGATACAGGCTCTGGCTAACTAAATATCATCAGGATGGATCCTAGGGAACCGTGAGGAAAACAGAAGAGAGGATTTGGAGAGCTGGAGAAGAAACCAACCACTATCAGCTTCTCAGCTGAAGCAGCTCAGTGGAGAAAGAAAAATTTCATGGATCCCAAAATCCACTTCTGATTTACAAACCCTCACTGAAGACTGTCTCACTCCTGCTGTGGAAAAAATCCCCAGAGGGCAAGATAAAGTTGGTGCCTTACAAAAAGGGATGCCACAATAAACACCACTCACGGAGAAAGACCACGTTAT
This sequence comes from Hylia prasina, assembly GCA_013397195.1. Lineage (NCBI taxonomy): Eukaryota > Metazoa > Chordata > Aves > Passeriformes > Sylviidae > Hylia > Hylia prasina. Next base: position 635,476 of record VYXD01012313.1, on the reverse strand, counting down.
GTACAAGCATACATTCATTCCCATCTTGATCCCTCAGCAAGGATGCCCTGTGCAAGTCAGTGATGTTCTCCAGAGCACAGCACATGAAGTCATGGATGTGCTCCTAAACACTTAAACTCTACTTCTGCTAGGGAAATAGTTAAAAATTCGCTCAGGAAAGAAAGTGTGACCAGAAAGGAGTGGTGGACATGAGCAATGCAAGGTGGGCATCCCCTTGCTTTTCTTTACATGGCTGCCCCCAAGGAGAAGGACTGCCTTCAGATGGGATCTAGCAAGATGCCAGATGGAGAACAGACAAGACTTCATTGTGCTTTGGTGCTGGATGAGCCTGAGAAGGTGCTGGGCTTTCCATAATGCAGGGATCAAACAGGACAACGTGATAAATAGGGAGAACTTCGCCTTCCACCACATGCACGTGACCTTGATGTATAAACACATATCCATGAGATTCACACCAGTGTTGGACACACTCTGAAGCTATGCCCAGCTCGTGCAGCCACTGGAGCAGAGCAGAGCACAGCAGCAGCAACACTGTGGACATCTTCAAGGCTCAAAAACCCCAACACACAGCCCCCTCTCCTCTCCCCCTGCCCTCAGTCACTGCCAAGCCCTTCCCTGCCCCTGAAGCTGCCTTGTGTATCCCATCCCACTGGGGGATGTGGCTTCAAATGCCAAGTTCCTGCCTTAATCTCTCATGAAGGCCACCTTGCCCGTGCTCACTCAGTCAGGGTGAAAACTGCAAAAAAGGTCTCCAATTTGGCAAGAACAAATCCCAAGGAACCACGTTACAATGATTCAGATCCACACAGCTCCATCCCCAAACTCTACGCCAGCTGTCCAGTAATTGCACTCATATGTACAGGAAAAAGAAAGCTACAGAACAGAACAAAATCAGTATTTTTTTCTTTTCGACGATTCACCCGCATTTGTCTGATAGTCGGACACATGCATGTCCTGCTGGCTTTAGCGATGGTCACGCATGCAAGACTTCAGTCCCAGTTACAAGTTAGGGATCCTCGAGGTCGGAGTGTTGCCCTCCTGTCACTCATTTCTTGTCCTCTTCTCCTGAAACAGAGGGCAAAAAAGACAAGGACAAGTGTTGGTGAGGGTTCAAAAGCAAACCAGCTCTGTGGTTTTGTTACCAGGAGTGGTTGCTCCTGGGTTGATCCCAGAAGGAACCTGGGATCCTGTCTGCACAGAGCCGCAGCTGTGGCAGCACAGGCTGTGTGAGGAGGAGGAGGAGGATGCCGCTCTCTGGGTGAGGAAGGTCTCTGCAAGAATTAGGAACAGGGATGAAGTGGAGCCATGTGGGAAGGTGAGTAGGCAGGATCCCTCCTTACTGCTCCTAATGAGGCATTATGCAGGGAAAAGCAGTGGCTCAGAGAGGAGGAAGCTCACTGCATCCTCCCACCCACCCCTGAGTGCCAGCCCCGCTGCAGCCTGAGACACAGACACTGCTCCATGGGCTGACACCACTTACACACACACTACCCATGGACCTACACCCATAAACACCTCCAAAACAATGAGCAAGGACCAACCTGCTCTTCACAGCCCCTGTCCCAGGGCTGCCCTCCTACCTTCTCCCTCCCTCCAGATGGATGGGGTTAGACGTGGAAAGAGACAGGCAACACACAGCCTGTAGGAAAGTGATGGTATCCAGCTTGAACTCCATGTGAGCAGCCTCAAAATCCCTGCCAGAACTTGACTTAGAGCAACTAGACCCCCAATTTTCAAACAGTTGACAGGAGTGTCCCTGATCCCTGAGGCAGCAGCTGCCCTCCAACCCGGGGTAGCTTGGTCTGCCCAGAAGAGATTTTTTTCCTTAAAAAAACCCCACCCAGAAGCAGCACTTGCTAAGGAGAGTGTGAAAAATCCCTTATCGGGAATCTTTTGACTGCATTTTTCTATCTTTCATCACTGCACACATCAAGAAATACATCTCACTGGGGACTGCTGTTCCTGTGCTCTTGATAAATAAGGGTCCTGCCCGGGGTTACGCACGAGGCCCCGCGCCTGCTGCCAACCCTGGTGCCGACAAGCTTTCAGGGGAATTAATAAATAACAGGCAAGAGAGAGGGAAAAGGCTTTCTTGCAACTTCTGCCAAAATCTTTTTCCAGTGCTGGCTGCAGAGCCCAGCTCTTGTGTCCTGGGATAAAATGGTTTGCTGTGATGGCAGCATCCCTCTGGATGACACTGCGGGCTTTGGTGTAAAGGAGGGATGCTGGCAACTGCACTGTATTAAATATCATTGCAATCATCAAAATAATCTCTTCCCCATTGAGCAGCATCTCTTCCCTCTCCTCCAGCAGCTGAACAGTCCCCACTGGGTGACATACCAGTGGTAATTTGCCAACCATGACACTTCCTCTAAATACATCACCCCATGGTTGTACACACAGGGCATGTGGCAGGCAGGGACAGGAAGGGGACATGGCTGCAGTGTTTAACCACAGTGGAAGCTCTTCAAAAAGTTGCTCTCAGGTCTCTAAAGTAACACAATCCTGGCATGGAGGAAGTCAGGTGCTTCCATGAGCCCTGCAACCTGCAACCAAGGGTCCAGCTCCCACATATTCAGGTCCCTGCATGCCAGTGTCCATCTGTCTTCCCTCACATTGGTGACAGGAGCAGGGGGGTGCAGCACCTGTTTGCAGGGATGATGGGATGGTCACAGTCCCTCTGGATGCTGCCTCACACCAGGGGTGTCACAGCCCTTCAGCACTTGCAAAACAGCAACTGAACAATGTGAGCTCAGCTCCTCCAAGGTCTGCTCCCCCCAGACAGCTGAGGCTTCTGGGGAAGTTTTTCCTTACTGCTTCTGACTTTCTTCAACAGGTAAAGGGTGCTGCTGGAGGGATGAAGACTCCCACTGCCAGTCCAGATCACTTCCTTCACCAAGGGAAACGCTGCAGCCCTTGTAGCTCTGAAAATGGCACATCTCCCCCCTTAAACCAGGGCACCCTGAGCTTCAGCTGAGACCCCGGACCCCAGGAGAAAACCAAAAGGGAAATTGTCCCCTCATCCCTTTGCAGTACCAGGGCAGCAACACTGGCAGCCTCCCTCTGCTCTTCCATTTCTAAAGCATGACACACAGACACATATGAAAAAACAGGAGAGAGGGAGAAATAAAAACAAGAAGCAAGGCAGCAGAGCTGTAAAATCCCATGTGGAGATTCCAGCACTGGAAGGTGCAGCACCACTCTCCTGCAGAGCATCCCACAGCTCAAGGGAATACTCAGCCCATGGGGACACATTCCTCTGCCAGCACCCAGCCAAGGTAGCTCCAGGCACAGATTACCCTACAAGGGCAGGCCACGGCCGCAGGCGCTCGCTCCGGCTCGTGCCAGGGAGAGGGATGCCTGCCTCTCTGCAGGGAGCACGGGCAGCTGCAGCAGCTCCTGTGCTCCTGGGGGAGTTCTGGGGGCTTCCCTCATTCCCAGGTGCAGGTGCAGAGGGGAAAATGAGGGTGAGCAGCTGCTTTTTGCTATATGCTGCAAGGTTTTTTGTGATGGGACATGGAGATTTTGGTCCCTGCAAATTTTGGGCTGTCTCGGATGCAGAGCTGCATCTGCCCCTGCCAAGGAGTGTGATGGACTTGTCCCTGCACTGCCACCTCTGCCAGCCACTCTCCTCTAGGAGGATGCTGAAGCCTAAAGCTGATGCCAGCTTTGCAGGGAAGTGCCCAAAGCTCCCTTGGTGATGGAGATGTTCACCCAAGGGAACAACCTCACCTGCACATCAGCTGCAGTGGCAGGAGACTGCAGGGCACTGTGCTGCCCATGGGAGAGGAGACAGGGAGCTGGTGGGGACAGGAACAGCCACCGTCTTGTATCTCCTGTAAAATGACCCCAGGGGCTGCTAGCTCAAGGACAAACAGCTGCCTGGATGCTAATCTGCCACAAAAGACACCAAGTCAATTCCTGTGCATCCAAACTCCTGATTTTCAGTGGCTCTGCTGCTGTCAGGGCAGGCATGTAGTTGTGTTTCAGGAAACACCTGCTTTGGGATTTTGCCCCTGCTTTTACCACAGCACAGGTGAGAAATTGTGATGCTCACCACCCAGACAGGGTCTGCTGCTGAAAGTGCTGAGAACAACCCCAGCAGCAACTCCAGCACCTGTGAGGGGTTTGCTTTGAGATGGTGAACATGAGGAGGTCCAGGGACAGTGCAGAAAGGGAGCAGGGTGGCCTTGGCAGTGGGCTGATGTGCACAGAGGAACATGAGCACTGGGGTTATCTCAGTGTCCTCCCTAGATTTGCTACTTGAGAACCACTCAGAAAAGAGACAGAGACTTCTGCAAGACCTTGGCACAGACGCCTGGAAACCTTCCTCCAGCATGCCACAGGACTCAGAGAGAGCAAACACTTGAATGCATAGAGCATGGAAAATATTAAAGATATACAGCAAGAGATCCCTGAGGGTAGTGAGGCCTTGTGAGCCTGCCAGCGTGTGACAGACCCCTGAGAACATCTCCCTGTTCCTGACCAGAACATCTGCAGCTCACATGAAGCCAACCTCAGCCATGCACATTCTCTCACTCTCACATTCACATCACCTCCAAAACTGAGACAGCAGAAACCTCAGAGGGCCCAGAGAGGAATGAAGGCAGCCAGATATGCAAAGCATGTGAGATGAAAGGCTGGACATGAGCAGAGTGATGGGGAGAGGAATGCAAAGCACTGAGACCCCAGTGAGAACTGAAGAGTCTCAGCTTTCTGCCATTTCAAGGGCAAGGAAAATCCAGCATAATGGAAACACAACTTATCTAAATCTCATCAAAGAGGAAACTTTTCCATGCTAAACCTGAAGCAGCAGAAATTGCAGCTCTACATTTGCATTCCTCAGCTGAACACCCCTGGCCATCCCTTGGAATGGGATGGGGAGACCATCCCCAAGCACTGTCTTTCAGGGACCAATTGCCAGCCTGGCCCCTGGCCAAAACTGCCATCAAGCACCTACGGCACATGCTTGTTAGGCCTTGTTTTGAAGCAAAAAACCAGAGACCACTGTGGGAAAGGAGATCCTGTCTGGGGAGAGTCCCTTGGCTCTATTATTGTGTCTCTGTTCTGTATCTAAGCCGTGTTCACCCAGACACATTCCAAGCAGGTCCCCACCACACACAAGCAAGACTCTGCAGGAAGCACAGGGATGCAGCATTCAGAGATGAGACACATAAGGAAGCCAACCCTTGCTCTGGAGTCCTGCAGGTATTCACCTGGTGCTCCCCGCTCATCTTGGGTCTTACTGTCCTGAGAATGCTTGGTAAAAAAATCACAAGACCACATATAAAAGTGGCTTTTGGAGGGTTTTTCCCTTGCTTTTCAAAGGCCAAAGGAATCAGGACGATGAAGAGTTTCAATTACTTCTTTCAAGTGGGATAATTTAAACATGGTGATTTTGCCACACAGCCGTGACAGAAGAGCTGCATGGGAAACTCTGGATCCATGAGACAGAGCAGCCCGTGAGCATCAGCAGCATCGTGACTGTGGGAATGAGGGAAGCTCAGAGGACCTGAAACATTGGGAGTGTGCTATAGGAGGAGAAAACTGAGCTGCTGAGCTGCTCTGATGGCACTTGAGATAATCGTGTGCCTACCAGAAACCTTGGAGCTGTGCAAGAAGAGCCAGAGAAAAGCCCTTCCTCCAACAGTGCTGAGATTTTACAGAGAAATACAAAGTGTGGGAGAAAGACAGACGCAGCCCCAGACCACAGATGGTGAAGTGAAGACCGAGGGCATGCATGGGATGCAACATTAACCAGCTCTCCTACACCCCAGCCTGGTGCTGCGCTGTAGAATTGTTGCTACAGGCTTGTAATCATGGATAAAACAGACCTGGATGTCTCATAGAGATTAAACAATTCAATAAGAACAGACTAGAAACAATTTCTATCTGGTTTGTAAAAACAGGAGCCCTGCACCTCTGTTTCTCTGAGCAATATCTGAGTTTCTGCATCAGCTCAACACAGGAAGAAAGGCTGACCTGAGCACCACATGCACACTGGGACACACTGAAAGGGAGGGAGACCTGTTTGAGATCATTTCCTGCCTGTAATACTTTCCCATCCCATATTTCCAGGTTCTTGCAAAGCTCTGCTCTATGAGAAACCAAATGCAGCTGTCACAGTGCCCCAAAGCCCTCCTTGACAGGGCTGGCCAGACCTGCCTTCAGCCCAGAAAGGCAAGAGTGGCTTTGCACAAATTTGTTGGGTCATTATTACAGGGTGAAGGGAAAAAGGAGTTTGCTATGACACAGGTTGCCTAAGGGATGAAAAGATGGTTTGAGCAAGGTGATGGTGTGGAAGGACATCCAGTCCCCACACTCAAGATTGTTCATCTGCCCCCAGAGCTTCCCTGAGCAAGGACAGTGCATTTCCTGCCCTCCTTCTCCCTGCTGTCACTGTCAGGGCAAGCTCAGAAAATGAATAATCCTATTTTCTGGAGAGGGGCCACCCCTGTGGCAGGCACAGCACTGCTCAGCATCCCTGGGCCTGCAGCCACCTCTGGGAAAACCCACGGGCTTAACTCAGTGCTGAGATATCCCCCACAGCAACATCTTTTGCAAGAAATGAAAGAAAAGATGAAATCATCTCTTTGGAGGGCTGCCCAAGGGCATGCTGTGATTTACAGCATGGAGCCCAGGAGCACACGGGAACTGCTGCTCCAGTGTCACAGGAGCTGCTTCTCCTCAGTTGGGCCAAGGGCTGCATCCTGAGTGGTGCTGGCCAAGGGTAAACCCATTAAAACCAGTTTATAAGGTGTTCAGCTCTCAACTGATCTTAGCACAGAGGGTGCCAACACAAAATAAGGATGGACAGAGGGGGGGTGGAAATCTGAGAGGAAAAAAGAAAGGGTTCCTGTTACAGAGCAGTGTTTGATTTGTTTTGATTTATAAGCAAAGGGATCCAGTTCCTGGAGGTTCGAGAGGAGTTTAATTAATAACCTGTGGCAGATTTATCTAATCCTCCAGCTCCAAAGGGAGCATTTCCAGCAGATGTAATTACCAACTGCTCTGCCAGGCGTGGCACCAGGAAGGAAGGGGGTAGGAGAAAAAGCTCCTTTGCACATCAGAGGTGGGTGAACATGCAGGTGCAGACATCACACGAGCAGAGGAGGTGAGGGGTCCACAAAGCCACCAAGACCCCAGGCCAAGTGCCACAGAGCCACCCTAACCCAGGGTGGTGCAGACCATGCTCACCATCCAGGTGGTTGCGGGAAAGGTACTTGAGTCCTTCATCCAGCAGGATCACAGGCAGGGAGATCTTCATCACAACCACCCACTGTGGCCAGCTCAGGGGGGTCACCTGGAAGATGAGCTGCAGGATGGAAAAGATTGGGCATGTCAGTAGGAAAGCAGGTGAGATATTTTGTTGTTTTAAGGATCACATTGTTGTATGGCAAAGGTTGAGAGAGGGTCATCCCAGGTATAAAGAGGGAGGATCCAGACAGCCCAAACAGGAGGATTTCTTCAAGGTCTGTCATGATCCCAGGTGGCTCTTGGCCAAGATGAGTAAAAAAAAATGTTCTTCATCTCCCCTGCAAATGGGGAAAGGGAGGCACAAGGCAGGACTGTGGGTTTATGTGCTCACAGGTGCTTTGCAGGTGACAAGGGACAATGCAAGCTCCTGGGTACAGAAACACACTTCATCTTAAGCACCTTTGGGCATCAACCAAGGCTTCCCCAACCTGCAAAGGAAGGAGACAACTCCTAAAGGGCTGAACCACCTTCTAGAGATATCTACAGCCTTTGCATTGCCCACAGGGAGAGCTTCTGACTCCTCTCTGATGGGGCAGAATGACTCCTATTTTCTTTGCTGGGTTGAGTCATGGAACCTGGTCCTGAGGGCACCTGCTGGGAACAACCATCCCAGACATTTCCAGACCCAAAGATTGCTCCAGGGATGTCCTTGTCCACAGAAGGTACAGGGAGGTGACAGAGGGCACTCACAGGCATGGGCTTGACATAGAGGATGAGGAAGTGCAGAGCCATGGACATGATGATGGCCCCCAGCAGCCAGATGTTGAGCCACGGTGGCATCCTCAGCAGCGACTGGTTCTCAGAGACACTGTGAAAGTGAGGGGACACTGTCAGCCCCAGAAACCTCCCTGCATCTGCCCGTGCTGGGAATTCTGTTTTCCTCCAGCGTGGAAGGCCATATGTTATATCCTTTATTTCCCAGGCTGTTCGTTGTCAGGCTTTGCTGCAAACTGGATGTGGATGCCCAACACAACCAGCAATGATGGATTAGGGCCCGTCATTAATGACCAAATCACTAAGGAATGCAGATCCAGGCCTTCCTTCACTGCTCTCAGCCACAACACAATGCCTTGGAGGAGTTTCTCTATGGAAAACCCAGTGGTCCCCTGTGAGGGTGTCTGAATGGCTCTGCTGAGCCAAAGCAAAGCCCTCAGCCCACCCACAGGCACTCAAAGAGACCCTGCACAAAATCAGTCATGCACAGAGCAAAGAGCAGCCCTGTGGCCACCACACCTGTTCAGAGCATTGCACATTTCGATTGTCACCAGCACAGACAGAGCCATCGTCGTTGGGTATCGCGACTCGAAGATCTCACAGTCAATTCCTTCGAAGATGGGGTTGTCCTCAGTGCACCTCATGAAGTTCCTCTGTCAGCACAGGAAACTGCTGGTAAATACATGGCAGAGCAGCAGGAAAGGCAGGAGAGAGGAGGAAGAGTCGACTGGTTGGGGGGCACGCGGTGAACTGGGTTGCTGCTAAATATCCCACAGTTCAGAGCAACCAATAAACTGCCCACAGTGACCCAGCTTCTGTTGGGGTTGGGCTTCAGGGGTGTGGCTGGACAGTGGCTTTGAGGCTCTCAGGTGCAGTTAGGAAGGATTTTAAGCATGTCTCCATCAGAAATCCATCTTTCAGTGCACATACCATTGGGATGTGATAGCACCTACTTTTCCCCTACCCTGGGAAGTTTTATGTGCAGTTTTCACATTAGCTACAGTAATGTAATGTGAGAACAGATCCCTCCCAATATGGGATGAGGCACAGAAGCTACTTTCAGCTTCTCTGAATCTTTCTGAATCTGAAACTTTCACTACTATGCTGGTGGCTGCCAGAAACAAGGCTGGAAGCAGCATGAGGGAGAGAATTTGCTTCTGTTTTCAATTACTGTCTTCTCCACTAGGAATTTGGGAATGCTACAACCAACACAGAGGAAAGGTAGATGAAAGACCCCAACATGTGAATTCACACCCCCACCCATCTGCTCCAGCTGTCAGCCTGTTTCCCTCCTGACTCACCAGCTGATGGAAGGAGACCTGTGGTCCCTCGGCGTCGTACAGGAACCACCAGGTCGCCGCGCCCACCGTGGCCAGGCCCACGTACACTGTGGCCAAGAGAGACACCCTTACCCCAGCCCCCAGAGAGAGGCCCCTGCCCCACGACACCCAGGCTCCTACCACTCTCTCTACAAGGCCTTTTAAGGATAAACTGTCCAATTAAAAAATAACACCTAAATTATTTTTACTTTTAACCCAATAACCAACCACCCGTAGCCTGCAATGCAGACTTTTTTATCCAATTCCAAAATACCACCCAGACCCATGAAGAAAAAAGTGAAAAAGAAGGACTGGCCTCAGCACTAAAACCTCCATCTTGCTTTATATATATTACTATATTCTAAAACCTTAAACTCTAAGTTTTCCACCATGTGATATCGCACACTTCTATTCAATCTACCCACTCATAATCCCAATTCCATCACTCAATTTTAGAAGCCTTCTCCACGGCCTCGGGTCTAATGCAGTGTTTTCTTGGGGGGGTCAGTGCCTGTCAGCACAGAAAGTCTAAAATTCTCAGTGACCAAGGTTCCAACATCCCAACAGTGCCCACCCACACGGACAGCACCCACCTCCTACGGCCAGGTAGCGGAAGAAGAGCCAGCCACTGATGAGGGGCTCCTTGGGGTTGCGGGGCTGCTTGTCCATGATGTCCAGGTCGGGGGGGTTGAAGCCCAGCGCGGTGGCCGGCAGCCCGTCTGTCACCAGGTTCACCCACAGCAGCTGCACAGGGATGAGGGCCTCGGGCAAGCCCAGGATGGCTGTCAGGAAGATGCTGCAGGGACAAAAACAAGAGATACGAAATTAGACAGGATCTGGGCAGCCACGGTTCTGTGTCATGCAAGGGGGAGAGAGCATCTGGATCCAAAGCCCCAAACTGAATGTTCACCCCAAGTCCTGCAGATGAACACACAGCCCCTGATAAGGAACTTGAAGTCCAGCACTAAATTTTGCAGCTGAAATTTGTTTCTGTGGCTATTAAAATTTGCTTTGCAGTTGTAACCCAACTACTGATGTCCCCACAGCCACAAAGGTTCCCATTCCCAGCAGAAACACCCATGCTGAAATGCAAGGGGCAAAGGATGCCCAAGTGACCTCAAGGTTGTGCTGATGTTGCTGAGGACTGGAAGGGATGGGCAGGGGCAGGGATAGCTGTGACTGGGTGACAGCAGCCTGTGCACAAGTATCTGCACCCAGGTCAGGCACTCGCATGGGCTTAAATAGGCAATACCTTAACAGAACAGGTCCTGCAGGTCGGCAGGACTGTAAAACTACAAAAAAATAAAATCTCCCTGCCCTTGGGCAATGAGACATGGTGCCTGGGATCACCAGTTCGGGCACTACATGTTGCTGACTGCAGGTCACCCGTCCCAGGGGATGTGTCCCCCCCACTGCTGCAGCATGGTGCCCAGTGTGGGAGGCTCTCACCAAACGACCTCCCCGACGTTGGAGGAGATGAGATAGCGGATGAACTGCTTCATGTTGTTGTAGATGGCCCTGCCCTCCTCCACGGCCGACACGATGGTGGAGAAGTTGTCATCAGAGAGCACCATCTCAGCAGCTGACTTGGCAACGGCCGTGCCCGACCCCATGGCGATGCCAATCTCCGCCTTCTTCAGGGCCGGGGCATCATTGACACCATCACCTGTCTGCACAGAGCCGTGGTTAAACGTGCAAGGGCCTGAGCAGGGTGGGGAGGTGGGCACAGGGAGGTGGCAGGGTGTCCCCGAGGGCTCACCATGGCCGTGATCTCATTGAAGGACTGGAGGTACTCCACGATGCGGGACTTGTGCGCCGGCTCCACGCGGGCGAAGCACCGGGCCTCGCGGCACGCCTGGCGCTGCGCCTCAGGGGACAGCTCGTCGAACTCCCGGCCCGTGTAGGCCTTGCCAGACACATCCTCGGTCTCCGAGAAGATGCTGATCCGGCGGCAGATGGCCACTGCCGTGCCCTTGTTGTCACCGGTGATCATGATGACACGGATGCCGGCCTTGCGGCACATCTCGATGGAGGAGGTGACCTCTTTGCGGGGAGGGTCCAGCATCCCCACACAGCCCACAAAGGTCAGGTTGTTCTGGGAGGGAGGGACACACCCCAGACCCACATTAACCCCTTGGGAGGCATTCACTTCCCCCCCTCCTGTGAAACCACCCTGGGCTTCCCAGGATTTCCCCTGGGAAGAAACTGTCAAGAGGTTTCCCACCAACTGCCCCAGAGATGCACTCTACAGCCCCAATCCAACAGGATGCTGCCATCCCCTCTGCTCCTCACGTTTTCTCTTTGCTCCCCTCCTCCCTATCCCTCACAATGGTCTCCAAGGCCCTCTCAGCAGTCACTCCACAGGAAAACATGCTCAGGGAGATGGGGCTTGTTATCCTTCAGATGGGCCCCTGAGGTTTGCAGAGGAGATGAGCCATTACACTGCCCACAGAGAAACCAGAGGGGACATACTGCTGGCCAAGCTGGGAGTACACGAGGAAACTTTGGGAATAAGGCAGAAAGCTCCTGGCCGAAGCTGCAGTCCGTACCTCGTAGCGGGCGAAGGCGGCGGAGTCGTGCAGCTCCATGGTCTCCCTGCGGGCCGGCGAGTCGTGCGTGGCCAGGGCCAGGCAGCGCAGGGTGTCAATGCCCATGCCCCAGTCCCGGATCCTGCCCAGGATCTTGTCCCGCACCGGAGCCGTCAGCGGGACCTTGGCAGTGCCCACGCGGACGTGGGTGCAGCGCTCGATGACGCTTTCCGGGGCACCCTGCGGAGGAGCAGAGGGCTCAGGGGCTGGAGCCAAGCTGGAGGGGAAGTGCCAGAGGGAGGGAAGCTGCCGAGTTTGGGCAAAGGCGGAGGGAATCTCCCCCAAATTCCAGCGCACATCCCGGCCCCGTGGCTCAGGGCACTAGATGGCAGCCTCCGACCGAGCACACCGGGATCGCACCCCGGAGCGCCAACCCACACCAGGTCACCAAGTCTGCTGGAGAGCCGGCTGACTCCTGCAGAACCTACACATCCGCCCGAGATACTCCCGCCCCACAGATCCCTGTGCTCCGACCTCCCGGGGATGAGGGCTGTAAATCCGTGCGGAAAAAAACATGGGATACTCAGCGGATGCTTGTGATGCCTTTGCAATTCAGGAAAACATTTCCTTTATCATCCCAGCATCTCTCCCCAGCCCTTCTGACCAAAGGACCCTGACATTGCTTTTTAATATGGAACTTGCAATCCTTCTATTGCACCTCTTAAAAAGCTCACCCAGGGCCAGAGGCTTCAGACGGTCCCAGCCTGACCTGGAGGGCAGAGTTCACCTACCCAGATCATCTCCCAGTGGGAACAACAATATTCAAATCTTCTCAGAGTCAGCGGGGAGAAATTCCACCACATCTCTTCCCTTGGGAAGAAAATGCCCTATGAAACACTATTTTATTTCTGGTTACAGTGGAAAACTGGACATCATCCTTTGGGCATTACTGGCATCCGGAGGGTCTAAGCCTTTAATAAAGGCAAGCGCCCAAATTTTGCACGAGGGCAGCTCTCCCTTGCCCCAGCACCAGCACACTCAGCACCTTTTCCTTCCTCTAAATCACCTCACTCCCTTTTTTCCCTGATCAACATAGCAAAGACTCACCTCCTCACTGACCCCACCAGCCTGCTGGATCCTGGATCACCAGGAAGACAGAGTGTGAGAGGAACTGCAGAGCATCATCACTGCCCTGTGCAGCAAGGGCCAAATCCTGCTGGGTGTGCAGGGGGGAGCTGGACCCTGCAGGAGCTTTGCCCCTACCTTGACAAACATCTTGCTGCCCATGGAGTTGTTGCCAGGCCCGGTGGGAGTGCAGTACACAGACATGGACTTGCGGTCCCGGGAGAACTCCAGGGTGCACTCCTTCCTCATCAGCTGCTTGATCACCTGCAGGAACAGCACTGGGCTGAGCCAGGACGTGACAGGGACACCAGTGCCCTCTGCCTTGGCTGACAACCATGCTGAGCCCCTGGGATGGGAGGAGAAAGGCAGCCACAGGAGACAGGAAGGATGGGACAGGGCTGAAAAAAAACTACTGGAAGTACTGGAATTATCTGCCTGGGGAGGTGGTGGAGTCACCATCCCTGGATGTGTTTTTAAAAGACTGAATGTGGCACCTGGTGCCACGGTTTAGTTCAGGTGTTAGGACATGGGTTGGACCCGATGATCTTGAAGGTCTCTTCCAACCTAATCATTCTGTGGTTCTGTAGAAGCTTACAAGCTTTCTGTATCAGAAAGGAGTCAGGAGATTTATTACAACCTGCACAGACCTATCCAGGGAAAAATGCTGGAACAGAGAGCCCTTTGAGCAAGTAAAGACCTTATAAGATCTAAAGTGGAGGAAATACAGACCCAAAATAAAGTGTAATTTCACCCAGGAGTTTCACTGGAGTAGGGGAATAGTCAACACAGGATATTTTCAAGTCAAAAATAGATGTTTCCAAGGAGCAAGTGTCACTGGAGCTGGCAAGGCTCTGTGAAATAGGGTTTGGTTCATACTGGAGGGTGGCTGCTCAGTGCAAACTGGGCACCTAAAAATAACTCCAAACTTCCTCATCTGCAGCCAGAGTTTGGGCTATCACTCAGAGGGTCTTTCCTGCCTGAGCAGGGAGTGGACTGAGTCAGAGGCTCAGGAATCACCTGCTCCAAAGCTCCATGTACTCTGGTCCTCAAGGCCCTGGCACAACCCCTGGCACAACAAGGGCCATTGTTCCAAAATCAGTTCACCAGGAGAGCCTGGACATGACATCCTTGTGCCAGATCAGTCCCTTCGATCATTGCAAGTGTTTATTGCCCAAATATCAGACATCCTACATCCCTCCTCTCCCTCCTGTCCCCCAGTGCTGTAGCTGACAGGGGCTTATCTCCACTCACTGAATTGCAGGCATTGGCTCTCTCCACCTTGGAGAGTTTGCTGAGGTCCGTGTTGAAAACATTCATCTTCTCCACCAGGCATGTCAGGGCTGTTTCAGTGGCTTCCCCCACCTTCTCATAGACTTTTTTTGACTAGAGGGCAGAAAAAAAAGAGTTTAAGCTTTAGAGCACATCCTCCACGTGCTGCTGCTGCCCCTAAGGATGCTGTCACCCACCACCAAGAGCATCCCCTTGGGATGAGCTGAAGGAAGGGGATCCCAAGGGACAAACTCTCCTGGCTTTGCCCTGAAGCACAGCAAGAGCACCACCCCACCCTGCCCTGGCCCTGGTGCCCCCACACCTCATTGTAGTCCAGCGAGGAGTCATTGCAGAGGGCACAGATGGTGGCCAGCTCCACCAGCCCGTCGTACTGCCCGCACTGCACCGGCTGCTCGTCCTTCAGGCTGCAGGCAGAAAACAACCCCAACAGCCTTACACCAGCTCACACCTTCAGACACACTCAGCTCACCCTAAAGATCCTTCTAGAGGGGTATATAGCCTATATGTCACTCTTGTAAAGGTGGAAGCAAAAGCCCAGTTAAAGCCCCAGTGCTGGTGATAAATCCTTGGGTTCCCATTTTGTACTTTATTAAATGGGGCAGGACTAAATTGCAAATAAAATGTCACAGGAGGCAAATAAATTCTGGAAGTGGCCCAGAATAAAGGGGGCTGCAGGGGAGCTCAAAGGAGCAAGCAGGGGCTGTTCACAGGCTGATGATGAAGGTGATGGACCAGAAAAAGGGGCAAAGAAATTCACGTTAACATCCACCCCCTCAGGGGTTTCCATTTGCTTTGAGTCCAGAGGAGCTGTGGAACCAACAGCATGTTCCTTCTCCTCCCTGTGATGCTGCTTCACACTCTGCAGGGAACCCAAGGGAGCATTTAGGAGCAGCAGAGAGCTTTAACAGCTGCACTGCTGTGACTGCTTCCAAGCAAGTGGTGAACTGTGATCTTTGCTTCCTAAATAGCAGCTCTTTGCTAAGGAAAGGAGCAGCCCTGAACACTCCAGGCAAGCCAGATGCTTCTCCTTGCCTGGTGGTAAGAATGGTAGCAGTGGTTTTGAAGGAAATAAAAAATTATCCTGGTTCCAGCAGAGGTAACTGCAGGTTAGAGCTGTACAAACCCAGCCGGTCATATGCTGGCTGGAAAAATAATTTGTCAGGCATTTACTAGGATCAGCTTATTCCACTGTTGGTTCCCAATGGAAAGAACATTTTGGAGCCCTTGTTACAGCTCAAGAGCGGAAAACACAGAGCAGCCAAGAAAATCTGAAAAATCTGTTTGCTGAGGGAGACAAAGCCGCTCTGGGCTGTGAGTGGGAAGGGAGATCCACTGCTCCTGCCCAGAGATGCTGCCTGGCCCTGGGCTCACAGGAAGGGACAGTGGGTGGAGGAGGGAGCTGCAGACACACCAAGCATGACTTTTGCAGCGTGGGAGCCCTGGACATTGCTGGAAAGGGATGGGAGGTTACAGCCCCATCATCGGCAGTCCCTGCATGGAGCCAGGTGAGACCCATGTGCTGGGAAAAACATCAGCAAAGGTGCTGCTGGCTGGGTGCTGTGTGAGCAAACCCAAGGCCCAGCATGAAATATCCCCCTGCCAGGGCCAGGTTAAAGCAAACAAGCATTTCAGTCCCACCAGCCCTGGGGCAAGGGGGGTTCTCTCTGTGACACCTCAGCAAGCCCACACATCCCTCTCCATACCCAATACAGGCACAGGGCTAGAGCAAAACTCAAGAGCAACACAAATTGTCACAGACCAACACAGTGGCCCTGAATGCAGTCCCCAGAGGATAGGGGACACTGAGCTTCAGAGGTTGGCAGGCACAAGTTCAGCCCCCCAGTCCTCCTCAATTTTAATTCAAATGAACTGACTGACACCAGCTTATGACTTGGCTAAGTTTTTAATGGAGATTCCTAGCCAAGGATCAAATTTGCTGTATGAATATTCATGAAATTAAGTCTGTAGCTGAGATGAATTACAGCTGCTCCATGGATGAGCAGAAGGGACCATGGTGACAAATGTGTCTGGGATCACTGAGCAAAGCGAAGGGGAGCAGAGAGTGCTCCCACCACCAGCTGAGCTTCTCAGCTGCCTTCTTCCCAGACTTTGCCACACTGGGGGCCACCCCCTCCTTCCAAAGGAACAGGAATAAATAAATACAACAGCAGAAAACCCCATGTGTGTGGTAATGCTTCAGGGAAAAGCCCCCAGCTTGGCTTTGGCTGCAGCTCTGCCAAGCCAAGTCAGCCCAGAGACACACCCTGCCATCAGCAGGATCCTGCCCTGGGCACACCAGCCATGGGAGCCATCCCTGCTGTGCACACAGGGCTCAGGGAGCACTTTCCCCATGGGGTTTCAGCCCTTTGAAATCCCCTGGACCATTGCTGGTGGCTCCTAGACAAGCTGCCCTCCTGCTCAGGGCAGGGGAATCAGCCACCAGTCAATGCCCAAACTGTGCAGGCTCCGGAAACGTGGACCGTCATGACCTACTGCAAAAATCCTCGTTCATCACCATGCCTACATTTGTCATCTTCTCTGGTGCACAGGTGGGCTTGTTTGACTGGGATTGCTAAGAAGGGAGAGCCAAGTGTGTGGAAGCCCCTTTGCTGAGTAGTGGGAAGGCAGAGCCAGGGTGAGCACCACCCAAATTAAGTGGGGCTGGATGTGAGGGACAGTGAAACGACTGCCCTGGCCCCCATGAACAGCAGAGTACAGTCAAACACCCAACACTTGCAAGCCCAGTGTGGCCAAAGACAGTATCCCCATGGACAGGACAGCAAACCACCATGAAACACCCTCCTTTCTCCCCAGCTCATGGGGTGGCCATGAACCCAATCCTGCCATCCTCTCCCAGCTGTGCTGCCAGCCCAGGGCCACCCCGTGTCCCTGTGGAGGGGAGGGGACCCTCACTCACATCTGTCCCTCGGGGGCGTAGGTGGAGCCGGTGATGCTGAACTCGTGCAGGCTGCACTGGGTGCCCTCCACCTTCTCCATGATGAACATCTGCCAGGAGGAGAGGTGGAAACAGAACATTAGGCAGCAAATTTTGGGTACAAACCTCATGCCCAGCCTGGAAACCCACCAGCTGGTACTGTCCCTGTTATAGCCCTGCTGGCATCAGGCTCAGGCCCATCCCTGCTCAGCCACTACTCCTGGCTGTCCCCAGATCATTCCAGCTCTCCTCTACCTTTTTCATGTTTGCCTCCTCCAGCTCTTTCCCTCTCTAGGAGAGGAGAGATGCCAAGCCTGTTCTTAAGAAGGTGCCTGTGTTTTTCTTGGAGCAGAGAAGGAGCTGGGTCAAGGTTTCCACTCCTGCCCTGGAAAGCCTCTGCAGGGCAGGATCCAAGCAGCTGCCCCTGCCACCCCTCTCAGCCACCGGCCTTGTGCCTTACTGGGATCACAGCTCAGCTCAGTAATAAAACCCCAGTGAGCCATAAAAGTCCCCCACACTGTTTTTAGTGATTTTTGCCTTTCAGAATCCTTCCAGTTTCTCTTTTGCTGCTGTCATGAGACAAATCCCTCAAACTCTGAAATAAAAATTAAAATTCCCCTCTCCCCAAGCTCTCACAGTCCCCCCTTGTCCCCTCCCAGCACAGCCCACCTTTGTGGGCAGCATCCCCTGGGAACAAGAGCAGAGCCTGACCCCAGCCAAGGAGACCATTCAGAGATGCTCATTTCTGCTTCTTGTTATTTATGACCCACACTGAAGCCAAAAAGCACCATAACAAATAAGTAAATAGATAAATAAAACTGGTTTCGTAAACGCATTTCAATTGGCAATTGCAAAATCATTTTGCAAATGATTTAATTTGGCTGCAGAAAAGTGCTGCTCTCCTCAGCTCTATGAACTTGCTGAGTGCCTCCAGAAAGCAGGTGCAGAGAAAACTGTCCCGCTCCAACCTGTCTCAAAATAATTGTTATTTCTCTATTTATTTTCCTCTGGTTATTTGAGTTGTTCCCCAGGAGAGGGAAGCAACAGATGCTGGAGGAATCAGCAGGCATCACCCAGCACCAGGGATGCAACAGCTTTCTTACCACCCATTTCTCTGCCTTCCACGTTTCCTCTGGCAACAAACAGAGGTTAATTTGCTATTATTGTTAATTATTGTTAACAATACAAGGACACCATGTCAGTGCAGCCATGCTGGCAGGTGTGAGCCTCCCCCACACAGGAGGTGTCCCCAGGTATGAGCTTAGAGCCAAGCCAAGCAATAAAGGGCACACTCCCAGCGTGTTTAGCACCAGGACACCCCGGGGGGTTTGGTTTTCTCACCTCCCTATTTTACAGGTTTAGGCAAATGAGCAGGTTCAAAGCATACATCTCCTATGTGAGTAATTCTGAGCCCAAACCAACCTCCCTGTGACTTCCCAGCTGTTTGCAGATATCCCGTTTATTGGGCTAATGCCCTCAGCTCCTTTCCCAGGGCCCACCATGAAGGCCCATCAGCATCCCTGAAAGGCTTTGGAGAAGATAATGAGCCAAAGTGCTGCAGAAGAGGTGTCCCAGGTCCTCTGGAGGCACTAGGCTCCTCTGGCAGTGGGTGTAAACTCAAGAAAGAAAGCAAAACCACATCCTATTTCCTTTAGTAACAACCCCCCCAGAGATGACAGGCCCAGAACCTGTGTGATGCACCCAGTCTGAGACAACATCAAAAGGAACCTCCGGAGGCTGAGCAGCCCTCATCTTTTTCTTGAGACACCCAATGCCCTCAGCCTTCCAGCAGGCCAAAATCTCCTGGCCTCTTCAGAAAATGCAGTCCTGAAACACCAACCAGACTCATTTATTAAAACAGCTGAAAGCACCCACCCCAGCCACTGATGGGTTTGCCTGATATGGGCCTGTTTGTTTTCAAATGCTCATGGCTACAAAACAATTACTACTTTCACAATAGCGTCCTTCTTATTAAAAAAGGGAAAAGGAAAATAAAAAAAAAACCAAAACCATTCCAAGCTCTTTATTTTTCCATGCCTTTTAAAAAAAGGTGCTACATAACCCACAGAAACCAGAGGTTATATCAAATTTCCTGCTGCTCCCAGCTTGCGTGACTGGCCGAGCATGGGGGCAGCCAGGGCCCTGCAGAGGTGTTTGCAGGGTTTTGGTGTGATCAGAGGATCACACAGTGATTTGGGTTGAAAGGGACATTAAAACTTACCTCGTCCCACTTCCCTGCCATGGGCAAGGGACACCTTCCACTATCCCAGGGTGCTCCAAGCCCTGTCCAACCTGGCCTTGGACACTTCAGGGATCCAGCGGCAGCCTCAGGCTCCCCTGGGCAATCTGTGCCAGGGCCTCCCCACCCTCACAGGGAAGAATTTCCTCCTCATATCTAATCTAAATCTCTCCTCCTTCAGCTTAAAGCCATTCCCCCTTGTCCTCTTGCTCCAGGCCCTTGTCCCAAGTCCCTCTGCAGCTCACTTGGAGCCCCTTTAGGCACTGGAAGGGGCTCATGGGTCTTCCTGGAGCCTTCTCTTCTCCAGGCTGCAGAGCCCAGCTCCCTCAGCCTGTCGATGTTCTGGCAGATTTCCAGGCTGAGAAGTGGGCAGGTTTGTGGGCAGTGGAAACAGTCCAGAGGAAATAGCTGTGTCTTAAGCAGTTAAGGGCAGAACTAAAGTTTCCATCACAAAAATAATATGAATAATATCAGGAGCAATAGAAGGAGGTGGGAATGCTGCAGCTCAGCTGGGGGCTGCTGAGCTGCTGACAAGTCTGGCTCAGAGAGGGGCTGCCCAGCCTCTTGTACTGCACAGTGACCAGCAGCAGCCCAGGGCCTCCCCATGCCCTGAACCTTTTAAAGCCACACCAGGGAGTTGGGGGTTTAATGCAAGAGAGAGGCTGGAAGGAAAATGTAACTACACACTCACAAGGAGTGCACCCTTCTCCCAAAGGGTTCCAGCATCTCTCTTCCTCTCCTGTCCCGTGGATCCTGCCCTGGCCTGGTGCTGTATCACACAGCTGGATGCTGCTGGTGGGCATTTGTAGGAAGCAAAGGGCACTCGTGGATGCACCATCCCTGGAGCAGCATATGGCAGCAGCTGTGGGCTCGTGGGGAAGACAGGTGTGAAGGATTCATCTCCACTACTCTATTTTCTGTAGTGTCTTTAAAAGAACTACTCATCAAGAGGCAGACAAGGCAGGATCGCTGTCTGGATTGTAAGAGCTGTAATCATCAGTCACTGTTCCACCAGTCAACCCATGGATCAGTATCATTTTCCTCCTGCTCTGGAAGCAGCCCCAGCCAACAGGCACCCACTGGCAATTGGCACAGCCCCTGGGGACCCCCAGCCAGGTCTCCCAGTAAGTAGTGACAGGTTTAGACAGACAATAGTGCTGAGCCAAGGCACAGTGCCCTGGAGACTGCAAAGCAAACAGTGCCTGCACAGCTCCTGGGCAGCTGCACCAGCAATGGGAGTTTGCACCTCCAGGCTCTGCTACAAGCTTTGGAAAATAAACCTCTTTCTGCTCTTGCTCCCCAGAACACCAGCAGCCATCTCAGAGACAGCCAAATATCACTAATCACTTCCTCCCTGACTTGGGGTGCCAGCATCTTCCCCCCTGCCCTGAGCCCACATCTCCACTTTGGGTCCTGATTTTCACATGCCACCTTCCCAGAAAATTAAGGTAGGATGCATAAAAGGGTGCTGCAAGTTTTGGAAGAGTGATTTAAACGTGTGAGAACAGAGAGAGCTGTGAAGCTTCCATGTCCCTTCTCCTCCTGCCAGGCTCCCATTGCTCCCAGCTCCATGATCATTCCATGGTTGGGAGGAGGTTGTTCCTGGTTCCTCCAGGGGCTGGGGGAGATGGTCACCTCAGAGACCATACAGTGACACAAACCACAGGTTTGATCTGATTTACTAAGTGGGTTTGTGGCTTGGTGACTGTAACCTTGGGTGGACTCGAGGTCAGAGCAAAAGCACCAAAGTCTCGCCCATCCTGGGCGGATGAAGTCCCAGCACAAAGCACCTCATTTTGGGTGGCTTTGGGGGGCACAGACTCACCCCTGCTGACCACCTGGGGCCACACGTGTCCTGCTGTGCTGGCTCAGACAGCACCCTGGCCATGAGATCCAGAGACACAGCACAGCTCTTGGAACCCAGCTGAGGGTTTGAAATCTGACCTGAAGCCTTTCAGGAGTCACTTCACAGCTCGACAGATCTGATGCCAGCAGTGAGACAGTGAGCAGGCCCCACTCAGCAGCAGGCCCTGCAGCCTGCTCACCCAATTAATGGGCAAGTTAATGAAATCACACTCAATTAATACATTTTTCAGGTTATTGATAGGGTTTTCTGGCTGTTCACCCCCATGGCTGTGCTGGCTGTTTGGCACAGGAGCATGTCCTGGACATGCCACGGCTGCCCAGCACAAATATTTACCCACCTGCCACTCCCAGGGCCCCGGCAGCCCTGTCCTGCCCACGTCAGCATGGGAATCCCTGTCCATTAAACATTAACAGCCCTGGCTTTGTGTCCTGGGGCCAGCCCTTCTCCCAGTGCTGTGCCCTGAGAGCCAGGATCCAGCCAGGTGAATAAACTGATATTGGAACGGGCTTATGGGCACAGGGACTGGAGGATAGTTTGACTTTTTAATTGATTTTTTTTTTTTTTTGCAAAGTTGCTGAGTTTATGCTGCACATGTCAATTGATGCCAAAACCCTTGTATGTCACTGCCCCACTCTGTCCCTGTCCCTGCCTCAGTGTCACCATCCTGACTCCTGACTGTGCCACACTGCAGGGAACGGTGGCACTTCTTCCCAAGTTCAAAGAGCAGACCCTCCAGTAGGAGGTGGTTTGGGAAGGCATGGTCACTCCTCCTCCTGCAGTAGGCAGAGCTCAGGAGGCCCTAAGCACTGGGGTCACCCTGTCCTTGCTTTGCTGCATCACTGGCTCTGAAAACAGGGCTGGTGGGAACCTCCTCCTCACGTGGGACATGGGCAGTTTGGGCCTTACTTTGTTCCAGCCCTGTCTTGTTCTGTATCATTCACAGGGCAGAAATACCAGACATTTCCATTCCTCTGCAGTTTGTGCGGAGCTACCCAGTGGCCAAAGCCTGTGGCCAGTTGGCAGCACTGTCACAGCTTCCCACCACACTATCTGCGTGTCAGAGAGCAGGGATGTTGGCCAGGTCCCCTTTTTTTCCCACAGCAACATATTTTCCAAGGCTCTCCTATAAAAACGACATGCCAAAGCCATGTAAAATGCTTTCCTGACACTCATGGATTAATGGGAAAACTGAGAAGTACTCAGACAGTCCAGGCTTTCCTAACAAGTCACCTCTCCACATGGCCAGTTGTGGGAGCAAAACTCTGGTAGATGAGGAGCCTTCAAACTCTTCACCAAGCTTCAAATGCTTTTCATGGGTCCAGGCTTTGTAATTTTGCATGCTCCAGGATTTCTCACTGGTTAGGTTAAAAACAGGGGGGAAAGAGCAAGAGGCTGATTGCACCGGCATCTCCAGGAGCTCCATCTCAGCATCACATCCCAGCAGGAAGAAACATTCCCTGGAAAGTGACCCCTGAAATGAGACTACAACACAGCACCTCCACAGTGGAGTGTTGATAAAGTGAGTTTCCTAATTACACCCAAGCCAAGAGAAGCCCTGATCCTTACTGACCCTGGCCAGGGGAACCTCGAGGCTTCCTATAAACCCTCTTCCCTGCCCACCCCCACATTCCTAATGGGACACAGCTCTGGTGAGGACACAGAGCCCATCACCACAGCATGGGCTGCTCTTAAGCATCTCCCCTGTGTAAGAAATAGATTTGTAGAGAATACTCAAAGCCTGACAGAGGGCTCACATAGAATGTATCTGTATGCAAACTTCAAGACAGAAAATGCTGACTTCAAAATGCCATAGAATAGGACAGACATTGTTGAGAGAGAAATAGAACTAAAAACAAGTTTCAAATGATAGCCTTGCAAATAAGACTAGATACTTAGAGAGAGGAATAGAGAAACAGAAATAGAACTATGTGGGCCTGATATTTCTGAGTCTGTAAGGTTTTCAGCCTGTGAGTGGCTGATTTTCTTACAAAGGGAAGATTTCTTCGGAGAATTTTCTTTCAAAGACAGGGCCTGTAAATAACTATTTTCTTCTCATAACATTTCTAAGTTTTCATAACAACCTCTCTCTCAAGTGTTGTTTCTGTGACTTAACCAATGGAGAGAGGTGTCAATTCTATAGACCAGTGATATGCCTTTTTATTGCAGCATGTTATAAAAAGGCTGGATGAATTGTAAATAAAGCCTTCTGATTCTCTTCAGCCTTCTGACTGGAGTCAAGCATCTTTATTTCGTGTCCGATTGCAACATTTCTATTCTTTCTTAGAGAAGAGAAACAGAACTACAAAAGATGCATTGCAGTAGGACCCACAACGGGTAATTTTAGATGACTTGCTTTAAAACATTAAGGGCATTGTGTAGCTAAAGCTGACAGGCCAAGAAACCCTTATAATGTACTGTAATTATGAAATAGATGAGAAAAAGTGCATAATGCCACACCCCTGCACCCCAGACCCGAGCCCAGCCGCCTCTCACCCGGCACACAGACATCTGGTTGGTGGTGAGGGTGCCGGTCTTGTCGGAGCAGATGACGGAGGTGCAGCCCAGGGTCTCCACGGAGGGCAGGCTCCCGCCGATGGCGTTTTTCTTGGCCATGCGGCGCGTGCCCAGCGCCAGGCAGGTGGTGATGACGGCCGGGAGCCCCTCGGGGATGGCGGCCACCGCCAGCGCCACCGAGATCTTGAAATAGTAAATGGCGCCGCGGAACCAGGAGCCGCCGTGCACCGGGTCGCTGAAGTGGCTGATGTTGATGACCCACACGGCTATGCACACCAGGAAGATCACTTTGGAGAGCTGCTGGCTGAACTCATCCAGCTTCTGCTGCAAGGGTGTTTTCTCAGGCTCGGTCTCCACCATCTGGTTTCGGATCTTGCCGATCTCGGTGTACACCCCGGTTGCAATAACGATCCCTACGGCCTTCCCAGCTGCAATGTTGGTGCCCTGGGAGGGGAGGAGAGGAGCAGAGTGCGTATGTGGGCAGGAAACCTCTTGGTCTGGGCAGGGAAATAGGTTGCTCATTGTGAAGGGAGAACGTGAGATCTTGGTTAAGGGGAAAATGGGACATCTTGGGTTTTTATATAAACCCACCCTAAGGAGCAGGAGAGCCTTTCCTGAGAGTTGTAACCCCTCGAGGACTTGGCTTCTGCCTGAGAAGAACATGAGACAGGAGGAAACCCAAATTTGCAATAGCTCCAGGCTCAACCACAAACCTCTTCCCCATCTATAATGCATCCTACTTGACGGGAAGAAAGTGCTCTGAGATTGCCCAAGGTATTTAAAGGCCTTATGTGCCACAGCCCAAATGAAATCCAAATGAAGCAGGTTCTTATTTTTATGGATTTGGGGCTCTTTTTATGGATTGAGGTCTTACGCATGCACTCCCTTTCTCTGCTGAGAGATCTGGCACATCCACCAGCCTCTGCACTTTGGAAAACCACAGGAGAGGTGGAGACAGGTATAAGGGACTTACAGAGAAAAGCATGTTCTTCTTGTCCTGGTTGACAGCCCGGGGATCAGGGATGGGGTCAGCGTGTTTGATCACCGACACAGACTCCCCTGCCAAGACAAGAGGAGAGAGATGGACCAGCCATGTTCCCTCTCCAGCCTCAGCTCATCCCTGTTCCAAGCCTGCATCACACACCCCACAGCACTCTAGAGCAGCACTCTGCCACCAAACTATCCAAACATCCACCACGGGGATGCCAACCACCACAAGTCACACAGGAATGCCCCAGGCTTCGTGTTCTGCAGGAAGGATACCCAACCACCAGACACATCTCACCCATGCCGTGACTTTGAGGGACCTGGGAAGGTCCAAGCATCATCTAAATCTTGCTCTCACACCCTTTCCCACCCCAGCAAAGCACTTATCCCAGCATCAGTTCCAAAATTTGCCTGCAGGGAGACAGCAGAAGGAAGCTGCCTCTGCTCCGTGAGGCCCACACGCACCTGTGAGGATGGACTGGTCGACCCGCAGGGTGGTGGAGCGGATTTCGATGATCCGGATGTCTGCTGGCACCTTGTCACCAACTGCAAGGACAAGAGCAGAGCAGGGCAGCTCTGTCAGGTGGCACTGACAGCACCCAGCACCCCGGGAATGGGGATAGCAAACCCCGAACTGAGACCAACCTGCAGCACCCAGCCTGGAGCAATGAGGGGTCCAGCACCTCATTTCTGCATTTAAAGCTTTGTTAAAGCTTGATTTTGTCTGTCTATAATTTACAAGTCTGCCCCCAGCCAAGCCCTGCCTGCTGTGCTGCATCCCCTTCCCCATCATGTCCCTGTCTCTCCTCTTCTCTGCAAACTCCCCCTGCACCCCATCTTGCCTCTTCCCTGCAAAAAAACCAGAACATCCCCATGCTGAAGCAATCCGAGCTTCCTAATGCCTTAACTGTGCTGCAGGTTTCTCTGGGCCAACTGGACGCTGTTAACAGTGGAAAATCTTCTGTGTCCAAGACAAACAACCATCCCTGGCTCTCCTGGCATGTCACGGTGGGCACAGGTGAAAGCTGCC
Organism: Hylia prasina; assembly: GCA_013397195.1. Lineage (NCBI taxonomy): Eukaryota > Metazoa > Chordata > Aves > Passeriformes > Sylviidae > Hylia > Hylia prasina. The sequence continues at coordinate 609,671 of VYXD01012313.1, read as the reverse complement.
CCATCCACTGCCAGCCACCCAACACCATCCTCCAAGGCATTAGTGCTTCCTTAAAAAAAAGCAACATTTAAAGCTGCTTTTCCCTCTGGGTTTCCTCCTCCTGGCTCTTCCTCCAGCTCCCTTATCGGCTGGACACAACCACGCTCCGACACTTCGGAAATACTGAGGCCGAGGGAGCCCTGGCTCCCAGCCCCTCACATCCCTTACACAACACTGCCAGCTTGGCTGCTAACGATGCTCTCAAATCCCAGACTTTAACGAGTGCTTCCTTCCCGGGGCTCATAAACCCCCCCAGCGCAGCGGGAAGGGGCTGGCGCCGCTCCACCACCCAGCCAGTTATTCCAGCTGCAGATCCCAACGCTCCAGGATGCAGCAGCAACACCTGCCAGCCAGCCAGACCTCCCCTGCTCCCTGTCACACCTATCTGGGGGACACTGAGCTGGGGGCTGCCAGCACAGACCTCCCCAAAACATCCACTCCATGCACAGACTCAGACTCTGCATCTGCTCCAGGGGGCTGCAGCATCTTAGAAGGAGCAAAGAGCTCCTCTTCCCCTGGGAAAGGCAGGAGGACTTGCAGGCATGAGCTAAACCTGCAGAGGAAGACTCTTGCAACATCCAGGGACAGAGAGAGCCCTGGTGGCACAGGGGTGGCACTTGCTCCACTTGGCACAGTGTCTTATTATCTCATGGCACAGAACAGACCTGGCCTGGCCATTAGCCAGGTACTGAACATGTGCTGATCCCCCCAGCACCACAAACCTCCCAAGAGACAGAGAGGAAAACAGGAGGACACTGCCTGGCCATGGCCACTGGCACTGCCTGAGCACCGCTGGGGTCACAGCAACCAAAGAGATGTTCTGCCTGCACTTTTTGGGAAAGGCAAAGCTGCCTGCACCAGGACTCACCTCCACGGCCTTGTCACAAAAGGGCAAAACTCAGCTGGGTTTAAGCAGCCTGCCAAGCTCTAACCACCCCCCTCCTTGTCTCAGTGTAACAGGTTTCCTGCTCCCTGCTGCCAAATTTTTTGCATTTGCACATGCAAACAGCAGCCAGTCCGTCCTGCCCGTGTTGTCACACATCCAGGGCATCACCTGGATGTCCACTGCAGGTTCAAAGCTTTTCCTCCTGGTGTGCTTTCCTAGCAGGCACCTGACAACACTTTCCATGACCTCTTAAACCCACAATTTGCTAATGATTTGCAAAACTCCTCCAGAGAGCTCAGCTCTTTCCGTTCCAGCCGCAATGCTGATTGTGCCATTAAAAAGTAATCTTGGGCTGCTGATGGGCAGGCAGTATGCACTTGATTTGGGGAAAGATGGCAGAATTTTATAAATAATTCATTAATTTAATTAAAGGCCAGGTCAGCAGCCGGACTGCATTGTGAGAGCTGGTTTGGGAGAGCTGCCAGCTCACCCAGCTGAGGATCTGGCTGGCTTGATCCTCCCTCCATTATTTTTGTATTCATCTTCCAGCTGAAGCCCAACTAGAAGACATAAATAACAGCAAGCTGGCTGGGCACGGGAAGGATTGCAGCATGTTTCCACCAGCAGGGCCACGAGGAGGAAAGGAGAGGATTAGTTTTGTGGCTCTGGGGGTTTACGGCATCATTTTAGGAACAAACAGAACGGAATAATTGGAATGCATCCTCCTCAGCTCTGCTGGGGCAGGCAGTAGACCCCCAGGCAAGCTCTGCTGAATGCACAGCTCCAGCAGAGGGCTGGGGGGTACAGCCCACCCAGAGGCAAAAAGCATCCTGCAGCTCATCCCCTCTGCCTCTCACCCTCCCTGGATAAGCAGCCCCGGCTCCCAAGGAAGCCTTCCCACCCAGGCTGCCTGCAGCAGCACCCAGCACTGGCCCTTCACCCACGCCTTGTCTGTGGGAGAGCCACTTCCAGAAAGGAGGAACCTTGGCAGAAAATTAAAAGTTCTCCTAGTTCTTCCAGAAAAAGGGGAAACCCTCCCGAGACACAAAACCTGCGTCAGAAATGGATACTTCTGTCCCTTTTCTGCTGCTCTCTACTGCCTGATGCTCAGGAGAAGCCTTGGCAGGCTGAAGAGCCTCAGCTTTGGGGGACCTCCAGGCCAGCACCACTTTGTGATGGTTCTGGTTTCTTTTTCTCTGCCAAGGTCGGGATTAATACACAGGAAATGAAAGTTTTGTGTTTGGACTTGGATGTTTATTATTTATCTATTTACAGACTCACCAGCCGTGAGCTGTAACTAGCAAGTTAGAGAAATGAGGTAAAATTCAGTGCTTCTAACTCTTTACAAGGTTATTTAAATGCTAATTACCCAATAAGGAGGTGACACCTACATTATTTATATTTCTGACCCAATAATGACCACCCAAGACTGGCAATGCAGACCTTTTTCACCCAGTTACAGAAAACCACCCAAACCCAGGATGAAGTAGGAAGAAGGTGAAGAAGAAGGACCCAGACAATGCCCAAAGTCCTCCGTCTTGCCACATATATTACTATAAAATCCCAAATTCAAGCTTTTCACCCTGTGAGATCACACAACACTATTCAAACCACACACCCACAACCCCAGTGCTATCACTCAATCTCGGAAGCCTGTTCCACGGCTCAAGCCAAATGTAGTGCCTGCTTGAGGATCAGTGCCCCTCAGCACAGAAAGCCTGAAATTTTGAGCCTCCAGGGTTCCAACACCACCTCCCCAGGCGAGCCCATGGCCTGGGGTGTGGCACCCTACCTGCCACCTCCACGATGTCCCCGGGGACGATGTCGCGGGCGCGGATCCGCTGCACCCCGCTACGGTCGGCGCGGATCACCTTCCCCATCTCAGGCTCGTACTCCTTCAAGGCCTCGATGGCACTCTCAGCATTCCTCTCCTGCCAGCAGAGAGGAGCACTTTGAGTGGTGCTGGAGCTGCTGGTGCCAGCAGGCTCCTTCCCCACCCACTGCAAAGACAGGAAAACCCAAATCCCCAGCCCTGGCTTTGGAATCCATTTACACCGTCGATGGGACAAGCACCGTGTCTTCTTCAGCCTCTGCAAAATGATTCCAAGCTGGTTTAAACCACCCCAGATCTTGGACACTGCCTGAACCTTCGGGGTTGATCATCTCATTCGTGGTTTGGGAAGCAGTGTATCCCAACCAATTGTATTTTTCCCTATCCAGCAACCTCACCTCAGATCAAGCTGCAGATTCATTCTTACAATGAATAGATACAAAAGAGAAGCATCACTGGCTGAAGCGTTTGCTCATCCCCCAGGAGGGACACAGTGAGGTGAGGGGCAGCAGCCACTGTGGCTTTCTGATGGACAGAGTAAAGACCTGTCCTTGGAAAATGCATTTGGCCCTGGCCAGGATATAAGCAGTTTTTGCCTGGATAACTGCAAGAAAAGCTCCAACCTGCAAGAATTGCCAAAGAAAGGCTGAAAGAATGAGCCAAGAGGCAGCCAGAGACTGAGCATATGTGCAGGGGCACGAGGAAGCACAGCCAGCATGAAAATTGAACCTTTAGAAAATGAGTTTTCAGGGACATGAAGCAACCAGACCTTTAGATGAGGGATCTCAGCCAGGTGGAGCAGAGACCCTGAGGGCAGGCGGAGGGGCTGTGCCTCACCTGCCACACACCCACCACAGCGTTGGCAATCAGGATCATGATGATGACAATGGGCTCCACAAATGCTGTCGTGGTCTCCTCTCCTTCTTCAAACCAGGCCAGGATCTGGTGGCAGGAGAAAAGAAGGAGCACAGTGTGGTTCAAACAAGAGCAGCAACGTCTTAAGAAGAATGATGGAAACAAGAGCCAAACAATGGGTGGTTATTTTCTGGAGAGGAAACAACCTGGAGGTGGCCAGACCCACATGGCTTGTTCGAAGAGTGGAACTGCCATATCCCTCTGCTGGAGCCTCCACTCCTCTGCTGGGATAAGCTGATGCACTGAACAAGTGGGGCTGGAGCAAACAGCCATGCAATGCCTGAGTGAGTGTTTGCACCAGGAAAACCCCTCTCTTTGTGTTTAGTGCACCTGTGGAGAGACCATGGCCATGAGCTGATGAATGGGGAGACCAGGCAGCACTGCAGCCCCTCCTGGGCAGAAGGTCAGTGATGCAACACAAATAATCAGTGCAATAGGAGCAACTCTGCAGAGCAGGGCCTGACCTTGTGGTTTCTACCACCCTGAGCCCCTCTCCACCCCATAAAGGCCTCACACCATATAGAAATGAAGCACACACACAAATATTTCCACTCCATTTAACTGCTCATCGACCTGCACTGTGTCAATACAGCAACACCTCTCTGCGCTGTCACAGAGGCACTGGCACAAGGACCTGACCTCTGGCACAGGGCTTCACACCTGCTTTACCTGCATTCATTTCACTGCATGTTGTTTTGGGAATGTATTAAACCCCACAAGGGACCAGCCTTCCCCCTCAGCTACCCATGAGTCACATCTGAAAGGAAGAGACAGGAGTCTCAGCTTTGTCATCCTACTGCCAAACACTGACTTACACTCCAAAAAATCAGTCTTTCTCCAACACCTTGATGGGAAACATCTCCTCATGCAGAGTTGCTCCCAAAGTAGATTGTGGGCAAAACTGAACTGACAGTTCAGTACTGGGGCACTGCAAACCAGGCTCAAATCATCAGCCTGGAACAGCCCTGTGTAAACAGAAGGCAGCCCAGGGAGCTGTCTGATATCACCTTTGGATGGATCATCATTACTGAAAAATCTTTAAGCAGATGCAGTGACATTGCCACTATGCCCTAGAAACCACTGCTCTGCTGCTGCATCTCCTTCATCCCACAGGCACCTGCCCTCCTTTCCTCTGGATGTCACCTGAGGTTGTGTGTGCCCCAGAAGGTGCCACCCCAGGCCCTGGGTACTTACAAAGGACAGAAAAGCTGCCATCAAAAGGATGCGGACAAGTAGATCTTCAAACTGCTCCAGCACCAACTCCCAGAGGGACTTTCCTGGTGGGAAAACATGAAGCCAAGCACAGTCAGTGCTCAGAAAAATCCCCAGAAGACAGGCTGCGGCCCTAAGACCCACAGAACCACATCCCTGCTTGCTTCAGGGCCATGGGCACTGGGGACAACACGTAGAATTGCAGTGGGGGGTTCTCTCTAAAATGAAATGCTTTCACTTCTGGCACTGATCTCGTTTTACTGGGTCTGTTTTTAACTACTGAAACCAAATCCTCTGTGTTTCTGTTCACAGAGGTAGCCTCACCATCACCGGGAAGCTCTACTGTCAGCCCAGCTTTCTCTGGGATTAAAGCCAAGATTAAAGACCCCCAAAGATTCCCTCCTCCTTGTCCCCAGCACACTCCACCCAGACTCAAGGCATGTACTGCCACCTCCAGCCCATGTCTTACCTTCTTCTGCAGGCAGCTCTGTGGGTTTTCATCAACAGCCCAAGGAACACAATACAGCAAAAAAGGATAAGAAGATAATTAGTGATTTGGACCCAGACTAGCAATCCCTTACCTTATGCCCAGCAGTTCACTCAGTACCCCAAAATGCAATTTTTTCTGCACAAATTTCCACATCAAGGCAGCTTTTCCTCAAACTTCTCGATCCAACACCAAGTAAGCAGCCCTGGAAACATAATTTCCCTGCAGCAAGTAGCTCCAGCAGCATTTATTCCTACACTCAGCCTGCCTAAAAAAATATTCCTCAGGAGCTACCCTCTCCAAATCCAAGACACAGAAGTCCAACCATCCCATAAAATGCCCTGCCAGAAACCCCATACAGCCCCACTGGGGACTGTAACTTTCAGACCATATTTCCTACTAATCTGTTGTACTTTACAGCCTGTAACACTCTAGGAAACAAATCCAAAGCTGATGCTCAGCTGCTCCAAACTGTCCTCCTGAACCCACCCCAGTGGGTGCAGAGCCTCCATCCACACTGCCCCCAGCCAAACCCAAGCCCAGTCACCTCCAGAACATGAGAGATGAAACCCAGGGGCTCCCAAGCACCCATCAGAGCTTGTCCAAGATTCCCCCTTCCCCAGGAGGGGACCATTACCCTTGCATGCACTGACAGGTCCCATGACCACTGGACAATGTGATGCCTTAAGATTTTAGCTTTTATATTTTCCATATATTTGTAATCCTGCAATTCTTTAGTGTATAACTCTAAACTCCATACAAAGTGTGAGCTGTTGCTTTCCCAGTTTGGTCAGACACAACAATTCCTCTCCAGTTCCTTGGGAATCAAGGACACCTCACTGCCTCAGGCCCTGAGAAATGTAAACAAAAGTGAGTTGGGGGCAGCAAACTTGGGGTAAATGACTTCATTACCTGAAGCTGTAATTAGAAGATTAACCCTCAATAAGCAAATGGACCAAAGTGATAAAAGTGTGAAAACCCATGACCTGTTGTCCATTTTGGGTGCAGCCCCTGGGAGGGGGCTTCATCTGCCCTAAATGTACCTGAAGGCCCTGCAACAAATATAACCCCTTTTTATTCCCTTAATTTTGTCTGGCCTCTGTTTTGAGGTACTCCCTGAAAGGCATCAGTGCACAAACCCTGGTTCCCTCCAAGGGACTCCTCCAGCTCCTGGGCAGCAAGGGCTGTGCTGGCCCTGCTGTGGGCAAGGCTGGGCCCCAGGCTGTGAGGTGCTGCACCCAGTGGGGGGCTCAGGAGTGACCCCCCTGATTTTGGTGGCCCATGGGCACTTGTCTCCACTTGATCCATTAGAATCCCAGAGTGGTTTAGGTTAAAGCTCATCTTGTTCCATCCCTGCCATGGCCAGGGACACCTTAACCACTATTCCAGGTTGCTCCAAGCCCTGCCCAGCCTGGTCTTGGGCACTGCTAGAGATGGGGCAGCCACAGCTTTTCAGGGTAACCTGTTCCAGGCCCTCTTCATCCTCACAGGGAACAATTTCTTCCTAGCATCCCACCAAATCATACTCTCTTCTCAGTGGGAAGCCATTCCCTTTATCCTATCATTCCATCCCTTTTCCAAAACCCCTCTCCAGCTCTCCTGTAGCTCTTTTAGGCACTGAAAGGGGCTCTAAGGTCTCCCCAGAGCCTTCTCCTGTCCCCAGATCTCTCAGTGTCCTCCTGCACCCCATGGGGGTGACAAGAAACAGGTGGCAGCTCTGGGTTAATGGTTAGACTCAACTTAGAGGTCTTTTCCACCCTTAACAATTCCATTATAAAACAAGATGTTTTTCCAATTCCTTGTGTTTCTGGGAGGGAATAAGGGACCAGATGAGTCCAAGAGGAATCAGCCTGAGGCAGATACTGATGCCCCACCACTGTGGCTGCCTCCAAACACCCCCAGCATGGAACCCTAAGTGAGAGCAGGAAGTGAAACCTGCTCATCTGTTTTCCATCACCTATTTTCATGCAGAGGAATGAAAAAAAACCCCAAACCAAACCTACCTTCACTAAATCAACCAATGAAAACAAGAAGCCTGAATGCGTTCATGCTTCAAATTGTACCAGGTCCCCAGTCCTCACAGAGAACCCTACTATGAGTTGGTTTTAACCCATGTCCCCCCTGGGTCAGGCTGCTCTGATCCCCTGTGAGACACAGATCAGTACATAATGCCTATAATTACTTTTATAGAAAAAAGAAAAATTAATCTTGGAGCACCTTTAGCATTTCAACTCACTCTGCAGAGCCTGTCAGAGCAAAGTGGCTCTTGTCCTCTCACAGCCAGCTCCTCTCCACCCCCAACTTCCTCTCCCCAGCCCAGAATTAAAAGTAGAAGAGATGTGCTGCTGCTATTTCCATCCAGACTCTGCTTCTAAGGGTGCAAGGTAAGAGGGCCAAGGGCAGGCAGGTGCCCTGGGGGGCAGCTGGGGGTTCCACAGGTCTGGGTTCGGCCAGGGTGCCCCAGGGTGACTTTCCACCCTGAGCAGCCACCCAAAACACCACAGTCCTCTCAGTGCTTCTCCCACACTGTGTTTGCATGGAGACTGGCAGCAGTGCTGTTCACAGGGCTGGGACTTTGCATGAGATCTTGCTTAAAGCACGAGAAGGGGTTTCTGTGAACTCAGGAAACACGTGCACTGGGGCAGGCAGCTGAAACACTGCGGTGGCACAGTGACACTGTGCCACCACTGTCACCAAACCTCAAACGCAGCAATGCTGCTGCAGGCACCTCCCAAACCCCAGTTTTGAGTACAGTGACAACCAGGCAGCTCCCTGCTGTCAGTGACTCCTTCCACCACCCTTCATGTGCATCAAACACCCAGAGGAAAAAGGGCAGAAAGTCACAATAAGCCCACATTTTTGGGGGTGAACTGATGAAAACACACGGGGAAAACAGGAAGGTTTGGGGCTGGAGCTTCCTCCTGTCACATCCCAAGTCTCACTAGAAGAAAGAGTGAGTTCTAAAAAGTTCTATGTGAGTCAGCCCCATGGCACCAGCAGCGCTGCTATGTCCCATCCAGCCAGGAAGCCCACCACAGACAGGGAACCAGCAAAATCCCAGATCTGTCGTTCCCTTGGGACAACATGGTGAGTGCAAACAGGCTGAAATGGAAACTCCTGGCTGGAACCTGAATAGCCCCTTTCTTTGAGCAGTGGCTCAGCACAGAAATCCAGCTCCGGGCACAAACTCCCTGATACAGCCAGAACACAAATGCAGTGACACCATCAAGAGTGGAAGGTGGCAATGGCGGCTCAGAGAATCCCAAAACAGGCCATCCACATGCAGCACAAATATCCAGCTTCCCCAGCTGAGCAGTCCCATCACAGGACCTGCAGCTTGTGGACACATCTGTGGTTCCTCTGCTGCTGCTCTTCTGCATCACAGCTTGGGAGAGCGGAGCCAAGCAAGTGGAGATATCCCAAGGGGTGATGGCAGCCTGGGTGTCACAGGGCCATTCCCACCAGCAAAAGGGCATTGTCCCCTCTTGGTTAAGGCACCCCCAGTCCCACTACCTCGGGGCTTTGCCTTGTAGGGACACATCCACAGCTCCACGGACTGCTGAGCATTTGCAACCTGCTCTGAGCTTGTCACGACATCTCCCCTCTCTGTGCCATCACATCATGCGGTGACGCTGGCTCATTCCAGGCTGCAAAACATCCATGCAAGATGCCCCAAGGGCATGCAGAGAGCCCGGCCACCCTGGGCAGACGTGGGGCTGGCGTCGGGCTATTTTAGCAGGAGGTTGATCTCCAGCTCCTGCCAACTCAAACAGGGCTGGCAGCCCACGGGCTGGCGCCTGCACCGTGGCAGGGCACGGTAATCAGGTGATGAAAAGGTAAATAAACACTGGTGCCACCCACGAGCAGGAGCACAGGCAGCTGCCCCGGGGCTCGGTGACAGCCACCGTGTCCCCGGGGAGACCCGGCCCCGCTGTCCCAGCCAAAGCAAACACAGACTGGGACAGGGCGGCGTTGGGGGAGCTTTCTCCTGCTGTAACAGGAGCAGAAATCCCTGGAGCACATCCCTAGTGCAGCTGGTGTTTCTCCATCCTGCACTGAGGTACTGCATCCCACTCTGCTTCGAGGGAAAGTGAGGCACAAGGTGACGCTGTCACAGGCCAGCACGTGGCAAAGCAACGCCTGGTGCACATTCACGTCCAGGGTGCAATCCACAACAGCACACATCCTGCAGGGTGAGCACTGAAGTTCCATCTTCCCTCACCATTTCAGGAGCTTCCCTTGGATAAAATCAGATTTCCCTCATGCGAAATACTTCTGCCCCCAAATGATGTGGGAAGAGCACGATGCCCACTGGGGGAATAATGATGAGCAAGCAGCATGGCCAGGCCCAGCTTTCTGCTCTACATAACTCAATTCAAGCTATATTTTTAAGTTCTAATCATTTTTTTCCTTGCCTTTAATATCTTTTCCCATATGCAGGGAAAGGGAAATGGAGGTGCAAAATAAGGGATGCATCCAATTCCTTTGGACTTTGCTGCCAGACAGTAAAATAGTAGTGAAAAGGGTAAGAAAACCCTAAAACAAACCCAGCTGGGAGAGGAGCTCCTGTCCTGTGACATAAAGCAGGAACCCAAGCAGGGCTGCTCTGGGATCCTTCCTCCATCCCACAAGACATCAGGACACCAGGCAGGATAAATTGTTATTTGATGAGCATGCCTTTCCCAGGGCCGGCTGTATGGGAAGGATCCCATCCTGGAGGGATGTCTGCCCTGCCTCACCCCACTGACAGCCAGCACTGCACACCAGCACTCCCCAAAACTGCTGCACTGCACGACCAGGACGGGCTTTGCCAAAACACACTCGGCCCATAAATCCCACCCGAGGACAGGGCATGGGGCTGCTCCTCACCCTCGAGGTGAGAAGTGTCAAAATCAGCATTTGTGAGCCATGTCTGGGTGTTTTGGCATTATTTGGGATGACAAACCCTCAAAGCCTAGTGGTGCTAACGCTCCCTGATGCTCCCAGAGGACAAAACACGGGGATCCAAATGCTGGGCTGTGTATTTCACCAATATGGAAGAAAAATTTAAGAATAGCTATATATGTATTAATTGGCATTGTCATTCTTTTGATACTTGTGCCGTGTCTACTTCAGTGCATTTGACAATCCATGAACAAAGCTATCAAACCCACATGACTTCCCTTTGTGCCTGAGCACTGCTGCACCCCTGCAGCTGGCCCTGCACCCCTGCAGCCAGTCCTGCATCTCTGCACCCCTGCAGCCGGCCCTGCACCCCTGCAGCCGGCCCTGCACCCCTGCAGCTTGCCCTGCACCTCCCGGCTCTGCCATGTGCCAGGGCAGGAGGTGGCTCTGCTTGGGCACAGGGCCACCCTACAGGGACTGTGCCTGCTTCAGCTCCTTCCCAGCCTCCCTCACCCTCTGGGAGCTGAAACTGGCCCCACATCCCCACGGCTGCTGCACCAAATGGGGGACAAACACACCCCAAAGCTCACTGAGCCTTCCAGCAGAAAAGCCCCACACGTGAAACCCCAGGAGCCAAGCAGCCACCCCAGACCCAGCCTGGCAAGGGACTGTCCCCTCACTGACCCCAACCACCCACGCATGGAAATCACAGCCCTGGGTGGGCACAGCTGCAGTGAGAGCATGTGAGCCCACAGGCCTGCAGCAACCAGCATTTCCAGCTGTGCTGAGCCTTTGCCACCCAAGGAACACAGGAAATAACCCTGCATTAAAAACCACCCCATGGGTACGGGCACAGCACTGGGAGCACGGAATGGTTTGGATTGGAAGGGACCTTAAAGATCATCTTGTTCCAAACCCCTGCTTTGGGCAGGGACACCTTCCACCCTCCCAGGCTGCTCAAAGACCTGTCCAAGACCTGGCTTGAACGCTTCCAGGGATGGGGCATCCATCCCCATCCTTGTGCCACATGGCCACAGCCAAGCTCTGCTTTGTACCACAACCCGGTCCCAGAGGATCCAGCCCTTCCTCTGCCCTCCACCAATCCCAAGGAGCGGGTCCCAAAGCCACAGGTGGTTTCCTCCTGTGCCTTTTCTTGCAGAGAGAAGGCAGTGGTGGCTCTGGGTGTGCCGTGGGTGGGGAGGCCCTCCAGCCCCAGCACCTTATTTGCCTATCGCCTCACAGCTGCTTTTTCCTGTGTGCCAGGTGAGGTTTGCTCACACCAGCGACAGCCACTCATTCAGGGCTGCTTCAAAAGGCATCAGAAAGATAAAATAAATGAGATACAATCCCCCTCCCACGGCAAACACCACTGGTTTGCTGTTCCTGTAATTCCCCAGCGTTCATCCCTGCTCCAGCCATGCCCTGCACTTTGCAAAAGGCCAGAACCCTTCTGGCTGGGGGATCCACCACCCCAAAAATAAGCAAATTAAGGCCAGCTGGGGATGGCAGCAGCCCAGGGTGGGTTGGTAGCACATGAGGATGGATAACAGAGGTTTAAGGGCCAGAAACATCCTTGCTGTTTTCCAGACTTTAGGGTAAAATGATACGACCGTTTTCCTCACTGGCACCTGGACGCTGTCAATGGCTGGCAAAAAATTCAGCCCCAAAAATTTCTGGTCTGGGTCACAAGGACAGAGAGAGCTCCAGACCAGCTGCTCATCCCACCCCCACACTGCTCTTCCAAACTCACAGGTTCTGAACCCAGCTCAGCACCATCGATCCCCCCCACGACAGTGACCAGGGGGGACTGGGGGCACCAGGCACCCACAGCCCCACTGCTGCAGCTGGAGGGGGAAAGCTGAAAGGCTCATTCGTTCCCTTTTTGGCCAGCTGAGCTGATCTCAGGTCAGGGACTAGGAAGTGCATGCAATTATCCTGGATGTGGCCCCCAACAGCAGCAAAGTACCAAGCAAACCCAGCCCAATGCTGTCTCCTTCTCCCCAGAAAATCAGACATGGCATCCCTGTGCTGGAGGAAAAGCCACCACCACCATGCCCCACTGTCCAGGGAGAGGGAAACAGGAATGGAAGAGGCAGTGTGGCATCAGACCAATGGTCCAAGAAGCTGTGTGAAATAAATAAGGAAAGCCTCACCCATTCCACTTTAAACTTCCCTTCCTTTATTCTTGGAAATGGCTCATCCCCAAAATGTTGGGCAGCACAAGCTTCCCTTCACTGCAGTTCAAGGGGCCCATAAACCCTGCCCAGCCCTGAGCATCCCCCTCCCATGCCACAGTGAAAAGCAAATTGCTTCCCTGCCAATATCCCACCTCCTTTCCTCAATGCCAGGAAAGCAAGGACAGAAGATTTTGCCCATTTTGATCTGAAAAATGAAGCTGCCTCTTGGGCTTGCCCCTCCAGCTCCCATGTGGCGTTTGCAAGAATGAAATCTTGGAGAAATTTAAAGGAAAAACCTTAGGGAAATGGGACTTCAAGCGATGACCCCTCACCCCTGTCCCCATCAGCACCCGCAGCAGATCCCGGGATCGCTCTGGGAGTGGGAGGGAGCGGGAAGGAGGAAACCCGTGGCTCCAGCCAGGGATGGATTATTTGAGCAAACTAAAAGCAGCGGTTTGTTCCCTCCTGCACCAACGCAGTGGAAAGAATTTCCAGCTCCGGCTCCCGGGTGGAAAAGCTAAAAATCTGCATTTAAATAGTAACGGTTTTGGAAAAAGAAGAAAACAAACCAAAACCCCCACAACCACTACAGGAGCTTGAAGAAAATAAAGCTAAAGGTTTGGCGGATTTTTTTAGTTTTGGGGTCATGTTGGGTATTTTTTGCTTCTTCCTACCTCTGCTTCAAGCAAACCCTTCCCAGAACTGCAGGGAAAGGCAAGGGAGTGACTCTGCCTCACCTGGGAATGTTCTACCAAAATTACCAAAACCTCAACCAAAGGACATGCTGCAACTTCAATATACTCTCTTCTTCCACCCTAGAAATATCATTTTATTTCTTCCTTTATCACCCTAAACTCAATTTTTCAGCTAAGTGTTAAGGAAATTGGGAATGTTTGGCCAGTAATCCTTTCTCACCATTTTGGGTTCTACTGCAGCCTCCTGCCCTCAGCTGCTCCCCACATCCCTGAGATGCTCAGTTGCCATCCAGACCCAGCACAGGGAGCAAAAAGCCCCAGCCAGGCCAGGGGACAGGGCAGTGGGGGATTTGTACCCCCTCCAGGCACACTGGACAAACTGGCCACTTGCAGCGACTCCAACACCCAGTGAGAAAACTTCATAACATTTTCCTGGCAGTGCTGGGAGGCAGTTCAGGAAACCAAGCACAGGGAGCTGCACAGTGCCAGGAGCCCCAGTGATGCCCCTGCTGCCAGGTCAGCTCAGAGAGTGCCCAGCTCCAAGAAGATTCAAATGCCCCAGGGGAAAAACCAAAATTGGGCTGAGCCTTTCAGCTGAATTCTCTAAGAATTGGGAAAGAACAAGGTGGGACTCTGTTTGGGATTTTTTTTCTAAAAATCCCAAAGGATTTAAGAAAAATCCTATTTTTTCCTAAAAATATTTGAGCTGAAAAGACTCCAGGTAAGAAAAGAAGAGTAGGATGCATTTTTCCAAAGGGATGTACTTGATTCTGGAGAAGAGATGCTGCTCAGTGGGGGAACAGCAAAACTCTCTCCCCAAGGACCAGCTCCAATGTCCCTTTACACTGAGACAAGCAATTTCCATGAGGCTGTAAGCCACCATTAATGATATCACATTTTTATGTCTTGGAAAATAAGCCAATAAATAATAAAAATAAGTGAGAAACAGAAATAATAAATTACAGTACAAATGTAACTGAAGTTACTGAAACAAAGCCCCAAAACTGCAGCGTCAATTTTAAAAAGGAAAGAAAAAACAAACAAGAACTACAGGATATTGCTTTTAAATCCAAACTGCATCTTTTCCCCTTCCCTGCCAAGATGAGAAACCTGCTCGCCCTGACCCCTCCAAAAGCTGATGTTTGTTTTAATTGCTATGTTTTAATCCAAATGTTTTAATCAATCCTGCTGCTGCCTGCGGCCAAGCCCCAGGGCACAAACTGTGCATTTATGGAGCGTGAAAACCCCGACTGTGAACACTGGGGTGGAAATGTTCCCTGCCCCAACTCGGGGCTGAATGGACTCAACTCCATCCTCAGCACGCTGTGGCCTGGAGGGAGTTGGGTTGGAGTATTTTTTCCATTTGTTTGTTTTCTGGAGGAAATGCTTCTGTCATGGCAAACCTGCGGGGAATATCAAAGTTTGAACGTGGCATCCCAATCCCAACCCATCCCCCATGATAAATGGAATCAGGATGACAAAATACATCCAGTGTATCTGCAGGGTGATGCATCCCCCGACCCACACGGGTGCTAACGAGCTGCTTTTAACTCAAACTGAGATTATCAATCATTAATTTATTTTGCAGAACTCCTTGCCCCAGATGGCCTGCCCCCACCCCTCCCTTTGCTTTTTCTGGTATCTGTTCTCAGAGAACAGTCTATTTTCAGCAATCCTCTTGGATGGGTTTTCATGGAAAATGAAGTCTACCCGGCCCTTAGTTTGGATTATATCAGAAGAAAAAAATTTCTGTAGGATAGAAAAGATCTGTTTTTCTGGATGGGAAAAAGGGGCAAGCTGGACAATTAATACTTCATGGATGAACAATTAATACTTAACGGATGAACTCTCTGAGGATCACACATTTCTGTATAGTTGAAGGAATTCCTTTCCTGGAATGAGATACTCAGAAACCCCTGGAAATATGAGTCCCTTCTAGGGTTTTCTTCATAATCTCCTTCCAAATATGTATAATATCTGTGTGCATAACTATAAAGATGAAATATTATACATATATATACATACATGATATCAACATATATTTGTGCATAAGGACTAAATCTTATATATGTATATACATGCACAGGGATATTTGTGTGAAAAGGGGAAGAATAATTTGAATTAGGCTTTATAAACAGAAGAGGAACCCCAGAACAGGCCTGAGCCAGCACTGCAGAGCAGCCCCTTCTCCTGGGTCACTGCAGGAGTCCCCTCTGGAGGGGAGCCGAGAATATCCCTGGCTCTCAAAGCATGGAAAAGCCCAGAAAAACCCCAAAGGACACCCCAAAGATGACCCGAGGGGAACCGGAGCAGGCGGGGCAGGACCAGAGCTCCATCACTTCCCCTCTCCTGCCCTGCCCTGCTGAGCCAGCCTTTCTCATTTTTACTTTTCCACTCACTCCCCACATACTCCTTAATTTAGCTCTTCTGTTGACTCGGGAGGTTGCGGAATGGAAAAAGGAAAGTGCAAAGAGGCAGGTGAAGGGAGGGTTATCCCGACCTCGGCTGCCCGGGAACAGGCTGCTCCTGCTCCGCAAACTCCGGCTGGGCTGATCCCAAATCCCGGGGGATTCGGCCACGCCGGAGCCCGGAGGCTCCGTTCCTGCTCCGGGATCTCTGAGCTTTCACTCCCCGTGGCGAAGGAAGCAGAGGAGAGAATCTCTCCCACCCACACAGCCTTCCCAAAAAACAACTGATTTTTATCACCAACCGATGCAGGGAAAACTGTTTCCAAACCAGAAGAAGAAATGAAGGAAGAAAGAAGGAAGAAAGAAGGAAGAAAGAAGGAAGAAAGAAGGAAGAAAGAAGGAAGAAAGAAGGAAGAAAGAAGGAAGAAAGAAGGAAGAAAGAAGGAAGAAAGAAGGAAGAAAGAAGGAAGAAGGAAGAAAGAAGACAACGAAGACCAAAACCAAACAGCAACAAACAGAAACCCAACAAAAACCAACCCCACAAAACCAAACCAAACAAACAAACAAACAACAACAAAAACTGCCTAAAAAATAAAACAACCCCCCCCAACCCGGTATAATAAAGCACATATCTAACACAAAAAACCCGGAGCCTTCCATTTACTCTGAGGACGGCTCTGCAAGCACTCCAGAAAGACAAGGAGGAAAAAAACAACCAAGGAAAAAAGGCGTTTTGGCTGTTCATCACCCCAGGAGGACACGGAGCAGCTGTGGGGACTGGTCCCAGCACAAGGCACAGCTTTCCCAGCCAGCTCCTGGCACAGCCGGTGGCTTTGGGACCCCTCGGAGCGCCCCCGGCACAGCCCAGCCCTTCTCCCGCACGAACTCACATCCCTTCCCCGCCTCCCCCCGCGCCGCCAGCAAATACACCGAGCGGTTTAAATAGCAGGAAACACCCGAAGCAAAAATACCGCGGGCAGGAACCCAGGGGCACAGGGGACACGCAAGAGCAAGGAGCGGATTTCCTCCCCAAAACATCGCACCTCCGCCGGGGACGGTGACCCAGCGCCGCGCCGAGCGCTGTCACTGGAGTGCCTTCACCCTTCGGCAGGGACCTGCCAGCTCCCCGCGGGGACAAACAGCTTTTTATTGTCTGTGCTGTGCTCTCCCCCCACAAAGGGGTCTTTTGTTCAAAGGTGTCCCACAGTGACTCGCAAATGTTAGTGTGGGAGGGAAATTATTTATATATATATGTATGTATGTGTATGTATATGTATATATAAAAGTTATCAGTGGGTTAATAAGTTACATTAGCTGGTTGTCAAATAAGATACACATATAATCTCCAATGGCAAAATATATACATATATAACATCTCAAATGGGATATATATAAGTTATCAGTGGGTTAATAAGTTATATTAGCTGGTTGTCAAATAAGACACATATATAATCTCAAATGGCAAATTGTATATATATAACATTTCAAATGGGATGTATATATTTATATATATGTTATCAGTGGGTTAATAAGTTATATTGGTTGGTTATCAAATAAGACATATATATATAATCTCAAATGGGAAATGATATACATATATAAAATCTCAAATCGGATATATGTGTATATATAACAATCTCAGATTGGACATATGTTACTCTCAAATGCAGCACATATGTATAATCTCAAATGGGACACACATGTACAATCTCAAATGAAAAACATGTATATAAAATCTCAAATGGGATGTAGAAGTGTATATATAATCTCAAATGTATATAGTCTCATGTAGGACCAGAGGGTACAAAGCCAGGACCTGCATCAGCACATCCAGCAGATTTCTGAGCATTTAAATTTTAGGAGGATTTTGAAGATCAGAGCGGTGACAGTTCTAGGGCTACCATAGCTCTAGACTTTAACAAGAGGTACAACATCTCAGATTTCAGCCATCACAGGTCACAAATGGATGCCAGCACATGTCCTGAGTGTCCAGGGATGTGCTGGACCAGGCAGCACACGGGCAGATGGGATCACCACCAAACCACAGCCTGACCGCCGACTCACCACCTCTGCGGGTGAGAAAGAGAAAAGGTTTTTATAGAGTGATAACGAGCAGCCAAACCTCAAAAACTGGGAGGTTCCCACAGCAAACCAGCAAATGCTTGTTATAGACATGAGTTTAATCGCTGGCAAGGATTAATTCAGCATCCCTTCAAAAGAGCAGCACTCTGGGCTCAGATGTGACCCTTCCTTCACGAGATGACTGGCTCGAGTAAACCAAGTCACCCACCGAGCCAGGGCGTGGGGAGGAGCCCATCAGCGTTATTCCTGCCGGGAATAAGGAGCCTCCTGTGCAGCTGTGTCCTCGCAGGCAGCGCCGGGTGCGGGGGAGCCGCTGCAGCCCGGCCTGCCAGGGGTTAACCGCCCACGGAGGAGCCTCCGGTGCGTGCTCACGTCATGGAAATACTGGAGTAACCACAATTTTCTCTACTGCTTTTTGGCTCCGCTTTTTTTCAACATTTCTACACTTCCAGCTCAGATCTCTGCTACCTGTTTTCCAGCGAGGTAACTGGTACCAACAGCAGCTCCACTGAGCAGCCGGGGATTTTTTTTTAAAAATATAGGTTATTGTTATACTTTCTACCTCCAGTGCTACCAACACTGAAATACAGAAAAACAAAGATCATGAGTAACAATACCACCAAGAATAAAAACTATCAGGTGCAGAATAATAAACGGGCTGTGGGGTTGGTGCTGAGTTTTCTGCGTATTAATATTGCACTGGGTGGGACTGAACCCCCAGACAGCTCTGTCCTGCTGCCACCCACCCACCCAGAGTGGCCACAGGTCCCTTCTCCTCCATCCATCTCTTCCACCCATCCCAGTGCCCTCAGCATCAGCTGTTTCTCCTGCCCAAGATGCTCCAGCTGAGCAGGAGGGGCTGCCTGCATTGCCTTCACCCCATCTGAGATGCCATGGGGGGTCATCCATGTCCCTCCTACCAGGGAAAGGGAAAAAAAGGGGGGTGAAAAGGGGGAAAAAATAAAGAAAAGATAAAAAAGCAAGCAGAAAAACCCAACAGTCTTCTGACAATCATGACCCACCTTAGTATTTCTACCCTGAGACCATGAGTGCCAGCAGTGCCAGAAAACGTCACCCTGCTCAGCTCCTGGTCCACATCCCAGTGCCTCCCCCCTGGAGCACTCCTCCAGCCCATTACTGCACTAACCCACATCCCATCAGCCAGCCCAGGAGAAAACAGCCTCATCTCTGCAGCTCCACTGCTGTGATCAGCAGAGAGAAGCAAGGGACTGGGCAGGGAGCACTGCCTGAGTGCCCTGAGGGGCTCCTCCCATCGAAAATAGTAACTAGGAATTGTAGAGCATCCTTGTGCAACATCAGCACCCACATGTCCAGCATTACCTGCCCAAAGAGGGGAGGTAAATGTGTTATTCTGCTTTTACTGCCCTAATCCCCCCATGGAATACAGCCCAGGTGTTGCTCTTAACTTCTCAGTCCTTCTTTCAACAGCCCTGAAAACATTAAGAGGATGGAGCACCCGCTGGCCCTCCAGGTGAGTTTGATGGAACAAGGGTTGTGAGGCTGGTCCAGCCTCAGCAGTGCCTCACAGGGAGGAGCCCCTTCCCCAGGAGTGGGGCAGCACCAGCTGGGAAAAAGGCACAGGATGCAAACACTCAACTTCTGGCTCACAGCTTAAAAAACAAAAACAAAAACCCTAAAAAAACCACCCCAGCAATATTTTGGAGGGGTATCAGCATCCCAACTGACTCTGCAAGCACTGTGTGTGGGAGAAAACCTCTGGCTCCTCCAGAGGTTTGAGCACACGAAAAAGCATCAAACCACCTGATTTTTCAGGGCTATGGAAATAGAAGCACCTCGGGGCCACCAGCAGCCCTGTGAGGTTTCTGATGCCTTTTGATGGCCAGTTCAGATCCCTGATGCAAATCACAGGACAGCACTGGGAATGCTGCTCTCCAGGGAGGTTTTGTGCATAGAGGATCAACCACAGTCTTGAGAGCTGCACAGGGCAGCTGTCACCACCAGGAACAACAACCATCTGCTTTAAGTCACTCGAAATCTCCCTGGCTCAGCCCTGCTTTGTGCCAGCATTTGCAACCCTGGCCCCTGCTCAGGATGTACTGTGGGGTCCATGCCAGAGGCATCACCTGGGCTGTGGCTGTGCCAGGACAGACCAAACCCAAGCCTCCTGTTCTCACACCATCCCTTTTGCAGGAGCAGATCAAATGCAGAGCGAAAAGGCAGCAACTTGGATGCTTCTCAAAAATTAAAATTCTCCTTGGGAGGAAGAAAGCAACAGCAACACCAGGCACGGAGTGATGCTTTTTACTCAAGGAAAAAAGGGTTTGAGGGAAGCTTTAGAAAGGGAAAACTTAGTTGCAACATAAATATCAATAGGATTTTTCAGGGGTTTACCCTGGGGGAAGAGGATCACAGGAATGGAACACCTCAAATCAGATCTGGAGATAAGAAAAAGCTTAAAACATGCAGAAAGACCAATGGTGCTGAAATGTCAAAGAGCAGAGGTGTGGCTCTGTGGTGATGGCAAGTATGGCTCTAGGATGGCCACAAACTCTTGGCTGGAGTAGGTACTTCAAAAGAGACACCTGAATTACTGGGGGAAAGGATTACCCTGGGAGGAGGGGGTATTTTGCTCCTAATGGTGTTTTTGGAGGACCCGTTCCAGCCCCTTACTGGAAGCAGCACATCCCAAGCCAGCATCTGGGCATCCACAGTGCATCCAGCTCCTCTTAAATCAGTGTTTTGTAGCACCAGCTCTACCACCCTAGCAGCTTCAAAACCAGCAATGAAATAAAAATATTCATGAAATAACACTTGTGCCACAAGGCAGACCAACCCCAGGGGTAAACACAAGACCTGCAGGCACAATCCCTTCTCCCACAGCAGAGGTTCTTCTTGCCCTGCAAATCTTCCTTCCCTGGTTCCCACAGCATTTAGACAGCAGATGTCAGTTTTTCTGAACATTGCTCTTGATTCACAGTGTTTTTTAAAGGTAGGTGTAAATGCAGGTAACCCCAGAGGATGGCGCAGGGATGAAAATCCCAAGTTTCCTTGTCAATTACAAAAACTTTGTGTAGTCTCTCCCCAAATTTGAAGGCGCTTGCAAGGTTTGAATGCCTCTGCATTTCTCCTCAGGGAAAGGATTTGGAGGAGGAGAAAAAAAACCCCACAACCCGTAGCATGTTTATGAATCAGACTGTTAAGCGTGTGTTTCGGGGGTGGAAAAGGTGGGCGATGCACAGAGGAACAGAGCGCAGAGTTTGATGAGTCAGAAAATGCTGCTTTTCCTCTCCTTACTGCCACCTCAAATATTTCAGCGTGAAATAGAAATTCTATTTCTCCTTTTTTTTATTATTATTATTGTCAAGAGGGAGCTGGAGCATAACCTTGGCTCGTTAGCAACCGCCAGCAGCTAATTCAACGTCAAGCCCCGCTCGGAGCACGCGGAGACACGGGCACACGCGTGTGCTGATGGAACACACATCCTGGGAAAAGGATGGAAATAAATCATCTATCGGTGCTGTTTCTAGCAAAACAGGGGCTCAGGTGTGTGCTCATGCCAGCTCCTGGAGAATGAGCCTTGGTGGGTTTGAGGAGAGCAGCAGCACAGCCCAGGCTGGGTTTGAGGATGTCTCCTCCTCCCGCCCAGGCAGGCTCGGCACGCAGATGGGAAAACATACACCAAGATTTGGGGATCCTGAATGAGGCTTACAGACACACAAGGAGGTGTGCTGGAAAAAACAAGCAAATTTGCTGGTGGGCTTCGAGCTGAGGCGGTGCTGAAGCTGGTTTGAGTAACACAGGCACAGCTAGACTGCACCTCCAGCAAGGCAGGGACTGCAGAGCGTCAGGCACCGCGGAGGGGTCACCCGGCAGCAGGGCGGG
This sequence comes from Hylia prasina, assembly GCA_013397195.1. Classification (NCBI taxonomy): domain Eukaryota; kingdom Metazoa; phylum Chordata; class Aves; order Passeriformes; family Sylviidae; genus Hylia; species Hylia prasina. Next base: position 588,191 of record VYXD01012313.1, on the reverse strand, counting down.
TAAAGGAGAGGACGGGTGAGCCCCCAGGGAGAGGCAGGATGCTCCTGCCCAGCTGAGTTTCCAACGACAGCAGGGCTTCTGCTTCGGAGTCAGAGGAGATGAAACACAAGACGAGATAAACACCCCTATGCTGAAGCCCCGAGTTTGACTCTGCTGACATTCACAGCCCATTTAGGTTACTGATGGAGCAAATAAAATTATGCATACGCATTAATGCCGGCAATATCCTGCCTGAAATGTATGCTCATTTACACTCAGAAATCCATTTAGAAGAGATAAATCAGAGCTATATTTAAAACAGAAAAATCACTTGTCTGTCCACGAAGCAACTCCTGTTTACATGTGTTGTTCCTTGGCAAAACTCAAATCATTTTGAGGGAAACTATGCCCCTGGTTTTACATTTAGGAAGGAAAATGTTTGCATGCCCCTATTCTCCTGCTCAGCCTGTTTTAAAATAACAGATGTGCATTTGGTTATTTTTGTTTGTTTGTACTTTTTAAAAAGTTTTGTGGTCTAAAAGCAACCTGTGGAGTTTGGAGCTGGTGGGTGGGATGAGGTATAGGGAAGCACCTGTCAGGCACATGTGAGACATCCAAAGCATTTATTAATTAAAACTGACTTGGGAAATTCAGAATTGCCATGGTGAGACGTAAATGTTCTGCGGCTTCTCCAGTTTCCCTGGCAAATGAAAGGCCATGCTGACAGCACTGATGACAGAGTGAAACGGGAACACAAGCTCTTCCTAATGGAGAAACATCTTCTTCCACTCCAGTAATCTGCACCACACTGCTTGGCTCCCCAGCCACGAACTGGAGATACCAAATAATCAGTATTGCTCTCTGTTTCCTCCTGCAAATGTGTTTGTGAGCACTGGATGTGAAAAAAACAATTTTAAGCTCCCCAAAAGGAATAACGCCCCCCCAAAATAAAATAATTTTATATCAGTCACACCAATGACGGCTGCTTCTCACTTAACGTCAGAGCTCGTTGCAGCTCGTATTTTTTTTTAAATGCAATAAAAAAGCAGGAGCCAGCAGCTCTGTGAAGCATGTCAGGAGGCAGTTTTTCAGAAAGATGATGTATTTTAGATTGTGATTCACAAGCACACTGGCAGTTTGGAGTTCAAGATTAGAAGGAAATGAATGAATGTGAGACAGGAGGGTGCGAAAATGAAAGTAGCTGGAGCTTAAGGCCTGCTCTGCACTTCGAGCAGCACAAGATTTTTCTTCCCCTTCTGTGTGAGCTCAAACGAGACACCAAACTGCCCCACACTTCTACTGCCAGAGTTTAATTTAAACCTAAATTGAAATGCAATTTAATACAGCCCATCTCCAAGCCCAGCTCGCTGTCACAAACTGCTCCCTTGTGGCACCCTCACCCCAGGCAGCTCTCCTGACCAGGACACCCAAGGGTATCCCAGCACAGCCAGAGTGCCTGCTGCCACAACACAACCTGTATGTTCTCACCATGCTGGAAAAAACCCCCACTTTTTGCTTAAAATCAAGGTTTTAAGCTACGCAAACCACACAAGGTCCCTATCTGCATGGTTTTAAGCTGTTCTAAACTGTCTATGTTTCATTTGCACCATGAGAAAAATATAAATGCTGCTCAGAAATTGCAGAAATTCAGAATTCTTAAAAACTTTTGACCACATTTCACTGAGGGTTGAACTGTCCACACTGCTGCTCTCAACATTCAGGCACATCACTGCGAGCTGTGCAGCACAGGAGCTGCAGAGCTGTGCTTGGAAGGTGAAAGTACAGCACACCACAAAGTCAGAAGCTCTTGTGATACCAACAGCCTGTGAGAAACCCAGTGCTGGGGTGCATGGGAAACAAAACTGCCAAGTGAGGAGAGTACAGAGCCGCTGCTTGCAAGAGGAGGAAGCAAAAAGAAAAACAAAACCCTAAATAAAGGCAAGCTAATTGCCACAGTAACCCTTTGCTCTGCACCTACGTCACACCTCTGAGCTCCCTTTTTCAAGGCAGAGCCCGGTGCCACTGAGCAGCCAACACACCTGACTCAGTGGTGATGATTCACCTGGGCAAACAGAGGGACAAAGCCACCAGGAGCCCCACAATGGTGATGCCCATCGGTGACACCCTGCTGCACAACACAGAGCACCCTGCAGCCCTTCACATGGCCCTGTGACACAGAAATAGGGTGCAATTATACCCTGAAATCAGACCAACCACCTGTTTGATAAGGATGTATTTGCATTAAGGATGTATTTTGCCTCCAGCCCCCAAAGCAGAGGAGCTCCTCCCAGTTAACCAGACAGGTGCCCAGCTGCCCCTCTCCAAAATCAAGCCTAACATGATGCTCCACTGCTTGCAGCTTGTGCAGGTGCTCCATGGAAAGAGCCCCCAGGCCCAGCCCTGACCACGCTGGCTCAGGGAACAGAGCTGAAGCTGCCTGGGACAGGGAGCACTGGTGGGACGGGGGGCTCTGAGCACAGCTCAGCACAGGACGGCTGCTCATGGGGCTGGAGGAGTCACAGCCCTCTGATCCCACCTAACACAGCCCTCCCAACAAATAGAAATGCAGACAGCAATCCTGCCAGCATCTACTCAGGCTTTCCTTAGCCTCATCCATGAGGACCAAGTGAAAAGCAGATGCAGCAAACTACAACCCAGGAGAGAGTTTACACACTTATCTCCTTGCAGAAGTTTGAGAAGGGACTCACTGCTCCAGAGCACTGGAGCAAACCACCCTAAACCCTCCTGTTCCCCACACAGAGTTAACGACTGACCTCGGTCACAGCTTGAACAAAGCCACCCTAAAATCACCTGGGTAAGTCCAGCCAGCCCCTCCTGGGCACACTGAACACTTCCTTCCCAAACACACGATTGAAAAATTCCCGTTCTCAACGCCGTGGCGATGCCCAGCTGCTGGCAGAGGGTGCCCCGGGTCGGTGTGACACCGGCAGGGCTGGGACACGGACGGTGCCCCCACAGCCTCCCTGTCCCACAGCAGCACCCAGGGCTGCCGTAGGGGCGAGTGAGATCCCCCCGCATCCATCCACACCTCCCCTGGCTGTTTTGGGGCTTCCCTCTGGCACCCACAGGCTATGAGACCTTCCCCTCTTTCCTTCCTGGTAAAAGGATATCGCCGGTTCTCCTCGCTTTCTGTCACTCCGCCAGCAGAATTAACACCCCGCTAATTGCCGACGTTCCTGGCCGCCCGTACCCGCAGTAATTAGCTTTTAATTAAAGCCAGTAAATACTGCCCTAACCAACAGGTGTCCCGCGGCACGTCCCCACCGATCCTCCGCACAGCCGGGGCCGGGAGGATGCTCGGGGAGGCACCCACGGCAGCCCCCCGGACCTTTCCGGTCCCGGTCCACATCCCGATCTCGGTGGGGAGGTCTGGGTCCACATCCCGGTCCCGGTGGGTCCGGTGGAGGTCGCAGCCGGGATGCCGGTGTCCCGTTAGCGCTGCCCCATCCCACCCGCAACCCGCATCCCACGGGGGTCCCGCACTGACCATTGGGGCCGTACTTCTCCCTGTTCCGGCGGACCTGCTCCGGGCTCAGCCCGCAGCTCTCGCTGACCCCGAAGCGGCGGAGCACGTCGAGCACGGGGATGCTGTGCGCCGCCTCCATGCCCCGGCCCGGGGGTGCTGGCCGGGGGCGCAGGAGGCACACGGGGCGCCGCTCGCACGGCGAT
>VYXD01012313.1:560153-584369 GCA_013397195.1 Hylia prasina | reverse complement strand
CTTCTCCAGGCTGCAGAGCCCAGCTCCCTCAGCCTGTCGATGTTCTGGCAGATTTCCAGGCTGAGAAGTGGGCAGGTTTGTGGGCAGTGGAAACAGTCCAGAGGAAATAGCTGTGTCTTAAGCAGTTAAGAGGTAAAGTTTCTATCACAAAAAGAATATTAAAAAATACCAGGAGCAATAGAAGGAGGTGGGAATGCTGCATGGGTGCAGCTCAGCTGTGGGGTCTAAGGGGGGGTGCCTAAGAGTGGTGCTCTCTGGGTCCCCTCCACCACCCTACTTCCAGCTGGAAGTTGAGCATGTCCCAACCCCGCTCCTACTTTGCTGGAAGCACAGCAGTTCCATGTCCACTGCCTTTGCTGGGATCACAAATATCACTGTATGATAGCAGCAGGAGCCCTGGAATTACAAATCCCTGCCTGGCACCTGTGGAAAACACTGACACTGTTCCCACTGTGTGCAGAGAGGGGCAGTTGTGCTGGGCTGCCTTTGGACATGTGAGAAGTAAATTGTCACTGGAGGCAGCCAGAGGAAGGATCTGAGCGACCTCCAGCGTGGTAAAACCTGGGCACCAGGCTCACCAGACATCCTGGGACACCTCACTTCACACTCAGTGCTCCTCGTCCCCACGCCAATGGCAGAGCATCCATGTGTGAGGAATGGGCTTATCCTGGAGGCACTTATGTTTTTGCAAGGATTTAGGCAGCAGGACTGGCTTTGACTCATCTCACTCCCCTGTTTAGCCAGGTTCCCTGTCCCCTTCCTGCCTGGGTCTGGACAGGCCACTGCTCCAGTTACACCACACAAGGGCTGTACATCACTCTTTGCAACAGGCTACTTAAATGACTTCTTCCAGCAGCAAAATGACTGGTTTTAGCAGCTCCCCCATGCAGCAGAGACCATCAGCAGCACCATGATGAGCTACCTGATATGGGAAAAGGAGGATTGTCCCCAAAATCCACTGTACAATCCAGCTAAGGGAAACCACCACCACATCTGTGGTGCACATAATGCAGATGACCCGGCCCCCTCACTCCAGCAGTTTTTCCATGACCCAGCTCGAACCAGCTCCCAGTGACTCTCCCCATGTGAACACCCACTTCTGACTTTTCAGGTACTTCCAGTTTTCCCACAGTTGCTGGAAGAATCCTGTAGTCGATGGTGACTGGCACTGCTCTCCAGCTGAGAGGGTGACGAACCCAACTTCTACAGAAATGTACCCAAGGCAGAGCTGGAGAGGAAGTAACAGCAGACATCTCAGGGAGGAGCTCTGGCTTATTTATTTCTATGTAAATTCATTTATAGAAAATGTTTTGCAGCTTCCCCTGGAGTGGAGGTCCTGAATAAATGCAGGTTCAGTTTTCTAGTTTGATAAACTCATTTTTTTCGGGTCACCATAGCTGAGGCGTGGGAGGTGGAGGGTGCTCCAGAGCTCAGCCTGGCATGTCACAGGGATTCCTGCAAGAAGCACAGCTCCCAGCCCTGCAGGCTGGCCTTGCTTCAAGCTTTGTCATTGTATTCATCTGCTTCTCGTGTTTTGGGAGGAAAAGTGCTGTTTCTGCTGCTGAGCCCCCCCAGGCAATAGTGCTGCCCTTGGCCAGAGTCTGTCCAGAGCTCCCTTGCCTTGTGGGGCTCTATGGTTCACAGAATCCCAGGATGGACCAGGCTGGAAAAAAAACACCGTAACTCATCTGATCCAACCTTCCTGCTCCAGCAGGGTCATCCCAGAGCACATGGCACAGAGTGTGTCCAGAGGGTTCTGGAATATCTCCAGTGAGGGAGACTCCACACCCTCTCTGGGCAGATAGGTCAGTGCTTGGTCAATGTAAATGAAAGTAGTTCTTCCTTATGTTGAGGTGGAACTTCCTGGGCATCAATTTCTGCCCATTCCCTCTTGTCCTATTTCTTGGCATCACTGGGAAGAGCCTGGTCTATCTTCTTGACCTCCCCTCTTCAGACAGTGACAGCCATGGGTGGGGTCCCCCCTCAGTCATCTCTTCTCCAGGCTGCACCAGCCCAGTTCCCTCAGCCCATGCCCATTAGAGAGATTTCCACCAGGTGCCTGGGAAGAACTGATGTGAAATTATTAACACATGATGTGCTCTTGACCAGGGGCACAGAGGACCTGATGCAATAGATCATCCCCAAAACCTGGGGGCTGTTCTCAAAGCAGCAGCTCTGGCAGGGGTGGGACGGGACCCCTCATCCCACCCCTGCAGCCTGTGTGGGAGCTCATGACAGGCAGCTCCCCAGGCCTTGTTAGCCTATTTCAGGGCAAAATGCTGCCCTTAGAGCAAGGCCTTTGGAAAGAGGGCTCTTGGTGTCCTCCTGGGCACGATTTAGAGGAGGCTCCACACCACAAACCTGCACACGAGGAGGTGGAGGTCTGTTTTATGCTCATTGTGCAGGTGGAGAACAGAGACAAGACACAGAAAGCTCAACTGTGTGACTGTGCATGTACCACCTGGAGACCCTCGTTGCTCTCCCCAGCATCTCCTGACCCTTTTGCCACGTTCTCCCACACCAGCAGTTCCTCCAGCCCAGCAGTGTCCCACCCACCTCACACACCAGCCCCTACCACCAGGCCAGGTGCAGGCTCCTGTTGTGCTTCTCCCAGTTTCACCAGGTGAGGCCAGTCCTTGTGCTGGGAAAGAGCACGAGGATGATGTCTCAGCTGCAAAGGTTAAAGTTTGACAAGGTTGGGAGCGACTGAGGGTTACAAAGGGAACATCTGGCAGCCCTGGTAACAAGGCAGCACCATCCACCCCGCCTATAATTAAGCAATGCATGAAAACCATTAGCAACCAGAAGCTGTCAGTGAGGGAAAATGGACTGAAAACACACTCAGTATTGCAAGCAAAGGGTCCACAGACATCCCGGGCTGTGGAGGGAGCTGGGCTCCATCCCTGGCAGCCCCACAGGTGTGGGGGATTCCCTTCTCCAGCAGGTCAGCCCTGAAACAAATGGCAAACCTCCTTATTTATCTTGGCTTCCCCCATGGTAAAAAAATTTTGGAGGTAGACACGCTTAAGAGAGCCATAAAAAAGAAGAAAGGAATGGATTTAACACCTCCCAGGCTACTGAGGATTTTTTTTCATTATTATTTTTTTTCCCGTGGCTGCAATGTGGGAGGAAGAGCAGGACCCAGCCAGGGCTGACTGAGCGCTGTACAAGACATGGAAGCCTACAGGCAGTTTTGATTTTAATCTTGCTTCTACAGAAGGAAATCGGGAGTAATTGTCCCCAAAGCTGTGGATTTGGGCTGGTGCTGGCTGGGGGTGAGGGGAGCGGGATGGCCGGAGCCGCCCCAGGCCCTGCCGGAGTCAGGGGAGAGGCTGAACCCACGCCACTCTCCTCACTCCCAGGGCTTTACAAGCCGTGGAAGATTAATCGTTTCTCTCCACTTTGTTCCTCTGAGATGGGGAAAAAATGATGTTGGCTGGAAAGGCTGAGGGAGCCGGCTGTGTGCTGGTGAGGACCGCGGGCTCCGGCCGGGCTGGGCGGCGATGGAGAACAGGCGCTGAAGGGGCCCGAGCGCCGGCACACTGCGGGTTGAGGGAAATACGGCAAATACGGCCCGAAAGGGGAAAGCACAGGGCTTTGAGGGGACTGTTCCGTCCCCTTTGTTCCGACACCAGCGTGGTTTAGCGTCCGCATCTCCCCGCCTCGCTCAGGTCGCGCTCATCTCCATGCAGGGGGCGAGATGCAGATGCGGGAGGCAGCCCTTGGTGCGCATCCCGCACCTTCCCGGGGGTCTCACTGCCGCCCCCCGAGCTCAGCACAGCCGCACACCCGCAGGGGCGGCCCCCGGGAGAGGAGCTGAGAGCCCAGGGAGAACAAATTCAGGGTTCACCGCCCCAAACAGAGCCGCTAATGCGGCACCGGGAGGTGCGAATCTCTTCTGTCAACAGCTCTCGCCTTCCTAAACCAGCCCGGGTGATGTGCAGCTGCCCTATGTCCTGCTCCAACAGGGCTGTCACACACAGGACTATTAATTAATTAATTAGAGGTGACAGTGCCACTGCCATTTGACATTCTGCTCCAGGCTTGCCCTCACTGCATACCCCAGTTCACAAAAAGCAAATCCCCATCCATGAGGGACAGTCAGGAACAGCTTCTTTTTATTTTATTTTTTCCTTTCCTTATTTTTTTTTCTTTTTCTTTCCCCACAGCAGCTTAGATATTTGCTTTTCCTATGGAAAAAAAAAATAATACTCCTTGAAATAACAGTTTAAGGCTTTTCTAAATGTTACACGCCAGCCGACCTTTCAGAGCCAGGCTTAGGGGTTTATTTCTAATCCCCTGGCCAGGACTTGCAGCAGCTGTGGGTCAATCCTGCTCCCTGAGGGCTCAAACATCAATCCCCACCACCACGATGCTCAGGACTGGAGCTCTGGTGTTCACACCCTTCCTGGAAATATATTCCCTTGGCTGTGCTGCCCTGTGCACCTTTAGGTGGTGTGGGAGTGTGGTTACCAACAGGATTTGGCTTCTTGGAGCACAAATGCAGCCACTGGAGGTGGCAGGGAAACACCAGGCCTGCCGTGCATCCCACCAGGATGCAGGGGATGATGTGGATTTGCAGCACAGGGCTGCAGAGCCCATGGATGACAGGGGTGACATTCTGGGCACACCTGGCACACCTGGCCAGCACAGGAATCCAAGGCAGGCAGGATGTCTAGCTAGGGAAAATGAAGAGGAACAATCTGTCTGGACGAGGATTTTTTGTGGGAGGCCATGGCTGCACAGGGCAGTCACCCTGTTTTCCAGTTCTGATCCCACTGCAAATGGCTCTGAAAATTAGGATTCACTTCAGCAGCTCTTAAGCACATGTTTTTAAGTTTTTTTTCCATGGCTCTGTCCACAATTAAGCTGGAAGTGGGGCTTTCCCAAGTGCAATGCCCAATCTGGGGCATGTTTGGAATGGTTGCCCAAACTAGATTTGAGCTTGGATCCTGTGGTGTTTCCAAACTCCCTGGCATTTTCCCCCAGCAGCACACTTAGGAGTCTCTGTTTATGAATCCAGACCTGTATTGGCCCATTATTATTTTTTTTTAAACTGTATTCCAGTTCCTTTCAAAGGCAGGAAAATACATTAATATCCATTGAAGGGGGAACACCACAACACTCACCACTCAGCTGGGTTTTTCCCTGATGCAAAATGCATCCTGGAAAAAAAAAGTGCCTTTCTGGTGTGTCATTCCTGGGATTTTGCTGGAGTTTAGGAAACAGAGAAAACAAATAACACAACAAGAGGCTCCCAGGCAGCACCAAGGGCCCCTCACATACCTGGGGCTGGGTTGGTGGTTGGGGTGGTTAATTCAGCCCTCTCCCTGTGGGCAAAATTTCACTCTGTATTTCTTTCCAGCAAAAGCAGAAGCCAAACATGGAAAAAGGTCTGGTTTTCACCAGGCAGAAGGAATGATTCCTGCTCTCCATGGAGATGTGATGTTCACCAAGGGGAGGGTGAGGGCTGGAGACTTGCTTGGCCCTGGACCAGCATCACCAGGGTTTGCCTCTCTCTTTCGTATCCCCAGCACTTCCCCCTCCCCTGCCAAGCAGGAATTGCAGGATATCACAGCAGCAGGGACTGCTCGTGTCCATCGTCAGGGGACAAACATCACAGTGGCTTTGAAGCCAAAAATGCCCACAGGATGTGGGGATGTGAACAGGGGTGCAAACCAGCCTCATCCCTCCTCGCCCTGGCCCGTGGAGGGTGGGTGCCCTGGGGCCAGCAGGAGGGTGCTCATCCCAGCATGGAGCTTTGGAATCCAAGGGGACATCAGCACCCCACGCACTGATGGGATAATGAGCTGCGGGTTTGCCACATCATTTCTTTTTAAGACTGAAGAGTGGGAAAAAGGGAAACAGGGGGGTTCTGACTGCATGAGTCCTTCCTGCAGTTTCCTAGGAGATTGGCTGCCCACAATGAGCCACGCTGAGGACAGGAATGGAGTTTGTCCCCTGCCCTGCACTCATCTCCTGTTCCCCTGCAGGTCACCAGGGTCACCCTGCTGAGACCTGCGGCTGCCCTGATCTCAGCCTGACCTGCACAGTGTAATAAAGTAAAATTTTAAAACATTTAATTTAAAAAGAAAAGCTTAAAACTTTTTAAAAGAACAAAATTAAAATAACAGGGTTTTAAAAATAAAAATTTAAAAAGTAATTTGATTTTTAAAAAATATTAAAAATAAAAATTAAAAGCCACAGGGGGGCCGGACCCTATGCACCAACCAGCATGGGAGAAAGGGAGTCAGGATGTTCCAGCATTATCCCTCTAGCTGCAGAGATCCCACCAGGACCATCACACCCTGACATTCAGGAGGGAACCCTGGATGTGTCACTAGGATGGAAAATAAACTCCATGCACAGCCTGGAGCTGAGCTGGGCAGTGAGCATCCTGTCTTCCTCCAGGCTCTTTGCTGCCTCTGAACCATCAGAAACGTGCCAAAACAGGTCATTTGTGACACATCTGCAGCAGAGGGGCTCGGGGAAGTGACGTCCAGCCAGGCTGGGAGTCCCGGCCGGGATATTTTTAACGGAGCAGCAGCAGCGCCTTTCCTTCCTCCTTCTCCTGAGTGAGTGCTGAACAAAGATAAACCTCCACAAGCCCTCAGCTTCGAGGCAGGGAAGCCCTCGAGAGACAAAAAAGACAACCCAGCACATTTCTGTGCAGTGTTAGGATGGATGGTTCAGGCACAGAATTGGGAAAACACGGCGGTGACTGTACGGATGCGTCTGGAGCCAAAAAAATGCAACTGGGTGTAAAAGGGGCTGGCTTGACTGAGAAATCAAGCTGGAAAAAGAAAGGAAAAATAAAAGGCAGCAGCATTTTTTTTTTTCCCCCACAGAAGTCCCAGGATCTTTTTCCAGCGCTTCTTNAGAAGCCAAACATGGAAAAAGGTCTGGTTTTCACCAGGCAGAAGGAATGATTCCTGCTCTCCATGGAGATGTGATGTTCACCAAGGGGAGGGTGAGGGCTGGAGACTTGCTTGGCCCTGGACCAGCATCACCAGGGTTTGCCTCTCTCTTTCGTATCCCCAGCACTTCCCCCTCCCCTGCCAAGCAGGAATTGCAGGATATCACAGCAGCAGGGACTGCTCGTGTCCATCGTCAGGGGACAAACATCACAGTGGCTTTGAAGCCAAAAATGCCCACAGGATGTGGGGATGTGAACAGGGGTGCAAACCAGCCTCATCCCTCCTCGCCCTGGCCCGTGGAGGGTGGGTGCCCTGGGGCCAGCAGGAGGGTGCTCATCCCAGCATGGAGCTTTGGAATCCAAGGGGACATCAGCACCCCACGCACTGATGGGATAATGAGCTGCGGGTTTGCCACATCATTTCTTTTTAAGACTGAAGAGTGGGAAAAAGGGAAACAGGGGGGTTCTGACTGCATGAGTCCTTCCTGCAGTTTCCTAGGAGATTGGCTGCCCACACTGAGCCACGCTGAGGACAGGAATGGAGTTTGTCCCCTGCCCTGCACTCATCTCCTGTTCCCCTGCAGGTCACCAGGGTCACCCTGCTGAGACCTGCGGCTGCCCTGATCTCAGCCTGACCTGCACAGTGTAATAAAGATAAAGTAAAATTTTAAAATATTTAGTTTAAAAAGAAAAGCTTAAAACATTTTAAAAGAACAAAATTAAAATAACACGGTTTTAAAAATAAAAATTTAAAAAGTAATTTGATTTTTTAAAAATATTAAAAATAAAAATTAAAAGCCACAGGGGGGCCGGACCCTGTGCACCAACCAGCATGGGAGAAAGGGAGTCAGGATGTTCCAGCATTATCCCTCTAGCTGCAGAGATCCCACCAGGACCATCACACCCTGACATTCAGGAGGGAACCCTGGATGTGTCACTAGGATGGAAAATAAACTCCATGCACAGCCTGGAGCTGAGCTGGGCAGTGAGCATCCTGTCTTCCTCCAGGCTCTNNNNCGGATGCGTCTGGAGCCAAAAAAATGCAACTGGGTGTAAAAGGGGCTGGCTTGACTGAGAAATCAAGCTGGAAAAAGAAAGGAAAAATAAAAGGCAGCAGCATTTTTTTTTTTCCCCCACAGAAGTCCCAGGATCTTTTTCCAGCGCTTCTTAAGGAAAAAAATGGGAATTCTCCCTTTTAAAGATTTAGCTCTATATAAGAAGGGGAGGAATCCCAAATGATAAAAATCATAGGACTGTTTGGGTTGGAGGGAACAAAACAAAAGGGTTTATTTACTGTAGCTCCCTTTTAACAAAATTTTTAATGTATTTTTCATCTTGAAAGGAGAAGCCAAGTCACCACCACCCCAATTTGACACCCACACCAAGAAAATTTCTCAACCATCTGAAAATTTGCCGTGAATTATCCAACACACTGCTACAGCTCCAGGACACCTTATTCTTCTGGGTGCATTGATACCCCAAAATACATGGGCCACATCCCTGCACCATCCCCCAGAAAACACAAAGATGTTTTGCATCAAAAGTTTGGAGAATGGGCTGTCAGTCAGTGTAATGGCTGTATTTACAGCTTCAGAGGGTGTCTGTGTTTTGCAGGTAGTCTGCAAAAGAAGTGGAAACAATATGTGGAGGGAGGTATATAAGTATGGGGCTATTTATAGCTTGCAAATATACCGAGCGCTACCTACACGCAACATAAAAGACACCCTTTGCCAAATACTTCACATGCTGCTGTCAGCTTCTCCATTTCTCTTCCCTGAAAAAAAATATAATCTCCTATATTAATCAGAGAGCAAATATATAGCCTGACAGGAACAGCTTTTGGCTCCACAAGGAAAAAAAAGAAGTGTGTGATTGCTCAGTTTTGGTTTGGACTCTGAGCCTGGAATCGCCGACTGCTGTTCACACCAAGGCTTTTGTGGGAGATGTAAAGCTTTTTTCCCACCATTTTTTCCTTCCAGCTTTAGGAATTGGTGATGGTTTCCCAGCTCCAAGTGTTGTTCATGAGCATGTCTCCAAATCAAACTGCTTTAGTTGTTCTTGCTGGGCTGGGGCCAAGCGGGTTCAGACTGTGCCTGTGGCCAGGAACCAGGGACCAAGGAGGCAAAAAATGAAGAAACCAACACGGGAAAAACAACCTTTTGAAATCTCCTCTTTAAATTGCTCCAGGGACTGAGGCTTTGGGAGAAAAACATTCCTGAGGTCAGAGAATCATGGAATGGTTTGGGTTAGACCATCTAATTCCAATGCCCCTGCTATGGGCAGGGACATCTTCCACTAGACCAAGTTACTCCAAACCCCATCAAACCTGGCCTTGGACATTTCCAGGGACGGGGCAGCCACAGCTTCTCTAGGGGGAAATGCCACATCTCATCCTTCTGAAACCAAGGACAACTTGCTTTTATTTATTTTGTATATTCTTTTATAAAGGCACAGCTAGCTTTGCTCTCCTCACCTAAGTGCAGAGGCTCCTATGGCTGTTCCATCCCAGTGATGCCTTAAGTTTTAGCTTTCATATTTTTCAGATTCAGTACTGCCTTAGTGTGTGACTCTGAACTTCATATAAAGTGTTAGCAAGTTCTCCTCACAGTGTAGTCAGACAAAACAATCCTTTTCCAGCCCCAGAACCAAGGACACTGTTGCAGCTTCGGGCCCAGAAAGTGCAAACAGGGAACTGAGGAGAGCAGACTGGGAGGATGGGACTTCATCACCTGAAGCTGTAATTGGACAATTAACCCCAATATGTAAATGGACCAAAACTTATAAAAGTGTGAAAACTCGTGACCCGGAGTCCATCTTGGATCTGTCTTGGATCCATCTTGGGTGTAGCCTTGGCTGGGCTCTTGTACTGCCCAAGGTGCATCCTTTGAAGGCCTTTTAATAAATACCTACTTTATTGCTTTAACTCTGTCTAGCCTCTGTTCCAGGCAGCCTCTCTAGGCATCACCAGCAGGCTCCTTCTATTCCCAGGTTTTCCCAAAACAGTGTCCTCACCTGCACACCATTCCCTGCCATGGCAGGTGGCTCCAGGAGCCTCTGAGGTGCCACAGCCCCTGAGGTGTGCAGGGGTGGAAGGCGTGCCCACCTTCCCCTGGGCCATCAAGGGGCTGAAAAGCAAATTCGCTGCTGAAATTTGCCCCCAGTCCTCGGCCTGTGGGGCAGGCATGAGGGGAGCTCTGGGATGGATGGGACAGAGCCAGGCTTGGCTCACCACCCCGTGCCAGGGCTGCCCTCGGCGCGGCGTCACTGCGGCCGGGACGTCGGGAACAGCCTTCCCACAAAAATCGAAGCCGGGAATCTGGGAATAAAAATATCACAGATGATTTCAGGCCTGCTGAAAGCATGATTGACTGTCTAATTCCCCACACGCACACACAACTCCTTTCCTCACGACCAGGCTGACTCAGCCCTGGCATGGACACGGAGGCTTCTCCTGGCTCCTGCCCTCGCTGTGGGAGCACTGCTGGCAGTGCAGTGTTGAAGTGGCAATTGGCACTCATTGCTCTTGCCCCTTCAGAAGTCCAGCTGCAGATGGGTTCTCTGATAATCCAAGCAAGGTGTTCAACTGCTTGACACCCTCTGTCTCTGCAGCCACTATCTCAAATGCCCACCTGAGTCCCTTTGGGTCTTTGAAATACCCATTTTGGAGGAAGTCTGTGCCCAAAATGCACAGGGCTTCTGGGCCAGTCACAATAGGGTGTTTTTTCCACTCATTTCCAGTCAGGCTCACATCAGCTTCCACCAAAGTAAAATCCTGTGATCCCCCTGTCACGCCAGCAATAGAAACAGATTCTGCCCCTACATGTCTTGATGGGATTAATGTGCACCAAGGCCTTATATTTTTGTGGTTCTGATGTGCCAGGCCAAAAATTCACGCAGTCCAAAAACAGGGTTTTCCCATGCCTCTACCTGGCTAGAGGCAGGGCCCCTCTAAGCCTGGTTATCCTTCTTTCCCTGGGTAACTGGAGCTGCTTCCTTTTTGGTGGAACTTCCTCTCTTAGCCTTGCCTCGTAAGCAAGGCAGCGAGGATATGGGGCTGGTGCTCGTGGGGCTGAGTGACCACTGCCAGTGCAAACAGAGCCAGAGGCTTCCTCCCACACTCAGCCCACGTGGCAGAAACACCCACGGCCAACAGCACCTTCTCCATCACCCTGGGACCCCCCTGCTCCCACCCAGCCCCAAATCCCTGCGGGGCTGAGGATGCTGAGCAGCTCCGCTGCTGGGCAGGGATGTGGTGCGCTGGGAAAGCCAAACACAACGGCCTTTGGAATGTCACCATTCCCATGGAAGTGCCATGGGATGGCCTCTAATTCCAGTGATGGCCATGGGAAATGCTGCCTATAAACCCATGGCTGTGCTGGGCTCAGCAGGTGCAGGCACGTGGAGGAAAATAAACCCCATGGCTCCAGGGAAAAATAATGAGCCCCTTGGGATCACTCATCTCCTCTTATTCCTGGACAAAGCTGTGAAGAGGAATGGCAGGAAAGGCAGTGCAGTGGGTATGACCAGCATTGCTCCTGCATTGGGCAATGAGAAAAGACACTGCTAAAGGAAAAGGGGCTCCTCTGGGGCTGGCTTTTTATAGGGCTGCCTGCTCAGGGACCATCTGGCCCGGCATGGTTTTGGTCTACATGGATTATTTTTAGTATCTGCAAGTCTTCACCATGCACTAAGCACAAGCAGCCCTATTAGAGGTGGGGAAACCCTCCCTTGGCTGGCCTGGCTTCCCTTCCTGGCACAGGGAGCAGTCAGCAATCCTCAGGCTCACCTTGTGCCAGTGGGGTTGCAGTGCCTGAGCACAACCCCAGCGATTCAGCAGAGCTGACCCCAACCTCCTCCCACTGCTCCACTCGCCCCTCCCAGCTGGTTTTTGCTGTCTCTGTCCCCTTGTCCACAGCCCCCAGTGCAGGATCCTCATGGCACCTGCAGCCCCCACAGCCTTTCAGGGCTGCACCACGTCCCCTGTGTGGGGACAAGTGGTTTCATGTGAGCTGGCATGTGCTGTGCCTGCCTCTTCTCCTGGAGTCTCTCACACCAGTCTTGGCTTTTATGCTATTTTTACACTCCAAGTTCCAAGCTGTAGACATGCAGCGAGTGCTCTCCAAATGTAAACCCCAGGATGCATATATTTAGAAGCCAGCATTTCTTTAAAAACAAGGTTTGGTTGAATTTTTGTTTAAGGTCTAAATTCACAGCTCTGGAGGAGGGACCACGCAGGGCATCTCCTGGTACTGGTGGGATGCAACTGTAGGACTTGGTTTCCTTCCTCCCACCTTGTGAAATGACACGTGCCTGTTTTCCAGCTTCCCTGTGAAGCCCAGAAATTCTCTCCCCTCAGTCAACCTGATCACACAAGCTCATGAGTCCCCAAGTGCACTTTAAGTAAAATATGAAGAGCCAAATTGACATTTAAAACACAAGAGTCCCCAGGTGCATAAAGACTGAGAGGGTTTACAAGTCACCCAGCTGCATCTCTCTTGAGATGGAGCAGAGCTGAGCCCTTGTCTCCTACATCAGAAACAGCCTGGGATAAAAAGATTTTTTTGAAAAAAAAATCAAATCAAATAAGAAACTTCACAAGAACATTTGCTGCTGGAACTGCTCATGGGGAGGGCGGGATGTCTGCAAGGAGCCTGTGCACGCAACGGGTGCCAAGGAAAGGGACGAGATGTGACAGCTCTGCATCTCAGAGGGATGCAAAGAGCATCCTCCCATCTGGGGCCACCCCGGGCTGCTGGCCAGGCACGGTGGTGCCCACCACGGGCACCCTGAACGCTGGCCCTGGGGAAGCACAAACCAAACAGTTCAGAAAATTTGATTTGAAGCGGGTGTGGAGGCGGCTCTCTGCAGATGGCAGCAATGCCGGCTGCACTGCCAGCTCCACGGTGTGTCACCGGCTCTGCTCAGGCTTCAGTGATGCAAATGTGGCAAACAATGTCATTGTTGCTAGGATTTTCGGGCTCTGACTGCCTGGCCAGCCTGCGAACCCACAGCGGGGCTGGGGAAGGACAGCCCCAGGAATGGTGTTATTTCAGCTGAAGAGGAACGTAAGTTTCCCAAAGGTTCAGTCCTTTCAGTGCACAAATGATTTTTTTTAATGGCTCAGACTGTCAATAATACTTTTGGCTCCTGTAGGTCTCCAGGACATCAAAGTGTGTCTGCTGTGGGGCTTGGGATGGTGGCAAGAGTCACCTCAAGTGACCCAGTGGCCCTGAGTTTGCTCAGCCCTGAGCTCTGGACTCATGGAAACATCTCAACCTCAATGCACAAGCTGACCAGAAACTGGCATTTATAGAACACCAGACATTCTTATTTACCTCTGAAACTCTCCCCCAGTGCCACACTGAGCACAAGGCCAGGGCAGCAGTGAGGGGTGAAGCTGTAAACCCTTCTACACCTTCCCACTGCATCCCACCATGTGGCTGACACAGGAGCCATGGCACAAGGCAGACGTTCCAGTGGCAGTGACTCCATCTCATCTGGCAGCAGCAAGGACAGGGGACAGTGGCTTTGCCATCTTCTGCCCAGGGGGCTGGCCCAGGGGTGCCTCCTAGTCCCTGTTTTCCATGGGCAGTTGTGGGCAATACATTCACTCCACTCAAACCCAGGAGTTTTCTTCTTTTAAGCTCTGTGCCCAATGCATTTGCGTGCCCAAGAAGGGCAGTGGGGCTGGGGAAGAGTCTAGAGCACAAGTCTGATGAGGAGCAGGTGGAGGAGAAAAGGAGGCTCAGAGGGGACCTTGTCACTCCCCACAGCTCCCTGAGAGGAGGGGACAGTCAGGGGTGTCAGGCTCTGATCCCAGGGAACAGGGACAGGACAAGAGAAAACGGCCTCTAGTTGTGCTAGGAAAGGTTTCAGTTGGATATTAGGGAAATTATCTTCATCCAAGGGTTGTCCAGCCCTGGTACAGGCTGCCCAGGGCAGGGGTGGAGTCACCAGCCCTGGAGGGGTTTAGAAGACTTGTGGCACTTGGAGACATGGGTTAGTGGTGGCCTTGGCAGTGCTGGGGGAACAGTCAGACTCTGTGATCCCAGAGGGCTTTTCCAACCCACATAAATCTAGGAATCTATGATTCTGTGACTACCTGCTCCAAAACCCCTCAGGGAGGCACACAGCTCCCAGGGCTCCTTACCCAGCTCACACTGCCTGCACAGAGCCCTGCTGCAGGGAGACACCAGGAAAATTCATTTCCACCCAATTAACTGCTGATCTGTGCAGCCAGAGGCTCCTTCAGCTGGGAACTTCAAACCCTCTCCTTCCATCCAGTGGCAGCAGGACACAGGGCGTCCCTGCACAAGGCCCAGGGGACAAGGATGAGGAGGGAGAGGGGAATGACCTCACACAGGAAAGCCTGGGCTCCTCCACCATCCAAACATCTGACATCCAGCCTCAGCCTGACCAGCTGCTCATCCCTGGAAATACACAACCCTGACCTATTTCCAGGGAAGGCAAGCGCCCTTTTAAACAAAACCCTGACAAATGAAGGCAAGAAACCATTTCCTCCCTATTTCCTTCCATTAGAAATGAAGCACTGCCATTAATCACCAATAAAGAAATAAAACTCCTAAATGATCTGCTAGTGACTGGTTGTGTCAGGTCCCTCTCCTCGAGCTCACCACAGACCCAATCCCAGGCACAACTGGAATCATTCTGGCTGTGCTGAGCCAAACCATTGCTCTCTCCTGTACTCACTGCATTAAAAGAAATAGAGGATTCAGAGCTGCTGTTGGACGACATGCTGTGTTTGCTGATGCTCAGCCCTATGTGCAGCCCCATTTTATTTCTCCAATTATTTTCTTTTTACTCTGATGATTTTTTTTTCTCCCTCCAGGAAAAGCTTGTGTGCAAGAACCCTTTAGGAAAAAATCACACCCTGCACTGGGTACAAGTTATTCCTGGGGAGATTCCAGTTGGACACAAAAGGGAAATTTTTCACAATGAGAACAATCAGCCATTGGAATAATTTCCCCAGGGAAGTGGTGGTTTCCCCAAGGTTGGACTCTTAAGATTTGGCTGGATGTGGTGCTGGGCCATCTCGTCTAGACCATGCTTTTGCCAAGAAAGGTTGGACCAGATGATCATTAA
Source organism: Hylia prasina (assembly GCA_013397195.1). Classification (NCBI taxonomy): domain Eukaryota; kingdom Metazoa; phylum Chordata; class Aves; order Passeriformes; family Sylviidae; genus Hylia; species Hylia prasina. The sequence goes on along the minus strand of VYXD01012313.1, from coordinate 569,350 downwards.
GGTTCCTTCCAGCCTGGGATTCTAGGATTCTATAAAATATCAGGGTCTCTTAGCAAGAGCTGTTCTTGTGCAAACCCTCAGCAGCCTCCAGCCCCAGCGACTGATCCCACTCCATGCCTGCCCTGCTCCAAAGGTCAATCCCAGGAGACAGCAGGCAGTGAGCACCTGGTGGCTGTGCCAGCACTCAGGGCCCCAGGGAAGCAGCCTGGAACACTGTGTCCCAACCCAGCACTGCCAGGAGCAGCCTGCTGGTAGATGGAGCAATTATCCCCGGCAGGGAGGAGGGCAGATGCTGTTGGCAGAGGTTGCGGGAATTCTTCCTGCATTTCCAGGCTGGGTTTGTGAAGATAACTTTGGGTTGATTTGCTTTTTTGGAGCCAGATTGGAATCCTCCTTAGGCACCATGGGCAGGGCTGTTTGCTGATTGCAGTTGGCAAAGCACAGCCCACCACAAACCTCAGTGGCCGTGCTGGATGCAGCTCCCAACACTCAGGGCAGGGTGCAGCATCCTGCTCTGACATAATCACTGGGGCAGAGGGGTTTTCTATGCCCCACATTGAACAGATCCCTGAATACTTGTGCACATCATGTAAAAAGCTCTCTTTCCTCGGAAAGATTGGCTCTTACAGTGATGCTGTGGATGTGGAGCAAGTGGAGGTGTCCTTGTTCCTGTGTCTGGTCGGAGCGATGCTGCATTCCCCTGGGCAATGGGCAGGCTTCATTCAGTCATGGAATGATTTGGCTTTGAATGCACCTTAAAGATCATCTTGTTCCAGCTCTCCATCTCTTCCAAGTGCAGGGACGCCTTCCACTACCCCAGATTGCTCCAAATCTCATCCAATCTGGCCTAGGACACTTCCAGGGGCAGCCACAGCTTCTCTGGACAACCTGTGCCAGGGCCTCACCACCCTCACAGGAAAGGATTTATTCCTAATATCCAACCTAAATCTCTCCCCTTCCAGTGTGAACTCATTCCCCCTTATCACCTCCAACCTGCCTTTCTGGGGTGAGTGTGGGGCTGCTTGTACCCCACTGCTCGTGTCACCTGCAGGGTGACAGCCAGGATGGTTACGTGGGATGTTGGCAGGTGCTGCCCCACCTCCTGCTGCTCCTGCACCCTCCAACCCCACCACAGCCACACTGGGACTGTTCCCAGCGGGGGACCTCACAGGAAAGCAAGAAACACCCCCCAGGGATATCCCCAGCCCTGCTGAGGGGCTCAGGTGCTGCCCTGCAGCTCCCAGCCCAGGCCCAGGCTGCTCCATCCCGGCCTGGAGCGAGACACTTCCTGCTGTGCCGTTATCTCCGTGGCCAGGCAGCTCCAGGAAGCCCAAACCCTGGTGCTGTGGCTCGGTGGCTGCTGGCCAAGGGTGCACTTGTGTCCCACAGACACACGGCAGGGCTGGTCCCTCCTGCTCCGGGCACAGGCCCCGAGCTCGGCTGGCAGCAGCCAAGGGGGGCAGCGTGTCCTGCGACCTGCACAGACTGACAATAAACATCCCTGACCCGATTTCACTCTTACATCGCTCACGGACACATTCTTGCCGTAAATCCCAGCCCTGTGAAGGGGATGGGATACTTGAAGTCCCAGGATACAGTGATGCACCCCAAGGTGCTTCCCCGAAGCATTCAGAAACCAACCATCAGCTACAAATAAGCTGGAGCCCCTCAGCAAACTTTGGCTGACAACTCATGAACCCAACAACAGGGAGCTCACTAAATAAATTGTGCTGGGAGTAATTTACCTTCATTAAAATACTCTCACACAGGCAATGCATCCCTGCAAGGGGCTGGAGGCACCTCGGGGTGAGGTGCCTGGTGCTTTTGGTGTTTTGCGCCCTGCAAGGGCATGAAGAAATGCCAAAAACATGCAGAACCTCGATAAGGTCAGCAGGGAGGAAATGTAGCTGAAATCCTTGAGTTTCATAAGGGGCTGTGACAATAGGCTGGAGAGCTGCCAACTTTCCTTTCACGCACTGAGTGACAAGTGCGCTTGGAAACTTCAGGCTGTTTGCAAAGAAAAGAGCTGGAAGAAACAGAAATGTTGGAGGAGAGAGTTTTGGAATGGTTTTTCTGAATTTCAGCTAGTTTTGCTGTAACATGGTGAGAAAGGTCCCTTCCAGTGTGGCTAAGCTGAGGCAGCCTTTGCTCATCCCCAGCCTGGGATGGAGCAAAGGAAATAAATATGAAATTCAGGAGCAGAGGAAAAACACAATATTTGTAAATAAATATTTAGGCTTTTCTGTAAACTCGCTGCTGCAATTGCTTCCATCCCATCACTTTTTGCATTTCAAAGTTGGGATTTTCAATGCAAATGCTGCTGAGCAGCCAAACCGGGCCTCTGGAATGTTCCAGGGGATTGTAGGGGTAAGAGTAGCCTCTGCTCTGCTGGGACCTGCCACAGGTTTGGCTCCTGGGGAAATCCTCAGTCCAGCTGGAGGGTCAGACGGAGGTTTGAAAATCCTCAGAGGAATTTGCTCAAGGAGGTGTTCAGATGAAGCTGTTTCTCATCCCTAGTGGAGATGGGGAGCTACGAGGGCTACAGAGGTGATCACACCACCCTGCTGGGAAAAAGGCAGCTGTAAGCCAAGAGTCCTCATGCAGAAACAGAAAAGGGAAAAAAAGCAGCATGTCTGGGAGCTGAGCTCTGCAGTGTGTTTGTGCTCTCACTGGGGCTGCAGAGATCCAGCTCCAAAGCCCCAGGGAAGCGTTTGGGCCCTGGGGGGATGCACAGGTCACAGAATCCTCCCTGAGCTCCCCCATGGGGGCTGGGGACCCTGTGTGTCCTCGATGTGGGCAGAGCAAGGAATGGCCATGGGGCCACTCCCCACCACTCCCAGCAGGGTTAGGGAGTCCTTCCCAGGGCAGCAAATGGCATCCCCAGCCAGAGCAATTGACATCTGCACAGGTCACTGGGTTTGCAAAGCGTTCGGGATTTGCATTTGATTAAAATTAAGTGTTAGGAAAATAAAGGCAGCTGGGCCAGGGCGAGGTCCCATGGTGGGACCTGTGTGAGGGAAAGAGCAGGGATAGGGAGGACAAAACCCCCAAATTTGATCTAGAAGGGGCTGGAGGTGGGCTGGGACCTGGGGGTGCTGAACGTGGCCAAAGCAAACGCTCCAGACACCTCACAGAGATAGTTGGGATTTGTCGCCTCCGCTCTGACACTGAATTTGTATATGGAAAAAACATGCCAGGCATGACACCAGAGCTGCTCCATCTGGATAAATAGTTAACTGAGTAGTCAAAATAGCCAGTGCTATAAAACAGCTGCTGGGACAGGAGACAGCAGCAGAAGCACTGCTGGAAAAATGGGATGGGAGGAAGGAAGTGATTGAGCGAGAGGATGGGCCAGAGGAGAACAGGGAACAGGCAGCACCATGGAGCCCTTTGTGAGCCAAGACCCTCCAGCACTGCCAAGGCACAGCAGTGACCCCCCACCAGCCTCCCCCAGGCTTTGCTGAGCCTCTTCTCTGGAGCATCCCAAAAACCAGCACTGAAGAGGGTGCCCATTCTCCTGTCCCAAGCACTGGTACCCAGCTCATGCAGGGACCAGGACAAGAGGGTGTCCCACAGCAGTCAAGGGGGGCACAACAGAAAGCCTGACCCAGGGGTCCAGCAAACCTGCTCACCAGGAGAGCTGAGAGCAGGAGATGAGCAAACCTGCTCACCAGGAGAGCTGAGAGCAGGAGGTGCAGGGTGGGGGGTGATTCTGGACCTGCTGGAAAGAGATGATCTCATACAAGAAATGCTGCACATCCCACCCTGGGCAGGACATCACACATCACCAGGGCTGTGGGCACCCTGCAAAGGGCTTTAAAGGAGGGACTGGCCCTTTTCCATCCTGACTGACTAGGCAGAGCTCAGTCCTGTTGACACACCTGAACCAGCTCCCTACACCTGCAAGCCTGGACTCATTTCCCTCACTGCTGTACAGGGCATGGTGGCACACAAAGGGAAAGTCTCCAGCAGAAAGCTCGTGGATACTGAGGTGTTTGTCCCACAATCCACCCCCTGCACCCCATGCCAACCCTCCAGCCCTGGGTGAGGAATGAGCTGGGAGCCTGGGATGCCATCAGGACCAGTTTCCCCATGGCTGGGACAGAGGACACCCCTGGCCAGAGCTCCCAGCTGTGCTCATTACTCACCATGGGACGGGCCCAGCACCCCAACATCAGCTGTTCCTGAGCACAGCCCCAGGGAGGCTTGTGCTGCTGAGGAGGGGTTGGCACCCACCCCCAGACCCCTGCAGCAAAGCTCCCGATGGGAGCAGCTCTGCAGGATGAAAGGGATGGAGCCTCTGCACACCCACGGGTGCCAGGCTGCATCACAACAGGCTCTGACAGCAGCAGGAGAGTGGTTGGGCTTGGAGGAGCTTGACTGTGCAGGAGTCAACGGAGATTTTGGCAAGGAAAGGGATGACAAATACTTGTGACTCTGGAGCCACTGCCCTGGGGACTGGCCTGGTGTGGTGGCACCAACTTTGGGATGCAAAGTGCTTGTGTCCACCTTGCTGCAGCCCACAGGAGAGCTGGGGACAGCAGTGCTTTGATGCCTCTTTAATCCCAAAGGAAAACCCTGAGATCAGGCTGGATGTGGCCATGCTGTGATGCCACATGGGTCATGAGGAGCAACCTGTGAGCCTGCAGCCTTCCTGGGACCTCTCCCATCCCTCCCCTTTTATGTTTCTCCCACCATGGGCATTTCTACCATGGGCAGGGATGCGATTCCCCAGCCCTCCCCTGGCCCCATTAGCTGTGGTTGTATTCCCAGCACTAATTACCTGAACCATCCCCTCCAGTGCAGGGAAAACACCTGGAGTGATTCCCACACCTGGAGGGATGTTACAGGGAGAAAACACACCTGTGCTCACCCAGCCAGAGATGGGTTTGCAATAGGAGATTTTCTTTTCAAATGCTATTTGCATGACCTCAAGGTGTGACATGCAGCACTCGTTAGTTAATGATTTCCGATTGATTTACTCAATCCCAGCAGATGCTCCGGGTGGGTTTGAGCACAGCAATAGGAAGTGCTGCAGATGGCTCCAGAACCAGGCAGTACAGGATGGATTAAAAAAAATTATTATAAGATTTATTAACCCTTCAAGAGTTACTATTCTATGATACAGCTGGAGAAACAGGGACGAGAGCCCGCTCTGAAATTTCTAAGCTGGAAAAGGCCCCAAAATGTCAGTGTTCCCAGGAAAAATTAGGGAATAAAAACAGTTGTTCTTCTTTAGCCAAAACATCATATTTCTGCAAAGTCACTTTGTTTTCTTTGTGATTTGTCAAAGCTGGTAACAGAGCGCAAAATAAAACAAATTATTTCCAAACAAGAGTAACTTTACAATAAAAAAAAATGTAAATATTTGTACTGAAGGAGTGAAAAGGGCTGCTCCAACACTTTCAAGATCTTCCCTAACCCCTACTTCCCCGCCCAGCATGTTTTGCTTTAGTTTTTACAAGGAATCAACAGTTGGAGAAAGCTTTTGGATTTTCCAGTGGAAAAGAGCTGGAGGGACACTCTTCCTACAAGTTCCGCCAATTAGCGCCTGGCTCCCTGGCCCGTGGCTGCTGTGAATTTTCCACTGCTGGAAATTTTAAATATCAAAACTGGATGTTTTCCTCCAAGACAAATGGGACCGTGCTCAGGGCAGCTGCTGCCACACACTGCTCCCTGCGGCCCCCTGGGTTACAGGAACCCCCAGCTGTGTGTGACCCATTTCTCCTGGAAATGCTCATTTTCCACCCAACAGCAGCTTGGTTTTGTCTGCCCGTGGGACAGTGAGCAGGGGGAGGGCTGGAACATCCCTGAAATCCTCCAGCTGTTTCCCTGCCCTTCCTCCTCTGCACTCCCTCCTGGGGCAGCTGCCCAGATGTGCCTGTGCTCCAGATGTGCAGCGTCACTGCAAACCTGCAGTGGTGTTTCCCCACAGAGCTGGAACTGGGGACATGACTCACGTTATATCTTGAATTTCAGGCAAGACCTGGCAGCTGGAACACGGTGCCAGGGGTCAGAGCATGCATGGGCACTGCCCAGCACAGGGGCAGACGAGGTGCAAGGCCTTAGTGATGTTGCCAAACCCAGCTTTGTTTTATTAAGAGCATTAAAGGTCATCTTTTTTTTCCTTTTAAAACTCTAACCCACGCACCACGCAGCAAACATATCCCATTAATCAGAAATACAATTTCCAACACATTAAATATTTAGAAGCTATGCCAAAGCAGCGGGACAATAAAGAGCAATAACATAAAATAAAGAGGTCTCATTTAATCATTTTGTTGCACAAAAGCAGGGCCAAATCCTGGGAACTGCTCCTTGCCTCAGCCCATCCTTTCCACCAACACCGTCAGCTGGCTGGGCCTGGCTGGAGCTGTGCATCCCGAGGCGTCTCCCTGCTCTTTGTCAGCATCACTGGGGGGGCCAGAGGAAGTTCTGGGGTTTGGCCCAGGGGGGATGAAGCCTTGCAGCCCGGGGGGGTTTTCTCCTCTCCCTGCCTGGCTCCAGAGCTGTCCCGGAGTGAGTCAGCGGCAGCGAGCGTGACTCAGCCGTGCCGAGGGGCAGAGAGTGGATCCTGCCGTGCTAGTGATGGGCTCAAACCTCAGCTACACCTGCAAGGGGAAGAAATGAAACACGGGGAGACAAAGGCAGAATTCCCGGGGTCAACTCACCCCGTAAAAGTCACAATAAGCCCTCTTTGCTAGCGGAATTGCTCTTGAAACCCATCACTATCCAAACCTGGTGCGGGAAAAACACCTTGCAAATGAAGGGCAACTTCCCCTGGATAGTTTCCACCTCTGGGTGTTTTTTTTTCTGGGAGCACAACAACCACAGCTCATGAATGTGGAATATTTTCCTTTCTCAAGTGTCTCTAAAAGGCAGTGCAAACCCTTAGGAAGACTCCTGGTGCCAGGGAAAGCAGAGTCCTTCGGGGGAAAAGCCTTTCTCTACCCAGGGGCTGGGGCACTTCCAGCTGCCCGAGTGGACACATGAGGCTGATATCCCAAAAGCACTAATTTGGGAGAGTTTTATGCATGAGGAGAGAAGCATTCAGTGAGAAAACCCCATGATGTATCTGCAAAATCTCTGAGGAGCGGCCATGGGGACATCACCTCTCCTGACCCTTTCCAAAGAATCTGCTTCCCTGGGGGCCTGGCTGCAAACACCATCCCCAGCCCTGCTCCACATAAGGGTAAAACCAGAAAACAAAGCCAAGGGGCCCTGGCTGAGCAGGCTGCTTTGAGCCCACTCCTGCAGAAAACTGATCCCAGGGGAGCAAGGAGTTTCCTTAATCAGCAAGGGCGAGGAGGGCACAGGACCAGGGCAGGGCTTTTCTCAGGATTTTTATTTAGGTGGCAGAGAAATCTGACCGCAACAGAAAGGAGCTGGAAAAACAAACAGGTGTGTCCGGCAGCAAAGGGGCCGTAGCTATAGCAATGGGACAGCCCTGTAGACAAAAGGCTGAACAAAGGGACCTTCTTGAGAGATTAGAAGTGGTTTATGAGCTGGCAGGGTTTCCCGGGAAGGCGCCGGGGCTGGATCGCAGCCGTGGAAGGCAATTGTTGAAAAATCAGGACGGGGGCATGCACTGAGCACAAATCTGCCCCCTGGAGCATCCCCCGGGGCCGAGCCAGGGTGGGGTTTCTCAGCAGCTCAGGGAAGGTGTGGTTGAGCACAGGGCTGCTCCATTGCTCCCAGCAGCACGGCAGGGTCCCGGCTCTGCAGCAGGCACCCCAAAGGGATGGGTTATTATGGTATATTTCGGGCATCACCCAGCTCTGCTTGCCAAATGCTGCTTTTCCTGCGTTACCCTCTGCTGCTGGGGCTGCTGCTCTCTGGCTTGTAGAGGTGTCCAAGGTTTGGGTGGGGAGTGCAGGTGCCCGGCCCAGTGCTTTAGCTGGACACCACTCTCAGGCCTCCCTTGCTCCCATGCCAGGCACAATGGGAGAGGTGAAACACTGCTGCTGTGTTGTGCAGCTGTTGCAAGAGCCCTGATGGCAGCACCTAAAGCAAAACCATGAACACCAGCAGGTCAATACAAATCAAACAACCCAGTACCCATCACACGGTGTCTGGGGGTGCAGCACCCCTAAATGGCCCCAGGCTCCTGTCTTGCCTTGTCTCTTCTGCAACCCCTGCAGAAAGTGAGGCTCTGGTGCAGCAAAAATCTCCTGGGAGATCCAGCAGCCAGGAGAGACATGTCTGAGGCAGGAGTTTGGCTGTGCCACCAAAGAGAAGCTCAGAGGGTCAAACTGCAGAGCCAGGCGTGGGAGCCAGGGGACAACTGGTGGGACACCAGCACCAGCCTTTGCCCAGAGAGATTCACGCTTGGGTGGAGTTCTGCCATAGACAGGGGGTCCTGAGTGCCTAAGTGAACCAAGTGCTCACCAGCTGGGGCTGAGCTGCAGTTGTCTGGTTTAATTTATCTGAGGCTTTCCAAAGGACTAGTTTGTAACTAAAGCCAAGGATCAGTTGCACTGACAACTGTGTGACATCATGTACAGCCACTCCACAGCAAGGAGGAAAGGTCTTGAAAGGAAAAAGCCAGAGATTGCCTTGGGCAGAGGATGGACCACTGGCACTGGCAGCCATGGTGGCATTGTTGCTTTGTCCATTAGGCTTATAAAGGGCTGATGAGTCACTTGTGTGCCACAAGCAATATTTTGAGGAGGGAACAAACTGGACACAAACCAGGGAGGCCAGGGCTGCCTCAGAGCACTGGTCCCAGGCTAGGGTGAGGGACAGGTTGCTGCTTTCTGAGGAGAATCCAGAATTCCTCCAAGGAACGCAAACTTCTCTTTGGCAGGAGCCCAGGAACAAAACACATGTGGCAAAAGGCAGCAGAGCTGTCCCTGCAGTGTCACACACGGGGCTGGCAGCTCAGAGAGGCCTCAGAAAGCCCTACTTTCAGCCAGGGAAGCTGATGCATCTGCAGCTGCCCCGGCCTGCAGGGCCCGGCCAGGCCTCGCCAGGCAGCGCCAGGCCCGAGCGGCTGGGCCTGTGATTGTGATTGTGGATGTGATTGTGATTGTCATTGTGATTGTGATTGTGATTGTGGCTGTGTTTGTGGCTGTGATTGTGATTGTGGCTCTGGCCATGGCTGTGATTGTGGCTGTGGCTGTAGCCATGGCTGTGATTGTGGCTGTGGCCATGGCTGTGATTGTGGCTGTGATTGCGGCTGTGGCTGTAGCCATGGC
>VYXD01012313.1:498726-560135 GCA_013397195.1 Hylia prasina | reverse complement strand
TGGGTGTGGTCGTGGCTGTGATTGTGGCTGTGGCTGTGGCCATGGCTGTGACTGTGGCTGTGGCCATGGCTGTGATTGTGGCCGTGGCCATGGCTGTGATTGTGGCTGTGGCTATGGCTGTGCGGAACGGGCGCTCCTGGCCAGGACACGCCGGTCCCAGCTGGCAAAGCTCCGTGTTCAGCTGCCTGTTGTGGGCTTGGGGTGTGCTTGAGGCAACGAGCCGGGGAGGAAACGTGATTTAATGTGGGAGTTGGACTGGCTGGGACTGACAGTGAGTTGGCCTTGGCAATGAAGTCGACAATGAAGTTGACATCAATCTAAGGCCATGGGATACGAGATGCTAGGAAGGGAAATACCTTGTTATGGAGAGAAGAATGGGATTGTGGGTATAGTTATGTTAATGAAGTAGCACCATATAAGGTTATGTCCTGAGTTCTTGTCTAGGACTGGTTAACAATGTTTTACATATAAGGTAATGTTAATGTTCACTGGTTTGTGCTATCCGGGATGAAGTCTATATATTGTTATGTTTGCACCATTGTTGGGTCTTTTGAGATTGCCCCATACTGTGTTTGGCTTATGTTCTTTTGTTGGCTCAGGCTATTTATTTAAGTTATTTTTTGGGCTTACTCAGTCGTTCCCGTCCCAATTTTCAATTGCCACCCCGGCTGGTCTGGTTGGTGTCACATCCCTGGCAACAATTTTAGAAAAAACTCTCAAAGAGCAGCAGCCACTCAGCCTGGACAGCAGCAGCACCATGGCTGCCCTGAGCCTTCACTGGGCCCCACAAAGGGGCATCCAGTGTTAGAAAAAAGCAGGGGAAAAACCCCAAGAATCTGGAGGGATCTTTCTTGTGCCTTTCTAACGCTGGTTTTGGCTGTGAGGAAGCCTCGTGGAGCAGAGTAATTCCTACAGTGCATGGCAAGCACAAGCACAGGGGACAGGCAACTGGGACCTTCTGGACATCAGGCCATGCTCCTCATCTGTGGATATCACCCCTCAAATCTCTGCTGGCTTAATTAAAGACAAGCTCTGCTGGTGCTAAGCATTATTAATGCAAAAGTGAGGAGAGACTCGCTTTACCATCAGAGAGGTTTTGAGTTTCTGGTAAATAAACCAACTATTTTCAGGTCCTGCCCCCATAGAATCGCCTTCCTCAACCTAAGGAAAAGGCAGGAGCCAGAGCAGTGAGGACTGAGCACACCCTCCCAGACACCATCACCTCTGAGGAGGCTGAGCCATCTTCTGCAGAAAAACAAGGTGGCAGAAGATCAAAAAAATCATGGTGTATTTTGAAACTGGCAATTGAGAGGGGGGAAAAATTATGTCTTTTAAAATCCAGTAGTGTATCCAATACTGACCCCACAGAGGATGAAAAGTTCTTTTAAAATATTAACAGTCACAGTAGGAAGGAACAAAACCAGAAACAAAAACAAGCAAACAAACACCACCACCCCCTTCACTCCCCCCTGAAGAAAAAAACATTGGTGGGGAGAAAAGAGCCCAACCTGCTGCTCAGAGGAATAAACACCCCAAGGTGTGAGTGGGGAGATTTCTGGGAAACCATTGACATTTTTGATGAATGAGCTTTCTGTGGGTGGTTGATGTAGAGGAGAAGGGTAAGAAATGCAGACATGATTTATTCTCAAGCAAAATGATGAGACTAAAGGTCTCCTGACTCAACACTTCTCCTGACTCAAGAATTCATCTTTTTGTTTTCTGCCTTTGCAGATTCTGCTGGATGCGAGGGAAAGCCACACGATTTGCGCACTTCCCATCAACAGCATGGTCTGTTTAGGCTCCAAGGCAACAAACCCAATTTAAAGCCTACCTTTAAAAGCTGAACTAGATGTGCTTAAGATTGCACCTTAATTTCATATTTAGCTTGATCCGAGGTAAGCACAGTGATGAACTGAAGATCCAGTAAATGTCTACATGCACACAAAAAAGACTTATCATAGATGACTTATTGGAGAGGAAAATCTGCACAGAATGCTTTTGCTGATTAGAAAATATAAAATCCTACAGGGAAGCATTTCCTGTGATTCCTCAAGTGTTTGTTGGTTCTTAGAAATGTTATAGGGTTGAGGAAGTGAAAACCTTTGGGTGTCTGAAAGGCAGTGAGGTGAGAATGGAGGTCCAGCCCACAACACAAAGGTGTGTAAAAGATCAGAGAATCATGGAAAAGGATTGGAAAGGACATTAAAGCCCATCCCATTCCACCCCTGCCATAGGTAGGGACACCTTCCACTAGACCAGGTTGCTCCAAGCCTTGTCCAACCTGGCCTTGGAAACCTCCAGGGGTGGGGCAGCTTCTCTGAGCACCCTGTGCCAGTGTAAGGGGAATTATACAGAGCTAGAAATGTCTGGTGTTGTAATACAAGATGTAACCAAAAGTATGTATTTTATTGCCATCTGTTAAACCAGCTGGGGCAGTTCTTTATCCCTGTCAGGACCCATCCTCCCTCCAGGGGATATCTGCTGTTCATGGGCCATCCAGGCTCACTGCAGGGCTGAGACAATTCCATCATCCCATGGGGAGAGGCTCCACCCAGGGGGAGGAGCCCAGCATTCNCTTGTCTTTCCAAAGCAAGACTAGAAAGAATTTAGTGTGGCCTTACCAGCACCTACTGGATGTGATGATCCAGCTGTGAGGAGATGCCAACAAAGTGTTTTGGAAATGACCCTGTAAGAGAAGCTACCACTGACAAACATTTGCAGGCACTTCAATTCACGTTTCCTTAGGTTTCATAAAACTGACTTTTTCCATGCAACGCAAGTTTAAATATTTGTTATTTGCACTGCAAATGTTATGAAAAAACCTCCAAAATGCAATAAGATTTATGCAGTAAGATTATGGAAAGTCAGACAGCAGACCGGAGAATGGAAAGAAGAAACCAGCTGAAAAAAATTCATTGGTGTTGTCAGAAAAGGATTAGTAGGAAAAACTCTCCAGCCAACTGCTCAGCACTCGTGAGGGAAGACCCCATTGTTGACACAGACCTGTTCTCTCTTCTCCCCCTCTTTTGCCATGCTCCCTAAATCCAAACATTGATCCTTTTTATATTCAAGGAATGGGAATTTCTAAATGCCAAGTACCACTACAAAACTACCCAAGATCTCCTTCTATTTATCAGGAATGCTTGTGGATGTTTCCAGTTGGAGGAAAAAAGGGGTCTGGGGTTTTTTTTCCAAGTGTTTATTCCTGCATACCCCCATGTGAGACCCACTGCAGTCTGGGCTGGCGCTGGGTACCAGCTTTTTATTATTTGTTCTTTCTTAGGTAAAAACCAGGAAAGATTTTACTGCAGAATAGACCTGATTGCTTTAGACCTGACCGTCATGGAAAGAATGAGCTTTAATCTCACTTCCTTCACTCCTTACTTATTCACAGTGGATTTCTCTTTTATTTACTTGAATCACAGTTGACTACTTTGCTTTAAATGCAGAGGTGAGGTGGGCCAGACTTCAGTTTCCCCCCACAAACCCCAGTACAGTTCCTGTTTTTCCAGGCCATGTTACCAACAGACATTCTTTGTTCCAGTTATTATCCAGCCTGACCTCCTGGTCCAGTGCTGAAAACCAACGTCTTTAATATACTGATGTGTTTTCCAACATTCTAGAGCTTTCCCTAAAGGCCAGGTCATGCTTTTCAAGGCTCCCATGGTTGTGGTTTTGTCCCCTGGAAACAGGAACAACGTTTGTCCCCAGCAGACCCAACACAATTCACTTCAGGAGAGTTCACCATTGAAAAGGGGAAGGACTAAATCAGATTATTGGGCCTTTTTCTTCCCCAGGGTGCCCAGATTTTATAGCAGGGTACTCCAGGGAGTTGCAGACAGTCAGTTGCAGGTTTAAAATGGTATAAACAGGCAGGTGCTGCCATCTTGTTTGTGAAGGTACAAAACCCACTGGAAACACCAGACTTGAGCTGGGCTGTGAAAACACAGGGATTGGGCCAGCTGTTTTAAAGCTCAGCCTTCTCCTAAAAGTAGATTTTTTAACTCATCTGCCTCTAAGCTAACTTGCAGCCTACTTTTGTTCTCTTGGAATAAAAACAGTCTTAATGAACTTGACCTGAAAAGCAGATCCTATGGACGTGCCCTCTGTTACACTCCAGTGCCTGGCACCACACTACATTTCAGAGCAATTACACTGAATTTTTTCAGGTTTGTCAGCTGAAACCTCAAACCTCAGGAAACAGTCCTCGCTCTCCCACACCCTCACAATCCTATTTATTTGTATTTAAGAAAATTACCTAATGAGACCATTCTCCAAGGAAACAACCAGCAGCTTTAGGCAAATACAGGAAGATGTTGAGTTCGACACAGCCCTTTCCTTGAGCCAAACCCAAGGCAAACAACCTTTTCAATTAAACCCACTGGACCAGGTAGGCACAAGCACCTCTGCTGATAAACATCACTAATTAGAATCAACATCTACTAATACAAATCTCAGCTTTGCAGGAGACATCTGGGGCCTCCAGATGTGTGCTTCAGGTCTCAAAGTAAATATACACAGACACTGAAACCAATGGATATCCACGGGAAAACTGAATTTTTAGGGTAAGGCCACTGGAATGTAAACAGCAGGGCTGGAATTTAGAGATGACTCCAGCAGTCTGGTTCCTGCATAGCTCGATGTAATATCAGATATTTACCAACCACATGAGGACAAGCAGGTTTGCTTACAGGCATGGAAAAAAGAGGATTCCTAAGAAAAACCCTGGATCTCACTGCAAACTCCAGCATTAAACATTCAGTGAGGAGAGGAGAAAAAGAAACAAAAAACAGACACCATGTTGTACTTTTTTTGATTTTATAGAATTTTTACAATATATTTCTCTTCATTTGCATATTTTACCCACATCTGTAGCTTTCTTTTTACATGTTGAACTGAACTGGAATAAATCTAAAGGTCTGATATATTTTAAACAACCGATAAAAATTGCAAAGTAGTAAACCCGTAAGAAAAGAAATTATAAAACTCTCATTTTTAAGTGTTTAATGAAAGCAAGTCAAATGTATCATTAGGAACAATATGGTTTGTTTTAAACACATCATAGGTGATTCAGGCAGGACAACTTTTTTAGTTTTTCTTATATTAGGCACATTTTTTTCAGCATACCTGTTTTCCAGACAGTTTTATACAATTCAATAGCATCATTCACATCCACTTGGAACTTCTGCATAATTTTCAAAATGTGATTGATCATGAATATTCATTATTGGTATTCTATTCGTCTTTCTTTAGAGCTACCAAAAGGAAAAAAAAAAAAAAAATCAGTGTTTTTTGTCTGTTAAAAAATCCATAATTAATGATTTGAGTTATAAGGCAGCAACAGATTCAGTGTCAACTCAGGTCACAGTCCTTCAGTTCCATCTAGTGGGTAGAAATTATATTTAGTGGACACTGTTCCTAGACAGTTCCTTCAGGGCAAGACGACTGACTCATGAGGCCAGTCACTGCTGGTAGAGTAAGTTGAGTGGTAATGCCTAGCAAGGAGTTCTGGCCACTTCTGTGTCATCCTTGCAGCCTCATGTCTTCATCCAGAAAGCAAAAGGACAGTCCAACAGGAAAAAAAAACGTGACTATGACAGAGCTGTGACAGGTTCTGTGAATGGTTTATTTACAGTCTTCATCCCTGATGTGAAAAAAGAAAAAGCCTCCTTTGACTGAACAGGCAGCTCCCAGCAGCTGCACAGCTCAGCAGCCCATTGCATATCCGTGATTCCTCGGCCGTGGATGCCCACAGAGGCAGTGAAGAAGAAGTTCTCCTGCTCCAGAGAAGCAATGTCCAAGTGCTCACCTGCCCCAGCCACATGACTCCCTAACTTCAGTTTAGGAACATCTTTTGGTGGAGCAACTCCCCGTGCCCAGAGTGTGTTCAGACAATTACAAGGTGTGAAGCAGTTGGTTCCTCAGGGATCTGTGACAGCCCTGCAAGGAGGCTGCAAACTCAAACACCTCGTGTGGATGTGGGAACAGAATGATCTGTGCATTAAAGGTACACCACAATCTTGGCAATTCCCTTCCCATCTTGATGTCTTGAAGGAAATCAACGCAGGATGCTCAAGGCGGGCTTTCAGAGCAGCATCTCTCTGTTTCCTTTGAGTCTTTCACAAATATAACAATTTTCCTGAATCCTGGCATTCTCACTTGCTAAGAGAGCTACTCCATTCCTGAAGGCAAGGCTTCAGCATGGTGCTTCTTGGTCTTCAGTTTTAAGTCTTTCAGGCAGAATAATCACATTCTGATTCAAGCACTCACTCTGCACTCACTTGGCTAAACAGAAGTCAAAACAAAACTCTACAGAACTAGAGGCCATCAAAAAAATCCAAGGGATGCATTACTGCATGTTTCCCTCTCAGAGGGAGATTGGGCCATCCTTAAACTCCAGCCACAGCGGTAAGACCATCAGTTCAGAGGACACTCCCCAAAGCAGGGCTCCTGTGCACTGGTATTTGGGCACCACTTAAATTTTGGACAAGCGGGGTCAATAAATATACTTCCTTCTGACAGAGCCACTGCTTTACACAACTTGCATTCAGTTACTACTAGAGCTTATGGCTGCCTTTTTTCCATACTCCAGTGCTGGGGTGAAGAAGTGAAGAAGAAAATAATTAGCATTAAAAGTTATCTGAATTTATATTTGACAAGATCAGCTCTACAAACTGTGTAATAGTACAAAAAACAAACCCCCAAAACTTTTTGTGTTCTTTTTAACTCTTTAGAAATGGAATAGCCAATGTAGCTGTTTAGGAAGAAAGCCAATTTATTTCAGCATAGAAGGTCTGCAATTCATTCCATGTTCACTATGAGAAATGTGGTTATTGCTCTGTAAGATAAGAGTGGATTGATCATTAACCCCACCCTGAGTGCTGGGAGTCCAGGTTCCCAACATTGCCAAGGACCTCCTAAGCCACTAATATTGAAATAACTGAAGGAAAAAAAGCCTCGTAATTTCTTGTAAAGATGTGATTTTTGAGAAACGTGTAAGTTCTTCAGGTCTTCATATCACCACTGCCTTGTGACTGAAGGCCAGCCTTTGCTCTCTGCACTACAATAATGGGCTGTTTGGAATAAGACACTGGAGATAAAGCAAGGTAAGAACAGGTGACCCAGATGAATGAATCAAAGAACAGGAGAAACATAAAGCTCTTGCACGAGGATGCTGTGAAACTGGAATCCTTCAACTGCTTTGCAAATCACCCACAATTTGTTTTACAACCTGTAGTTTAGTAAGAATTGAAATCCTTTTCCTTGGGAAGCAGCCTCCAAAGCAAAAAGGACAGGATTCAAGCGTGGACCATTGCTGCAGCAGCCACCAGATTCTGGTTTGCCTGTTTCACTCCGAGGATGTACAACAGATGCTGCTGATGACATCACCCCAAGATCAGCAGTAGCATCTGAAGCTGACACCTTTCATGGATCTTTCATGGATCAAGTTTCTTCAGGAGCAGATGACACAAACGTGGGGGCCTTCCATTCTCCTGCTTCAGCTACCTTCTTTCCTTTACTTCCTCTGAATAAAAAACAATATTGTTCTGTTTACTCTAACATGCTACAATATGTGCATACATAACTGTAGGCGACGCATGAGTTACTTCAGGATGTGCTTTTTCATTGAAGTGCGCTGTTACTTTTACAAATTCTACATCAAGGTGGAAGGAAGGAAGGCTGCAGAGTGCTCATACACTGAAGCTGAAGGAACTTCTCCTGAATGGAGTTAAGATGTTTGTTCCAATGTCCTATGGACAAACTACTCTATACCCATGCACTCAGGCCTGAGCCAGTATTAAACATTCCAGAAACTTGTTGATTTGTTTGGATAGTTAATGGCAAGGCTGATAGCAGCAATGTTTTTCAGGGCCTAGAAGAGAAAAGGAAAAACAAAGTCACACTAAATATTTTCCTCAACCCAAAGTGTAAAGAAATCGTACAAAATTAAAGAGGAATAGAAACCTAGAACCATGGAATGGTTTGGGTTTGGGAGGGACCTTAAAGATCATTTCATTCCACTCCCTGCCATGGACAGGGACACTTTCCACCAGACCAGGGTGCTCCAAGCCCCATCCAACCTGGCCTTGGACACTTCCAGGGATGGCGCAGCCACAGCTGCTTTGGGCAGCCTGTGCCAGGGCCTCACCACCCTCATGGGAAGAGTTTCTTCCCAATATCCTGGGAAAGCATTTGTGCATAGTTCACTGACAACTTTCAGAGGCCTGTCAAGGTACTGTAATGACCAAGTGCATTAATATCTCTTTTATAAACTCCACTGGGCAATGAGAAATCATTCAATGTCTGCCACAAAGATCCCAGACCCACCCAGCCCTGGGGCTGTGCAATCCTACCTGTGCTGTGCAGCGATGAAGATGATCTTCAGTATTTAAGGCAAGCAAATACTCCTGTAGAGATCCAAGCTCCTGCAGCCAGAAAACATGCAATGAACACCAATGTTTCTACCAAAGGTGATATTCTGCTAATTAATATTAAAATGCTGATCATCGGAGCAGTCCCCAAGAACCAGAGGTATCAGAACTGCACACCAGAGTCTCCCAGACTAGAGCACAGTTTGTGATCACAGAAATGAGCTCATGTCACTGTTCATATTTCAAGTTCAAAACCAACTCAATAAAAACCACATGCAAATACCTTTAAATTAATTATTAAACCAGAATTCCTCTCAGAATAAACAGTGGCTTTAGGGCCTTAATAGTCATGACTATTACTTAAAGTCCAGTGATGGATAAGGTAACAGAATTCTCCTCTAATTAGCATTTGCTGCCACACTCCATAAGTGAAAGTTGTTAATGCTTCTGTCCCTCTGAGGGATAAAGGAAAACTGCATTTAGTGTAAGACTGAATTCTCTGTCATTCCCAGCACTGAGGAAAGGAGGGATAGAAACACAGGAACTGCTTACAGTAACTCTGTTTTCTGTCACAAAGAAGAGTTCTGCCAGTGCACGATGAAGAGGAAGGAGAATACCAGGCTTGGCCGTGTCGTTACAAGAGTTGTTTTCCATATGGGTGAAAAGCTGCCAAAGTGGCTTCAATAAGGTGAGGTCACAGTCCCTGAAAAAAATGTAACTTAAGTGAAATTGTGCTGCAATAGTGAGGAACCACCATGCCCATTTCTGGGAATGGAGAATGGGGGGACCAAAACCAAATCAAATTTAAGAGAACAAAACCATACATTTATGACAACTAAAAATAAAAAAATAACCCCTCTGCGAAATGCTCTTCATGTAGAAGTACTCATGCCATACGTACATAAGCTTAAGGACACATATCCCTTCTAAAACTCAATGACAGGCTTAGTGGTACAACTAAAAATAATCTTTTGAAAGCTATTTACTTTACAGAGAATCAGATCATCACCTCACCACGTTATTATTTCATCTTTATCTTAATTCTGCAGTATAACTAATACAAACAGAATAAATTTCTGGAAAATTAATTGAAATCTACCTTTGTGACAATTTTTTTTTCTTTACAATGACATTTGAATTCATTAGACTTCTTTAAAGGCCAGGAAAGAAGTAGAGATTAAAAGATTTCTGCTATCAAAGCACTGTAAATTGCATGACAGGCAAATTAAGAATACCTGCTTCAAATCACAGGGGATTTTTTTGCTTCAAAATAGCATCAGTTCAGTGCCTTTTTGTTCCCTTGCCCTGTGCCACTGGTGCAGGCAGGGGAGCAGTGCACTCACCCCTGGCTGCTGCACTGCACTATCTTCAGGAGCAGGTGGATGGCCTTCAGACGCTGGTGCCCCGTCTGCCGACACGCCACCCCCACCTGCCACTCCCAGATTTTGGCCAGTGGAAGGTGAGGGATTACCCTTTCCTCAGACAGCATCTGCTTTAGAATTTCAAAGCCTGGAAAAAAGAAAATTCAAACAGCTGTTCAGTTTGCTAGGGACACGTTCTGTTCATATGGTCAGTTTTCTCCATACACCAAGTATTGCAAGCCAGAAATACTGAATTAAAATATACCAAACAAAAATCTGAGATAACTCTAGATTACATCCTGACATGGCAATTTTTTTTCTGAGGCAAAACTTAGATAAACATTAGAAAGAATCATAGCCAAAATTAAATTTTTGCCCAAATAAGGCAAACAAAACATAGGGCCTTCCCTATTATATGGCATGCAGTAGAGTTTTGCTGATAGTAAATTATCCACCACCCTCAATTTCATTAAAAATATTTAAACTCTAAAATAAACTAACAAAACCTCTTATGCTAAAAATTAGACCGAGAACCATCCTATTTTGATGGATAACCACTTTTGAAAAATGCAATTACCATTATTTCTGTTTCCAATTACGGCATCCTGGAGTGTTTACTAAATACTCTGTAATTATTACCATATAATGAGACTTTGGATGCAAATTACATTTTTATAATTGTAATCTCCAAGTCTCTGCGAAGATTTTATGTTTCTACCCCGAAGTCACAGGAAGCAAGAGACATCAGTTGAGTTTCAACCTGAACAAAACTGATCGTGTTATTTCTAAGGCAATGAATGCAAATTCTCAGTCAAGGAAAAGGGATAACCACAAGTCTCTCAAAGGTCAGCAAAATGACTAAAAAAGGCCCTTTTCAATACATTCTGAGCATCTCTTACCTGTCTGAAACCTTCCCAGATGACCTGCTGTCACTGTAAACTTATACCCCCACTCAGTGTTGCTCATGTCAGAAGTAAATCTGTAGTAGAGTGTGTCTCCTGTGGGCAGGGAAGGAAGAAAGCCCACGTCACTATCTTCTGAGTTAGTTTGGCAGTCTCAAATACAATTTAAATGAAGAGTCTGAAATTAATTAATCCTAGATGTCTTCATTCAAGAGAGGTGGTCTTTTATTTTTTGGTAACTAAGAAGACAAAGAACAGGTGACAAGGAGGAGGCTGAAGCAAAATCCACAATGGTTTCCCCTGTCTAAAGACACTGGATAGGAAGGATAATGTCTTTTACGTTTTTGACAACTAAACAGAGGAAATTAAAGAAACTCCATATTCTGCACATGTGACTTCACTTTTCCAATTGCATTACTGGATCAGTTATGATTTATGAAACAAGTTCCCCTATACAGGCAGCCAAGTTCTTTACAAGAACACTTGAATTCATGGGACAAAAGGTTTAAAATATTTGAAAGTAAAATTTTAACATATCAGAAAATTGAATTGAATATTTTTAATGTAAGAATGAAAACTCTTAAACTTAATCACTTAAAAATAGAAGGACTATTTGAAGAAGAAATGAAAGAAAATATTTGACCACTTTACAATGATGCAAAAACACATTCAAAAGGTTTTTGCCACTGTAGCATCAACAGCTTCAGAGATAAATCCTGGTAGTTGGCTCTAACACTACACAAAATACCTTCTTTTCTACTGTGTTCTATAATACTAGAACTGTTAAAACTTAAAGTATCTTTCTGCCCCATGAAAAACCCTGGGACAAGCAGGCTAGATTTCATTGGGAAGCAGAATTTTCAAAGTTTTGTGAACAAGAAAAATTTTGAAAACTTTTTTAGGATTTACAAGGAACTATCTATAAAAGAATTTTCCTTTTAATCATGAAATGGAGACAGTGTTCTCTCCTACTCATAGAAGAAAGCTCTTCAATCAAATGAAAAGCCCAGAAGCCTTTAAATGTCTGGTTTCAGCTAAAACCTGCTGGAATCAAGAGCCTTACTCCAGACAGCCTGGTTGGAAATGAACTTCCACAAGGTGAAACTCAAGTTTCACAGCCAAGGCTGCTCTAAACAATGGGCTTCGAAGTTCAGCTCCTCAGCAACTCTTAGGGAGGAAAAAGAAGACAGATAGCCGTTCACAAAGATCTAAAATATTTCTACAGAACACACATCTGCTTTTAACTAGCACCTTGTAACCCAAACCCAGCACCTTGTAACCCAAACTGGTTTGCTAAGAAAGTTCATAAATCTCTTTACAGGTGCTGCAAGTCCTTGAAGTCAGGACCTTCCTGCAGTGCCCCAATGCTCAGTGGGTTAAAACAGTTTAAAATCAGAAGAAGGGGATGCAGTCCTTGATTTCCCTGGCATTTGCTCCTCACTGTGTTCTCACAAATGCACTTAGAGAAACCAGAGTGCAGCTGGCAGTCAAACCCTGGGATTTTTCCAGCTGTGCTCTGTGGCACCAGCTGCAGCCAAGGCACTGGCACTGGCTCTCTTTGCTCAGAGCAGCAGCAGAGCACAGAAACAAAGATAAGCATATTTTAATTTGGTTTTTTTTTTTAAATAAAAATATGTGCTTCCTGTGGAAAGTAAGACAAGGCATAAACAATGTAAGTGAATATCGTGCAGAACAAGGACTGTGTTGGAACAGAATCAAGATCAAATTTGTTTCCAGTAGCTGAGTGCATGCTTTGACTGAGGGGTGGAAAGAAAAGGTCACACCATGACAACAGATAAGCCACGTTTCAGAAACAAATGCAAGAGCAGCACGTCAGAGCAAACAGAGTGGGACAAGGAAAAGATTGGCTTTTTTCCTACACATCTCAGGAACATCCACATTTAACTCATCAGGAGTTTCTCTCAGGAGTCCCAGCAATATCCTGTCTAACCCTGACTCAGAGCACATTCACCTGGGAGCTCGAAGTCAGTCCATTTCTGAGGAGAGCCACTGAAGCTGTGCCGGTCCTGCTGGAAGTCGCTGCTGCTGGACATGAGCAGCTCATCACAGCCCTCCTCGGTGTTACACTGCGAGTCAAACTTGATGGAGAGGTAGATAGCACCAGGAATGTGAACTTTATCCTGAGGAACAAACACAGGAGCTTTGTGTCCTGTCACACGGAACCCGTTTCACTTTAACCATACAAACAAGGGAGATATTAAAAAAAAAAATAACAGCAATTTACAGAGTAAAAATCTCTTTGATATTTTTACCCAGAGCTAATTTAATAAATGTAAAGCATGGCCTATTGTTCACGTTAGCTGTTAAGCATGTAAAGTGAATTGCCAGCAATGCTTTCCTTTTTCAAAAGCAGTAATTGTTGCTGATATTGATCTCACTGCCAGAACCTAAGAGGTTATATGCATCTTAAAAATAAAAATCAGAAGAGTCAGAGCAGCAAGGAAATAAAAAAATCCCAAGACTGCCCAGAGGCAATAATTACTTATCAGAAAAAATGCTTTCAAACAGTATCAAGAGAAGAAAATCAGAAACTGTTTGTGTCAGGGAAAGAGTGTAAAATGAGAAATATATGAAAAAAGACACCACTCCTACTTTCATCTAACAGCACAAGGGAGTAACAGGCCAACTGAAACAAATCTTTGGAAGCAAGGGTAGAAACATTTGATCATTACGGCCTTGAAACCATTTACAAATCTGATCTGCTTCAAATACATGCACAGTAAACCCATGTCAGTTATGCACTTTTCATATGATTGAATTAGAATTACATTAATGTGCCTGACTGAACACGTTTCCTTGCAGGGCAAGGCCTGAGCTATCTGCCATCAGCCTTTTCCATGCAAGACTGAACAGAGTTCACAGGCATTTCAAGCACAGGAGTCCCACAGATTCCCACGTGGAACTTTGAGAGGCTTCTGCTCCAACCCCTGGGTGATTTCAGCTTCAAGTCCTGCCCTGCAATCCAAGCCTGCCTTACCTCAAAGTTCGTGTTGTTGTTGTAAGGATGTTGAGATTCCCTCATCTGCACTGCCATCCCTGGCTCCTCCATGAACTGACAGGCTGTCAGGGCCATGGTCCCCAGCATGTTCTCCTTGCAGCCATGCAGCACTTTCTGCAGAATCTGGGGAGGAGGAGCATCATGTAAAAGCAATTTACTGTCACAAGAACATTTACAGCTGTGCATGCCAGAGGCTGACAAGAGTCACAGCCACAGAGTGTTTTGGAAGAGGGAATCAAGGTACCAGCAAGAAGCAAGGTAAATTCACAAATGATGCCTACAAATGCCATCTCCATTTCACTCTGAATGTCAAAAGATTTCACTCTGTCCTCTGTTCTAGATCTTTCATTCTTTATTTGATAAAAACATGACAGATATTGGCTACGTCTCTTCACACAACTGCTAAAATCAAGGCTAATCCATACAGTAATTAACAGGAAACTAAAGCTGTAATCAAGTGAGATAACTTTGCTGACATACAAAACAGGCACCTTTACCTTCCATACCTACAGGTTTTGATTGGAATAGAATATGTCATATATTTCAGCCTTCAAAAAAAAAAAGTACAACTCTGTGCATAAGAAGAAATGATAAAGTATCAATTAGATGGCTGAAGTTTTGAAAAAAACAGGTGCAAGTCCTGTTAAAACTACCCTAAAATGCCCTTTGATCTATCAGGACACACTAAATATAATTCAGAACCACCTGAGTCTCCCTTTTTCTTATTTTTATAACAGTGCTTAAAAGCCCTGAATCAGGAATTCTGTTACTTGAGGCCCCTTTCAGGACATCACAGCAACTCATTCCATGTCTTCACCTGCCATCTCCTAACTCCTCCTATAAAACGTAATACACCAGCTCAGGCCAGCAGGTTCATCTCCAAATCAGCCAAAACCTGATTTCTTGGGAAAAGGAGTTTAAAAAACAAAGGCAGCATGTGGCAGTTCCCTGAAGGCATTCTTTGCCTTGCACTTGCAGAACAGCCTAAGACAAAGGCTAGGCTTTTGCATTTAATATGCCTTAATAGATTTTATTCTATCAGTTCATCCTGCCCTTTTCTGAACCCATAAAAACACCCCAGGGCAACAATTTCCATGACTTACTGTGTCAAGAACCTGTTCTTTTGGTTTGTTTTGGACTTGCCACTTATTACCTTAATCTGACACTCCTTTGTTTTCTTACTGGGAGGGCCAGTGAATAATACTTGCTCTTAACTTTTGCATGCTATTTACTGCTTTAAATCCACAGAGACAGAGGAACAGAGTTTTCCATTACTCCTTCTCCCTCAATGCCCCACAGGGGAAGGATCCAGAATGAAGAAAACCAGTTGGTTCCCCATACTGAAGTTATTCCATGACTGCAATAATCCCTGCCATTCTTCTCTAGGCTTCTTCCAGTTGTATTGCATCTTATTTTAATGGGATGAGGGAGTCACTGCAGTCCAAAAGAGTGCATAGTATTGGTTCAGTGGCATGTCAATGCCTTCTGCTTTATTTTTCATTCCCTCTTTGAACATTCCCAGCTCTTGATTTGCTTTGACTGCTGTGAAGCCTTGAGCTGACACTTTCATTACAACATTCTATTGTAATTCCAAGATCACTTCCACCAGCAGCTCATCAGTGGAGCAGCAGGTATTACAATAAACACATTGAGATCTAAGAGAAAGCAGCTTTTAAAAGGCACTGCCTATTTTATCCATTTCTCTAGATTACCATCTAGATTGTCTATTTTCAAAACAGACTGCCTATTTTACCAATTTCTCTTTCATAACTGAAGGAGTTCTCTCTACACAGCTAGTTTTTCCATTTTCTGTTAACAAGATCAGCACATCAAGACACTGACAGATTCCAACTGTTCTTTCAGAACTAATTTAAATTCTGGAGTTTCAATTTAGTTGAAAAAAGGAACTGCAAGTATTTTTGTTAGTCAGAGTCTCATGGCATGTGGGCACAGGTTTTGTTCACATGTCTAAGTGAAATCCACTTACTTTTTCCCACAGCTGCTTCTCCTCTAGCTGCATCAGCATGTCCAGGATGTATGTCATATGGGCCGGGCCACTGAGGTCCAGGATTTCCTCATTTATTGCCACATCATCAGGCCACTCAGCTAACAGGGATGCCAGCACATGCCTGGCATAGAGAACTGCAATTGCCTCGTTGACACGATACAGATAGTCCCTGACAGCCTTTTTACTCCTGGAGTCCAGCTCCTTGTGCAGGAGAATGGAGCTCTTGGTGCGCCGCTGCTTGGCGTAGCTGAGCTGCAGGTCACTCTCTGTGTTGGTGATGAGTTTCTGGGCAACAGGATTGGTTTCTTCTGTTGCTTTATCACAGAGTACAGGCTTTGACTGCAAGAAGAGAAATGCAAGTTTGAAAAGAGGCTGTCTAGTAATTTACTGACTTATGTTTGGATATCTGACCAGTCAAAGTGCAACGTGAATTTACAAATGAGTTTGCAGAAGCCCCACAAAGTGGGATATCTCACACAGCTCCAGATTTCCTGAGAAACACTGTTTATGTCTATACACTGATGGACTTGTGGAAACAGCAGTTAGAATTCTAACCAGAAGTGTTAAGTGAAGCTCATCTACAGAGGCAAAGCTACCAAGTGCTTTGAAATAAGGCAAGCTGGGAGGGACTTTTGGAGATCACTTGGTCCAAATTTGACTTAAGGCTGAGATACCTTCAAAATCAGGGCTTTGTCTAGTTAAGTCTGGACAATTTCCAGGCGTGGATATTTCACAGTCTCTGTGTAAGCTGTTGAAAGGCCTATTTTATTCCTTATAATTATGTGAAACTGCTTCAGGAAGCTCCTCCTTTGCTGTGCAACTGATAAACAGCTCAGCTGGTGACACCACACAGCCAGGAGCGAGCCCTCAAAATAAAGCAGAGCTGTGGGACCCTGCAATTGAATGCAAAACCTAAAGCTTGCAAGTGTAGTGTCTACTTTACAAGATAAATTCACTGCTTCCTTGTTCTGCTGAATTTACTGTAAGATAACAATGATATGCTAGAACAGTAGCATGGCACAAGCTTACAGCAATGAGATACAATCTCTCTTGTGTAAGGGGAGGAAATTACAGCCTGCAATCACAATTTATTCTCCTGACCCGGGAATCAAGTTCTTTCACTTCCTTAGGGAAGGAATAACAAGGAAGAAATACTTGCTTCTTGTACCTGCTCATTCATTTTGACATAAAACATTGGCAACAGATTATTTCAGATGTATAAAAAAATTTCTCCAGTTTGAAGTCACTAAACAGAAGCTACTGAATGCCAAAATTCATTATTTTCGTTATTTTTAGTAGAGGTGACCATACCAAACAGGGTAGGATGATCATATCTGTGTCCACTGCCTTGGAACTCTGCTCCTCCAGCCTCAGGCGTTTGCTGGGCTGCCACTTCTGAGCCAGTGTCCGGATCCTCTCATCCGTGGTGATCACATCCCCATCAAACCTTAACAGAGGCAAAAAAAAAAATCAAAACCACACAAATGTGTTTCCAAAGTAATGCAGACTCAATTAGGGCAGTTAAATGCAAATTAAATCTTCCCACCTTCTGTTTTGGAAAGATTAAACTCTGCCTATTTTTATCATGTTAACTGTTCTCCTGTTCTAACAAGCCAAAGGATTTAAATGTTACAAAATCACTCCCTGCTGTGAGAACATTGTGCCTCTGTGAGATGCTTTGAGTACCAGAAGCCACATGTGAGCTCTTGACTCTTCCTCAGTTCACAGAATTCAGAGACATAGTGGAGCTTCATATGGGGGCTACCACATAGAAAAGAGCATGTGATGTGTTTCAGAATGTGGTGACTTGCTTCCCAAATACAACTTAGCAGGAGTTTATTTCCTTACTTTTCACACATGAAAACCAAACCTTACCCTTGGAAGAATTTCTATTCAGCACCAAGATTTCAGATTTTCCCCCACCACTGTGTCTCTGCTGGACCCAGACTTTCACTTACCTCTTTTGAACTTCAAGGAAAAAAGAATCTGTTCTTTTCATCTGCAGCTCATACATGGCTCGAAGGATGTGGAGAGGTGCATTAAGTGCATCGTGTGTCATCTGAGCAAGGAGCAAAAAGAAATGAAAAAACCCAAAAACACATTAGAGGGGGAAAAGAAAGACTGAACTTCTTTAAGGATGACCTAGGCATTATTTTCCACTTTGTAAGCAGAGAATTAATGAACTCAGGATCTGGATTAATAATAATGAGAAGCAATTTAGCAAAACACTCTATAATGATTTTGTAGCATTCATTAGTCTAAGCTGATTTTTATTTTCTTTAAAAAATGATGCATTGAAATCACAGACCTATACTTTGTAAGTTTAGAAAGAAAACAACCATATGAATTACCAAATGTTTTATGCAAGTACCAAATGCACATTTCCCCAAAAGGAGGTAAACTAATTTAAATACCAAGAAACATATTTTGGTGGCTTCATCCAGGCCCTCCAGAGGATCAAGTTTGTTCTGCTCTAAGTCAACAGGACCAACAACAGGCTGCTCCACATCTTGATCTTGTTCCCTGTCTTCCAGTTCAGTATCCTCCTGTTCAGCCAGGGAACTGATATCTTGCTTTGAGGAATACAGCATTATTGACAAAATCTATACAGAAAAAAGGTAGCATATGGTGTGACAGCTGTAGGTATTGTTAGTTTATTTGCTATCAGCATCTTAGAGGAACATTATCAGACCTGGACAGTGCTTAACATGTGACATTTTACAAAGAAACACGCCTAAAATATAAAAAAACACCCCCAAAACACAACTATTTCCCACTTCACTAATGAGTTACACCTTCCATGCTGCTGCAAAGACAACTTCAGTGATTAGCTGAAAATGCAAAGAAAGCTGAGAAAGTAATTATTTAACTATTTCAGTACATCAAAGATTTGAATATTCCAAGACAAAAACAGAACAAAGGTTCTGTGATGCCCCTACACACCCTTCTCCTCTGAAAACAGCTCTTTGGCTTCATCATAGTCCTAAAAATGAACTAACACAACTCCTGCCTAAGATAAAATGTAACTAACAGTTGAACAACACTTATCTTTCAGCAATTAACAACCACTGTGAGAGAATATGCCCACGTGTGCATTCATCTCCCCACCTGCACTGCAGCAAAACCTTGTGCAAGTCATGCTTTTCTTTGAAATTGTTTTCTAAATTGAAGAATGGAATTTCCAAGACAGTCTAAATAAAATCCATAAAACAATCTGAGTAGGTGAGTAATGTCTCATCCTACAAATTTTTTTTCCAAATAAAATCAGATTAGTGAAAATCAGCTCTTGCTTTAAAGAATTTAGTCTATTATCCACATGATTATGATGGGCAGAAGGAGGCAGATTCAGGGATATAGTTAAGTGAACATTTTTTTACAGACTAATTAGAAATAATCTTGAGTCCCCACGAGGGCAGAGTACTGCCAGTAACTTTTCATGCCACTGTGTGAAGCCTGACTTTTTCCAAAATGTCACTTTTCTTACCTCCAAGTCTCGGAGAAGCCAGGTCTTACTGAAGCCAGTTCCTTTGCTACACTTCTTCACTAGAAGTTTGAGTAAACCAGACTGAAGGAAGGCAGACTGGATCTCCTTAAAGCCATGAACCTGCACACAAAGACACACACACAAATAAATAACTAAAAAAAGGAACAATGCATCACAGTGCTTGTGAGGCCTTGTCACGCAGCCTTGGGTGAATTTCCTGCCAGATGAACTACACTGGAAATCTTTTCCTTTCATTTCACTAAAATAAAAATCCCCACTTCAAATCCCTTAAGGGTATCATCTATGACATGCAGAGAGTAGAAATTGAGTATATGGTTTGATCTCACAGTCAAAAAAAAAAATTTCCTCTTCAAATACTTCAGGAGTGACAAAAGTGAGCTTCACTCCATAAAATGTTATCTCCAGGAATTTCTTCCTGAGCCTCCTGAATGGCTGGCCCCCACAGAGGAGAAGCAAAACAACTTCCAGCTCAGACTCACAAAGCTGTTTAAAGCCCAGCAACATTTTCAATCCCCTACAGACCAGGAATAAAGGGATCCAGCTGTGACAGAAATGCCCTTGTGGTAATTCCCAGTGTGCTCAGTCAATACCCAAGTTCCTGTAGCACAGGGTAGAACATGAATTTTTATTTCTGTCTCATATTCTGTGTCAGGTACCTTCAGGGTTCTGTAAAGCCCCTTCAGAGCCAGTGACAAGACCCAAGTTGTTTCCACTGCCTCAGCATAGCTGCTGTCCATGCTGGTCTGTAGCAGGTGGGTGGAGATGAGGACAAAGTGCTGCAGGTACTGTCTCAGCTGGGTCTGGGAATCACTGCCCTCTTGCCCACATTTCTGAATCAACTGATAGTCTTTCACTACAAGAGAGGAAAAACACAGTTCACTTGGTTCACATTAACATGTTGTAGAGTCATCTCTTAGTAGCTATGAGTAGGCTGAGACATGAGACATCCTTACATCAATTATGTTCTAATAAAGGTCTTTTAAAAAAATTAACTCAGATTCCCTGAGCAGTCAAGCAAGTATTTCATTTTTCAGTACAAGTCAAAAAATCCCAGTTCACTTCTGGCAATAGCACATATTTGCACATTAGCAGTACATCAGGCAAAGCAGCACATGTTGTATTTTACAATTAAAATGGGGAAAATTCTGACCTGCAATTGATATGCAAATGATGAAATAAATATTGCTGATCTTACTGTTTAAAATGTCAACAGTTAAACAAAAAGAAAAGCTTTTATATTCAAATCTTCCTTCAATATCTGAAAGCAGTTTTGTCTGTTGATTTTTCCAAATGTCTTTTACACAACTTCAGTAGTCAAATCTTAGGACAACCTTTGCTTTATTAACTTCCCAATATTAGGTCATACAAAGAGAAAAGCCCTTGCTCCTAAAAATCCAACTGCTTTGTTATATATTAAATGTTTCACTTGGTCTCAAACTTTAGGGATATCCAAACTGTTTTTAGATTAGTAATGGTTCTAAAACATTAAGCAAAGGTTTGTAATGGATAAGACACAAGCACTACACAAATCTAGATACAGAAACAACTGCTTCACCTTCATCAAAAGCCTATTTCTGAGATTTCTCAATTAACAGAACGGTCTCAACAGTTTTCTAAATCCTTTTCTGAATAAAGAGAATTGAAATAATTATTGCAGAAGCTTCCCAAGTTGGCAGTGACCTGCAAGCAGAATTTGGTAACCTATGAGCAGAGAGTCAGGCAACTTACTAATAATGGAATTCAAACTCTGCACACCTGCACAGTGGTCTAGTTAACATTTGCTTTTGGGTATCCATAACAAACTGTAAGGAAATACTCTGTGATTCTCTGAGAAAACAAAAATGTCACAGAACCTGTTTTTCTCTTCCGTGTTTTGATGTCCACAACCACTGCCCTGTTCTTCTCAGTGAAGTGCTTCAGGATGATCACGTTATGAGGCTCGTTAGCATTGTCCATGTACACAGAACGAGTGCCCATACACAGCACCTGAAATGGCAGCACAGCTTCAGTTAGGATTTGGAATACTTAATTACAGATACACAGCCACGTCTTGTATTGGGTACATTTGTTTATTCTTGCTACTGTATTTTTGAGCTGAACCACTGCTTGATGCCTGGTACTTGCTGATCTTTAGAAAATGGAAGTTTTGAGTCTATAAAGGAAATGTCTATAACCAACTCAATGTTACATAGGCAATGGATCAGTTATGAACAACAAGATGGAGAATGGATGGTTTTGCTTGTACAGAAGTCATTTCAGATACTGAAACAAATTTGCTTGAAGTAGTTGTAAGTAGCATCCAAAGAAATGCCAGGCAAAACCAGCTCATTCTTCTTCATTAGATCAACGTTAATTGTGCACAAGTGGAAAGATGTGAACTCTGACACACACCAGGTTTTGAGAGTTCATAAAGGTTGTCCCCAGCTGATGGAATCTGTACTATTTAGAAAGAGAGCCCTAAAAGCTTTAACCAATTTTGTTTCCTTTAGGACCGACAGCCACTTACCTCAGGAAAGCCAACCAGCACCAACAAAGTGAAGATGTTGGTGTGCTTCAGCTGGAAGGGCAGCTGCTTGATGCAGTGGTCAGTGAAAGCAGCAATCACATCGTGCCACTGCGCAGAGGCGTTCAGGGACCGCAGGATGTCTGCCATGGAGCTCGCCCAGTCCAGCCCCACACGACTGCAAAGCAAGAGCAGGCTGCATCAGGAGGGCTGACTGCACACCTACCTGAAGCTGTTCTTCCTCAGGACGGCCTATCACTGGTAATCTGTCACAGCTGCAGCTTTCAAATTAGTACAGAACTGTTCTTCTGAATACTTGAAGCTTTCTTGCCAGCTGACAGATGAATTCTGCTTTGTTTTCCATAAAGCATAAATACTATTCTGTTTTCTGAGAAAGTCTACAGTCCCAAATCAAAGTGTGCCTGAACATTGCCACTGTTAACTCTGAATTTTAGTTTAGAATTCAGAAGTTTCTGTTTGCATGGCAGCAAGAGATTTACTTCCCATGTACGTGACCACCTGCTCACTCTGTGGATCACACAAATAACCTACAGGGATTAGTCTCTTACACTAAAGTTAGGTTTTGAGAAAATCCTTTCCCTCAGCTTATGCGCTGGATATTCTGCCTTTAAATTTCATAGGCTTTTCTATTTGTTTATAACCCTCCCTGTAAAACACAGCTACAATAAAAAAATAAGTCACATTTAACAGGCATGACATTAATCTCAGAATGCTTGAGAGCTTTCTCAGGATCTTCAACATCTGTCCCTCCCTGCTGTTTCCAGTGCCATTTTACTATAAAAAACCTCCCTCTCAAATACTCTAACATAGAAGGGCCAGATCCAGAACTCAGCACTGGTGACAGTTATGTGACACACCCTCCTCCTTTCCCAAGTTATACAAGAGATTTGTAACAATGTGAAAGAATTGATGTCACACAAAAAATAAAGGACTGTATTTTTGGTTTTCCTCGTAGCTTCCAAACCTCACTTCCTCCTCCATGACATGCTGTGTAGGTAAGCACAGGAAATTAGGCCACTCTTCAGCAGCCAGCCTTCTTCTGGAAGGAAATTAAGACTCACTGCAACAAAGGCTGCAGATGCTAAGCCCCTTCCATGACCAGGGTACAGGTAATTAACTTTCTATTAAAAAGCCTCTATGCACACATGAAAGAAAATCACTGTTCAGCAGAGATAAACAAATTGGGTTAAGGTAAGAAGCACCTGTCTAAACACACGGCTCCCAGACTGAACAGAAGATGAGTTGTCTTCCATCCTTCTGGCACTGTAGACCCATCTCCTGGCACAAACAAATTATGTTTGGCTGAAAGGATTTTAGTCACAGCAGCATCCACTTCTGCAGGCATAAGCCTGAGGATTAACTGGCCCAGGAGTCCCAAGGTTAAATGATAAGTTTCATTCAGGTGGCCAGCATTTGAGATTACAACATGAAACATCAGTGGAAGTATTTGTTCCAGGTTGATCAGAGACATTGTGGAGCCCTGTGGAGAGAGAAAAATCTCAGTGAGGCAGGGAAAGAAAACAGGATTTTAGTCAAAGTCAGCACATGCAAAAGCTTCTGTTCTAAAGGTCTTTCAAATAGGACAGAAGGAATGAGAAACTACATTCCTACTTTAGTTATTGGCCTGTTAGTGTGACCTGACATGTGAAGTTAAACTGAAGATTTAAACCCTGCTAAACAGTTGAGACACTACTTCACAGATACATTAAAATTCCCTTCCCTCTCCCCCCACCCAGGTGGAAGCCCTTACATTCCTCAGTGATGTCAGTGTCAGCAGACATTCTAATTCACATTTCATAACATGTAAGCACCATGAGCCCATATCCCACATTTCATTCCTATGAATTTATTCACGTTATTTGTGCACCTAGAAAACTACCAGATGGCAGTAAAAATAACTAACTGATTTGAAAGGTGGTAACATAGCTGCCAGCAACCCCAAAATCCTCTTCTGAGAGCATTCAGCAAAAACTTGCTCCTGGCTGGGTATTAAAACCTTCTCTGTTGGTTTTTGGGTTGAATCCTCTGAGAGGGAGTCACCTGTTTTGTAAATAAAAACAAAATAAGAAAATCCCTAAGTGACATTAAAAATAAAAGAAAGAAATGATAGCTTAATTTTGATAATCCAAACCTAGAAATAAATAGAAATTATAAAAAGAATTATTACAATTTGAAAATAATGTCTTTATAAAAGTGTATGGAAACAGAAGGTAAAGAAATTTATACCATCCAGTAAAAACATATAAAGGACAGTATTACAGACAGATCCATTAACCTCTATCACAATTCTTACAATCCTAGTCTTTAACAGGGTAAGACACTTATTTTCTGGTTCCAAGTGCATCAGAACACACAAGTGTTGTGTTAGACCAACAGGGACTATAATCTCCATGCATGGATAAATATTTGTGGAAATCTAGTCCAATTTCCAGACTCCTTTAAACAGACTGCAAGGCATTTGTTCAAAGCAATGTCTGGCAGGTTTTCACAAAGCAGACATAGACATTTGAAAATATGCAAAACTGGATTTGGAATAAAAAGGACAGCTGTTTGTTTGCAGATGAGTGGATATTTCTGTGACAGGGAAAATGAGAAATCATTTTTTACCTGTTGCAGGAACATTCCCATCCACAGACGAGTCTGACTCTTGTCTCACAACAGCTTTCTTTGCAGAGACAGCTTTGATTTCAATTTCTTGTTTTCCTACTTTATCTTCTGCAGGAGATTGGGTTTCCTTGTGAGTATCTCCTTTCACCTAAAAATAAAACAGAAGTACTAAAAGATTAAAACAAAATGTAATACCTGCAGGAACAAGCATGGAAAGAATTCAGTCATCTGCACTTGACAAACGTTTTTCTTTGAGTATCAAAACCTTCTACTGAAGAATTTCCTGATGTATTCATGTCTTAAGCTTCCATACAATTAAATTATGTTCTTTTGTTTTGCTCATATCTCCCTGCATAAAATTACTACACTATAATAGTTTTAAACACTCTATAAAACTGTAGGAAACTCATACTCCTCAACAGTGCTAACAGCCAGGGGAAATGACAGCCCTTTCACAAGGAACAAGACATGCTCCTCTCCTGCAACACTTCTGTGAATCAGCTCAGAACAGGAAGTTTTTGATCAGCCAGATCTAACGAAAAAACAACTGTCCCCATGCCTACAAATGAAATCATTGCTATCCCTTATTTCAGTCCCACATTCGGAACAGGCTGTTTAAGCATCTGGAGATGTTTATTATCAGCTCACATGTCTGGTATCAGGGGCTCAGGAAATAACAGGTACTCACACTGCGGCGCACCGAAGAGCCCGTGCTGCGTTTCTCATCTCTTCCCTTCCCTGCTCTATCACCAGGATGACTTCTTGGAGCACTGTCTGTGGGAGGACTGCCTGAAACAGTGTCATTCTCTGAGAAGGGCTCATCTTCTGGTAACATGCAGAGGAGAGCTAAATTTTTCAGTCCTGGGAGCAAAAAAGTTATGGAAGTTACTCAGCTGTTGAGTGGCAAGACAGACAGAAAGGAGAACTGAAACAGTTTAAAAGAGAACCGCAAACTTCTCACACACTTCTTTTGAACATTAACTCCATCAAAAGCACGTTTTCTATCAAGCTCATATAATTATGTAGTTCCATTAAATACTAGTGATGGTCCCTATTGTATGACCCTATTTTCAGCAGAAGGTCTTTGTTTACAGAAACCCCCATTTCCAGACANTTCCATTAAATACTAGTGATGGTCATCTTCCACCTCAAAGATGCCACTGGGGTAGAAGTCTTACTTTAATAAAGCAGTAGAGTGTAAATTACAGATAACAAATGACATTTGTCTTATTTTTCAATCTTCTGACCACTTGCACAATAGAACTGTATATTGTAAACAGATCAATTAACAAGTATGGATAAGTATTTGCTGGTGGTATTTCAGTTGTATTAGAGCTGCTCACAAAAACTACCAGTGAACTTACTTGAATTTTAGTCTAGAATTTTTGATACATTCAAAATAGGTCCCTATTGTATGACCCTATTTTCAGCAGAAGGTCTTTGTTTACAGAAACCCCCATTTCCAGACAAATGAACACCACTGCCAGAAATCTATACCACAAACACTGTTCTGCATCCCTTCCCAAGAGATGCAGAACAAAAAGTTTTTCCACCAAGCTATTTGCTGTCCTTCAGCTGTCAGTGATACATTACTAAAAGAACATGAAGCTGTATTGACTGATCCCTTTACAACAGCTAAGATGGAAAAAAAAACAACCAGACTTGCCAAGTTGTCTCCAATGTTTATGTAAGCATAAAATTAGTTTTCTCAAGCACTCTATTTGACATGTTCCAACGACCCTGAAAGACACTTGTTCTACATTTGCTTTCTACATAAACAGTTATTCTCAGTGAAGTACACAGTAGCTTCCCCTTTCCTTTGGAAACTTTAAAGCCAGTAACCACAGACATTTCTGACACTCGTAGAAAGCATTGTTCAGAGCAGGAGGAGCTGACTCACCTTTTCCGTGCTGCGCTTTCATCAGGCAGTCCCCAATGAGCTGAATGCACTGATGCTGCAGAATTCTGGCATGACTGAGGACCTGGGGATCCAGTTTCTCTCCTTCTACCTCCTCCCCATTTGCCAGATCTGCACTGTAGAGAGTCAAGGCAGCAAAGAGCAGCCAGGAATAATTGTGGACATAGGGCTGGATGAGGCGCTGGCGGTCGCTGATTCGGATGGTCACCATGGGATACACGGTGATGCTGTGCGTGGGCAAGTGGCTGCAGGGAGAAGGGACAGCACTTAGGAATGCAGCTGGTTTCTTGCCAACCAACACAGTCAACACAAAACACCTTCTCAGGAAACCACTTAAAAGCCAACACATTCCAGAGGTTTAAACTGTGGACCTGGTTTTTATGAGCTCTGGTGTCAAGCACTGAAAACTGTTGTTTTCCACAGCAGTGACTGTCTCTTCTGTCCTGTCATACAGGACTGGTAACTCCTGCAGCTTTCCTAGCCACATCCAGAGAACAATTGCTACCAAGTGACTTCAGAGGTTGAGGCAAGTTTTCAGACACAGATGCCAAACTGGTCCTATCTTTGGTTCCCCAAAGGACACCAAGGAGATGCTCTGATGTCAGACACAGCTTTAGAGAAAGCACTGTGAGAATGACTGACTGTATTTAGCTACTAAATATTGTCTTTCTGCACATGGGGGAAAGCAAATCACAATTTTAATACCTGTCAGAGTATTTCTTTGCATGATAGCATCCATAGCAAAGGTCAAAGTCATCACAAACATTGCAGTTCATTCTCCGACCTATGATAACTCCTTGGCAATGATCACAGGCATATTCCATGTTCACCATTTCATGGTCATCCTCATGTCCTTCAGGTTTAACTCCACCTGTAAAGAAAGATTTCCCTGTAAATCTTTTTGACAAAAGACCTTTCCTAATTTCAACTTCACATTCATACTAGGGAAAGAACAGTTAAACATCTCCAAAGAACCCAGGAGAAGTGTGTTTGACTTAGTGTATAATTTACAAGATACCCTTTTGGCCTCAAATACAGGCTTTGGAGGGGTTATTTAATGGCTCTTACCAAGGAAACAAGTTTTGCACAGATCCATGTCATTGCACTGCAGACAGCGGTAGCGATGCCACGGCGCAATTTCATCACAGCCATCACAGGATATGTCCACGTTTAACAGGTCACAGTAACGAGCAACAAACATGTGCATCTACAGAAATAAATCAGCACAAGTTACTTGAGGATTGTTTTCTGACTTGGAGAAAGCTTCAGGCAGGAAGCAGAACATTTCCCCCGCCAAAAATGAATGGGGATCTTTTAATCATTTTAGATTCTTAAATGTCTACAGAGATCGAACTAATAAAAATTAATTATCAACCAGACTCCTTTCTCCACTTTAGGCTTTTAAAGGTCTGTTATTTACCCCTTCTGCAGATAAATACACAAAACATGAAGTCACCTTTCTCTGTTTCTCTGGGTCAGCTTGAGCTATCTTTTCATACCAGGTCTCAAACATTACGTCCTGACATTCATCCATCCATTCACAGTTTTGCTTGTAGTCTGCAATTTCATCTTCTTCACTCCACTGACTAAAAGAAAAGCAAGCTTAAAATTAAGTTTGAATGCTATCAGGCTTCCCTTTAATAAAGCTTTACTTTTTAATGAAAAACAGAGTGCTAGAACAAGCTAATAAAAACAGAATTGTGAGAAATCCCATTCACTCAGTTAATAAAGGACCATACAAACACCTACTTCTTGCTTCTGTGACATGTTCTTAAACACATATGGGAACCATAATGCAAAAATCAGGAAAATCTACTCTTATAAAACAGCTTTTGGAATGCTGGCAGATCAGATCAGATCAGATCAGACATTTTAAGGTTTTCTGGACTTCATATTTGCTCATGTGCAAGCACAAACCACTACACAACTGCCATATGAAGGTGTTAAAAACATTTGACATTCATCAAGGAAAGAAATAGTATTGTGTACATCCTGCTACACTGCTAAGCAAGCAAAGTAGTGATGAGGTTAAACATAAAATTCCAATAGTTTTTGTACCAGCAAAACAAACTGGAATACTTTAGTTAAGCCCTTGGCTACTGAGCAGAATTATGCCATGTTTGTTAACAGCACCTTACTGCTTGCTCCAGCATGAAGCTCAGGAACCTTTCTGGGTTAAATGGGATCAGTATTCAGCAGCATGTGAAAGCTGCATTCTTCCTGACTCACCAAATGACACTGTCATGGATACTGATGTTCTCCTGTGACGTTGTCATGAGCAGATGTGGCAGCTGGATCTCAACAAAGAAGGAGAGGTCACTGGGCTCCCAGCTCATGTCCAAGAGGTGGAGGAGAGCTGTCTGCACACAGGATAAGGCAGGAAGCAACGACCTAAATAAAAACAAAAGACATTAAAACATGACCACTCTAAAGCTGACCTAAAGTTGACAGACCTAGAGTGGAAATTGTGTGTGGGGAGCAAGGGTAGAAAAACCTCTACATGCTGATTTTCAGGTTTTACCAGCATTAAAGCAGCTCTGTGGCAGGAGCTCAGGTTTATCCAAGTATTCAACTTACACAATTTAGCAAGTACAGACTATGGAATTCGAAATAAAGACAGTTTTCCCTCTGGATTCAGTTAAGATCAAGCTAAAGCTGTTGCCTGAGCATTAGCAAGAAGGTTTATCTCTTCTCCATAGTACAGCATTTTCTTGGTATTTGCAGGAACTTATTCTGTTTGAAACCTTTTTGACATTTTCACTTGAAACTGAACAAAGGACTTGAAAGTTATTGTCGGAGAGACTGACATTATAGCCATAAAATTCTCCTCTCTCTGGGACACCTGGCTATAAACCCTCCAAATTCTAACCAGAACGTTGCCAAAACATGAGTTTTAACATTAAAGCATGGCTGCAGAATTGCCATGTTTCTTGTGGCATTATCCTTGACCAAGTATTCCACAATAAATTTGCTATTTCCAGTATTTTACTACTAAGCTTCAGAGACACACTGCAGAATTTAACTAAAGTAAATCAAGTTTTTAACACTGATAAGTTTTTGTGCTTTCCTTTATTCCTTTATTAATAAAAAGCTAACTTGGCAGTTTTGATCACAACATCAAGGCTCCTCATTTAGTTATGTAAATAATGGAAATTACAGACAAAATTATTAAGACATTAAATGACAAATAACAAATTACAAGGGAGGAGGTGTGGAGGAATGCAAAAAAAAAACCAAAACCATATAAATAAAGCAAGCAATGTACTGTACCTGTCATTAATTGTACTAAATCCCTTCACAGAATTTACCAGGAACAAAACAAGCTGATAGTAGGACTCTCGAATCTCTTTGTGCAGCTCAGCACCACAGCCTTCCAAGTTTCCAAAGTAGCTGCAAATTAAAAAGTTGGTTTAGTATCCTAGAATTCACTGTGATATTTTATGTAGCATGATTTGGGCAAATTTTACCAACAGGCCCTTTTTAACCCCTCTCCACAAGTGGGAAGTTATGTTAGTTTTTTTTTAAAATGCAGTCTAGAAGTGTCAAACAAAAATGAAGAAGCCTATACCAGGAATCAGAAGTGAAGAAACTAAACAGGCAAAGTGAATATTCTCATAGCACTAAGAAGAGAACATTGCTTTAAATTAAAAAGTTGCTTTACAAAAATCTAATCAAGATCTTAAAGGAAATCAGTGCATTGCAAGATGACCACAGAAAGCTCCTGACAACTGAGAAGCCAAGAGAGTGACAGCACTGGCCAGACACAACACAGAAATCAGACCTAAACATGTTCATGACATGAACAGCTGTGCAACTAAGTCCCACTTGAAAATATTATTAATTTTGATGGGTTTTTTTAAATGAAGTACACAAGATATGCCTACTAGCCTGAAAAATAAATCTCAAGTCGTATTTTTATTTTCCACGTGGATTAAAAAGCAGAACTTCCTGCTCTTGTCAATATACATGCCTGGAGGAGCACAAGAACTAAGGCAGTAAATCACATGGCTGAGATTTGCCTAAACAATTACTTACTTTGTAAAATCTTTCTGACAGGCTAGAAGTTCTAGGAGAAAAAGTACACAGGGTGGGTGAAAGCAGTGTGGCTGCCCAAGTGAGTCCAGGCACTGGCGGATGGTCTTGAGCACTTCCACAATACTCTGCCCTTGGGATTTTCTCAAAGCAAGAACCTTTAAAACACTGAAAGCCAAAAAGTATCAGTGAACACTTCAAAACACCGTGCTTAAAACAACACAAATAACAGAACAATTCAAGAAGTGCTTGACTGCAACACAATTGCAAACACATCTGAGGAAGCAAGAAAATAAATTGCCAAGTGACTGTTTTTTATTCTTTTCTATGTCATAGAAGCAAATGAAGTAAAATAGTACTCTGAGTCCCTACATCCTTGTGAATAAGTGAAGTTTGACAACTTCAATAAGTCTGACAACTGTTTTTATACAAAATATGCTGCATATTATCTTGTTCCTAAAATATTTGATTCCACCTGAAGAGGTGTGAAGACAAGCCTCTGTGTATTGTAACTGATAATATTTTCAATTTGCTCACCTTTCATGTGAAAGTGATTGATCCTTAATAAAGTCTAATATGTTCTTCAAAATAGGGTATTTTTCCTTCACAGTAGGCAGAGCTCTTGGCTCTTCCATTGACCTGAAGGACAGCAGCCTCAGTCTTCCACGGCCAAGCTGAGACTTCCTGGTAGGAGTGGAAGGAGGTGATGACACATCTTCTTGCTGTGAAACTGCATTTTCAACAGGCTTACTATGAAATGCAGATGCAGCTTCTGCTTGGTGGAGGTCTGGAATTTGTTTAACTTTCAGATCAGACTGTAATGTTTGACCCCCCTCTTTGGAAACAGGGTGAATTCCTGCACTGGACGACACCAACTGTGATGCCTGGAAGTCCATGTCCACAGCTGATCCTTGTCTTTGGTATTTATCACTCACATACTGCTGGGGATCATCCATGTCTTGGGCTTCCAAACTGTCTGAGGCAGAATCTTTTGTCTTTGCCCTTATGGGCAAAAAATTCAGTAACAAAAGGCTCTTCTGCACACAGAGTTTTGCTGCAGCATAAAAATTGGAAGAGTTAAAATCATGACACTAGAACAACAAATTTGCTGTCTTATGCTTGGGAAGAAAGTGATTTATCTTATTTCTTCTCAGTTGAGACAGCTAGAAAATACTGTTTCTCTTGTTATATTGATCACGATGTTACCAGTTGCTTAGGTTCAGATTTCCAAATGCTAAATCTGAATAATCACACTGAACCATATGAAGTACAGAGTAGTCAGTGAGAGCACATTTTGTTCTAATAACAATCAGCTGCTGTTCTAGTATCAGTTAAATGTGGTAAGAAGTATCTACAAAAACAGATGAGTAAGTTCAGAACCAGGTGACCAAAGTGAAAGGTCACTCCCTGCAGAGTTTTCTTACTGTTTTCTGCAAAGAATAGCAGAACACAATCCCAGATAATTAATCCAATTTACACTAGGTTCTCTCTTAAGGTATGAAAAAGTAACCCCACTTGCTAAGTTACCTTTCACAGCAAAAAAGTCTCCAGGTTTAAAAGGCAATGCTTTCCTAAGCTACCTGAAATGCTCAAACATACAAGGCAACACTCACCAAGAGATTCTGGGTTCACCTCACTTGCTTCTGTGCTCTGCTTCTCCTCAGCATCATTTCCCCTCCCCATCAGGGATTTCTGCTTCATTTCCAACTGTAGACAGGACGTTAATATAGTTACAATATGATTCTCTCTGTGTATCTATACAGCAAGGCAGGATGAAGACTGTAATGATTGAAAGGAATTTAATCTCAGGAATAGATGACAGTGGTTACTACTCCCAACTGGAGCCTCAAAGAGCAGCACCTGAACTGTCAGAGCAGTAACAGCCTCACCCTGAGCTGCCTGAGCTTTGTAGGCTGAGAACATTCCCTGTCTTGTGATTTGATGTGCATCAGTCCTCCAAGGAAAAGAAGGCTTCTCATTTACCCTCAGCACTCAGGAAAATATATACATTTAGTTGTGAGATAAAGTCCTCCAAAAACATGTCACCCCACTAGCAAGCTCTGTCAGATGCAAACATCACCTGTCATGCAATGGATAAAGGCAATTACTCATCTTAACATGCATCTGCACCCACTGTAACTCTAGTACATCAACCTGCCAGGAATTCTTAGGCAGAAAAGAGGAGGGAGAAAGTCACAAGATGATGGAATGATGTTTAAGACACACTTCTTTCTATGATATACCTCCAAAGAACTCCAGCTGCAATGTAAGAGTCTTTCTAATTTACAACATACATTTTTGCTAAAATATAACACAAATTTAAATGATTTTCAGTCAAATTCAGTCCTAGCTACTCATGGTGACACACCTGGGGCTGAGGGAAGGAGTGTAAGGATGCACTTAAACATTTAAGTCCAAAGTTTCAAAGCAAACATATGTTCTTTCTAAATGAAAATAGTTGACGTAGAGTAACTGAAGGAAAAACTGTTCCACCCTACTCCTGAACATTGCATTGTAAAGTACTCAAGTAAATGACATTAATAGAGATCCTCCTGAGTGTTCTTACCATCCATATTCTAATGGAATCAGCCAGGGAATATACTTGTGCAAACTCATCACTCAAAGGCACCTTGCCTTCACTGTTGACTGGAAATGAGAGAAAGAAGAGAGTCCTGTTTATTTAGAGCTCCATTTTTGTACAACTACTTAACTAAAATTATGCTACAGCCTTCCCTTCATCTCTTAGTCAATACTTGGAATTATACCTGTAAGAAAAATAGAGAATAAACCTGCCAACTTTCATACATCCTAAATACATGAACTGCAGCCTGACTGATTTACTTACGAAGTTAATTTATGAGTATCTTTCTCATCTCTTCCCAAAATTGATGCCTGAAGCCACAGAAAATAAAGTCCTTCTCTATGCATGCAATAACACTGATGCAAACTTATCAGGAAAATCAACAAATGCTTAGCAGTAACTTAAAGCTGTAGAGATGTATTTGCTTTCTCTACTGTTTTACACTGAATTTCTGGAATGGACTTTCAAGTCCAATTTGCAAAAATTAAAAACTGGACAAATCAGTTTCTACTCAAACTGCCCTGACAATGACTATGGAAAAAAGAGATTCTTATTCAGTCTTCCCTCTTCCATTCTTCCTTTCTAATTTTTTCCTGTATTCTTTTCAGCACCCCTTCTGCAGACTTCCCATAGCACAGGTGAACAGGGCTCCTGAAATTTATCTGCCCCAGAAGCACCAACAGATGAAGATACTGACAGAACACTGGGATGGATTTCTTAAACACTCATTAATATTTGTCCAGTTTTCAATGTCACTCAGAAATTAGCTCAATTGTCAGACACAGACAAAATGACTAAAGGCAGTAACCACATTAGTCATCAAGTCAGTCTCTGTGTCAGTCATTTTTACTCATAACTTCACAGTGCAAAAAATAGCTCAATCATTCTATGAAAATGTAAAATGTTTAGTGTCAAAATTATGACAAAAAGTGAAAACCTAAAATGAAATCCTTCAAAACCAAGTAACACCTTATTATCCAATATTTCAAACATATCAATAAACTTAATGGAAGGATGCTCTATGTCAAAAAGTTGTTCATTTTACCAATTGAAAAATACATAAATTGTAACACAATGGCCAGGAAGTTAAAAGCAAAACATTATCTTCTGTTGAAAAAAAGAAAAGTTAAGTATATATTCTGAGGATGGCAGGGTTGATTCCCACAGAATGGTATTCTGGGAGATAATTCACACCTTCTCCAACCCCAACAGTTAATAACAGAAGTTGTTGCTGGCTTTTTAGAAAAGGTACAATGTAGAAAATCATCCAAGAACCTCTAATAACTGGAGCCATAGTTCTGAATTAAAGCCCCAGAGGACATCACTACCCTCTTTAGGTATAGCTTTACAGAATTAGTAGCTTCTGATGGTTATTAACGTTTTGCCAGTGCTCTGAAGACAAAAATACATGTTAACAAAAAAATAAACACTCTAGAGAGAAAGCTTACCTAGTCTGCCTAAATGATACCTTTCTACAGAACATCTTCTTTAAATTGCCCCACTAAACTGATTTTTAAATGTTATAAACTCAGCTGTAAGAGAGCCTTTTACAAACTGTAAGTCTTCATTATTAAGATAATCTAATAATATTAGAGTTACCATATTTTTGAAGCTTCTCAAATAAATCTGGAGTGAGATACACCAAAGCAGCAAATGTTGAGTTCACAGCTTGATCAACAGTAGAACCAGCAACTATATGTGTCTTTGGGGTCTGTTTTTTACATGCCTGTATAAGTCCTTTGAAAAGTTCAGATTTTTGCCCACTGAAGTCCTGGGCAGGATCTGATT
The DNA here is from genome assembly GCA_013397195.1 of Hylia prasina. Taxonomy (NCBI): domain Eukaryota; kingdom Metazoa; phylum Chordata; class Aves; order Passeriformes; family Sylviidae; genus Hylia; species Hylia prasina. The sequence goes on along the minus strand of VYXD01012313.1, from coordinate 525,518 downwards.
TTGCAAAGTCGATAAGAAAGTTACGGCAGACGTCGTGGGGAGAGCTCCGAGCCTGCAGAGAAGGGTACAACACATGAACTTCAGTTCTGGCTGAGAAAAAACCAGCAATGAGCTGCAGCTCTGAGCCAACTTGCAGTTTATCCACTGCAGTTGAGCAAACTGATCAACAGAAGACATCCCTGCACAAGGTGGGGAGTGAATGACATGATCTTTGAAGGTCGCTCCAAACCATTTCATGATTCCACGAGAACAGAAACTAATAAAGGACACAGAACAACACTTTCCTCCTTGATATTTGAATCCAACAGCACAAATGGTGACGAGTTTAGCACAGCAGCACATGCTTAAGGACATTCCAACTCCAAAAGCCAAATGAATGTGATGCACAGGGATTTCATGCCAAGGGAACACAAGTACCTCGTTTTTGTCTTGGTGCTTGGCACTGTTTTGCCTGGCTCCCGGGAGCGCCTCAGGACACATCTGATGCCTGAAGACAGGTTTCCACAGAGGAGAATTAAGAACCGATGTTACTTTCAAAGGAGGCAAGTCTGCTTCACTACCTAATTCTGCAAGAAATTCAGAACAGAATTTCTTCAGTTATTAAATAATTTTCTTCATTTTTACAGATTAATGAAAATAATGTTAAATATCCAGCAGGGAAAAAAACTGACATGCAACAGCAGGTTAATGCAAATAGACTGAACAAGTAATTTAACAAAGTTCTCTATTTTTCTAACATGGTACAGAAAACTGATGTACCCTTTCATTAATGGCAGCATCAATATCTTATAGTGACAATGTTACAATATGGAAGGTTTTAAATTAAACATTTTCACTCTATTATAACTACAGCAATTTTCAGATTTAAAAGAGCTTAAAAGCTATTTCTCTTACTAAACACCTAATTTGTTATATGGAAGCATGCTTATATTAAGAAAGGAAGAAAATATTCTCCAACACTTCAATTAGGTCCTTGAATTCACAGGGAAATAGTCTAATTTTCCAAGGTAAATATGGACCATCTGATTGGAGCAAGAACTGTTTATCCTTATTTAATTTTGCCTAAGTGGTGGATGGATTCAGATTTAGGAAGCTAGAGAAGCATTCTTGTTTTTAAATTAAACATGAAACTATTTTAAAATTTGTTTTTTAAAATTTATTTTACTAATCTTCAAGGCTCAAATGCTAAGTGTACTTAATTACTGGAATTAATTTGTGAGTTCAAATTTCATTCAATACCAAATGCTCATGTGAAATGTGTGTCCTAAGCCCTTTAATGTTTTCAGTTTGTTGGCTCCATATTCACACTCCCAATGTGGGGTGGATGACAGCACCAGGGAACAATTTTAAATGGAACAAAAAAAAGACCATACTACTTCATAAATGTAATTTAGATTAGTAGGATTTCTTCCACGTGTCCATGTCTTCCATGGACTTGCAACACAGCAAGTCTGTAAAGGTTCTGGCTTCTTTTTTTTCTTGCCATAGTCAGGATTAATACAGGGGAAACATAGGTTTTGAGCTGGGACTTGGATGTTCATTATTTCTTATCTATTTACAGACTCACCAGCTGTGAGCTCTAACTAACAAGTTAGAGAAAATGAGGTAAAATGGATGCTGCTAACTCTTTCCAAGGTTATTTAAGTGCTAATTACCCAATAAGGAGGTGACACCTGTATTATTTATATTTCTGACCCAATAATGACCACTGAAGGCTGGCAATGCAGACCTTTTTCACCCAATTACAGAAAACCACCCAAAGCCATGAAGAAGAAGGAAGAAGAAGGTGAAGAAGGACTCAGAACACCCAAAGCCCTCCACCTTGACTTTTTGATATTTCTGAGCCTGAGAATTGCTAAACTCTTTCCAAGAGAATTTTTTAATTGTTTCCTTTTTTCCAGATAACTGCGTAAATAACAAAATTTTTCTCATAACATTTCTAAGTAATCAATGTTCCTTTCCCATAACAGACCTCTCTCCCAGATGTTGTTTGGTGTTTTCTGTTCCTTGACCAATGGAGAGACGTGTCAATTCTATGGACCAATAATATGCCTTTTTAGCACAGCATGTTATAAAAACGCTAAATAAATTACGAATAAAGCCTTCTGATTCTCTTCTGCCTTCTGACTGGAGTCAAGCATCTTTATTTCGTGTCCAATTACGACACTGACTCACATGTATTACCACAGACTAAAACCCCAAAATCGAAGTTGCCAGAATTCCAACACAAGCCTTCCACATTCACGTGAGGGAAACACAAAAGGCACTTCATTTTCCCAGGGGGTTCCCAGCGTGAGGAAGGGAGCCCAGCTGTGGGAGGCACTCACCTCGCAGGGATTTGAGGGCCATGCTCCGGGAAGCCAAGCGCCCCATCAGCCGGGAGACAAGCAGCTGTAAATCCAAGCCCCAAGACACGGCAACGTCTGGGAGGCCGTAAGCAGTGACAGAAAACTTGTAGCCCCACTCATTATTGCTGCTGTCAGAGTGAAAGAGAAACTGCAGCCGTGGGCCAGCCTTAAAGGTCACTTTCTACAGAGCAACAAAACAGTCATTTTGCCAAATGTACATGACAGGAGAACGTTTCAGGGTAATGATTTCCCTTCAGCAACTCTGGGGTTTCAGTATTATGTTCTGGCCATAACAGATCTAATTTCCCCCACTATCGCAATGAGAACTAAGCAGGTAAAATTTCTATGCAAGAGCTTAATGAGCAATTCTATATATGATTGAGCTTTAAAAGTCAGAGCCACAAAACAGAAGAGCAGCATCCCATTTGAGGACAGAGCACAGCCTCAGGAAGAGCCACACTGGTCTTATGATATAAAAACTTGCAAGGGCAGAGCAAGTTTTACCCATGTATTACTGGCAGTTAAGCATGATTATTCCTTTTCACTTTAACTGATTGCTCTTTTGATAGCAGGAGCAAAGAGGGATTCTTTACTCATTCACTCATTTTATTTCCAACATTTCAGACTTTCTTTCCCATCTCCTGCCCCCACCTAAGAAACCTAATAACCACACCCATGCACGAAAGCACACATCCTTTTCCATTATAGGTTTCCACAGGAATCATAAAGACTTCCTAAGACTGGATAAATAATTTGGTTCAGAATTTTAAAGGTGCTCACCTTAGGCCACTTCTCAGTGCCAACCTTTGTATCGTAACGAGTTTTTGCCCCTCTGGCATCAGTAAACTCCAGGTAATCATACCTGTGAAAATTGCAATTCATTACTTCCAAATTTACTTTTTAAGTTTTGGGGGAGAATGGTTTTGCTTTTGAATTTTCAGAAGTGCTGTATCTAAGTGCACCCTGTCATTTCATTCTGAACCACACCTTCATGTGACTGCTAAGGAATTTATTTCATGTTTCAATGCAGAAGTCCCAGCAAACACAGAGCTGCTATCCTGCAGGACTTTGGAACTGGATGCCAAATCTAACATCTGGCAAATGCTTTTACCTAAGCAGTAGCCTGATGTGTTACCAAGAGAAACCAAGCCAATAGAAAGATGGCAAAATAAATAAATGTTGGATAATAATGCTGTGACCACCACGAGCACAAACTGTCACAGCATTATTATGTGACACAGCACATTATGTCACAGCATTATTATCCAACAGATCAAGACCAAAGGAAGCAAAATTCATACGAACAGCATGTCATATAAATTTGCCAGGAAAGGTAGCTTTCAGCACAAGGTCATTCAAAAATACACATTGCTCTGGACAATGCAGAAATTGAAATGGCATGTGTGGAGTGCACATTGAAACATGAATTGCCCCTCTGCAAACAGATACTGGAATTTAACACAGCACAAGATTAAATTACCTCCTTTCAGTTTCACATTTTTCATCAAATTCCACCTCAAAGTAAGTTGCCCCATGGCACAGGAAGACTGAGACCTCATGGCAATTATTTTCATAGTTATGAGGTGATTCCATTGTCCAGGTTCGCAATACTACAGGCTGCTCCTGCTGCCAGCTTTCCATGTCCATCTGTACAACAAAAATGCATTCTTAGAATCAAAGGTAAGAAAAAAATAAATTACCACACTAGGCTTTTGTGTCTGTACATTTAAGTTGCCAGATGTGCACACAAATGGCATTTTAAAGGCTACAGCATTGATTTACACTGGAATTAGATCTGAAGACATCCTTGGTAATCACAGTAAGGAAGCACTTCTAAAGCAAAACCCACCCAGCCTACTGCAGGAGGAGACACTGGAGGAGACTCTCACCCACAAGTGACTACAAGTCTCCAGGCATGACAAAAGGAGTCTGGATGACTAATGCAGATTTAAACATCTACACTACAGACTTTATTTGCATCACCACAAGCAGAGAAGCTAAAAATGTTAAGCATATACTATTTTTAATTTGTTTTCCTCTTCACTCTCAGAATCCCCTTCTTCCTATCTACCTTCCAGGCTGCTCATTCCAGTTGCACTTTTTGACCATTTTGCCCATCTCCCATATCAGTAGATATGTTTCTTGTTCTTCACTCAACATTTCATTACACTTCTAGAAGCTTGCCAGCTCTTTTCCAATGCTCACCAACAGAATCACCTGAGTTTTCAGTTTTTCTTGCAATTTTGCATTTGTTTCACTATGTTTAGTAGTGCCTGTGTCTTTAGTTACCTTATGAGGTTCACTACAAAGGCTTTTCAGTGGTTCTATCAAAGTGCTGAATCCCTGTAGCAGAGTACAGTACGGAATGTCTAAAGTGCAAAAATCCAACAAGAAGATGACCTAGGAGCAAACACAGGTGTCAGGAGAATGCCAGCCTCACAGCCATGCCACCCAGGAACAGGATGAAATCCCACAGGTCACTTACCAGCTGACGAGTTGCCATAGCAAAGACGGAGCTACTTATTTTTTCTACTATTGTTTTGCCACTGTATTGAGATAAGAGTGACCGCAAAATTGTTCTGATATTTGACAGGAACTGGCCCACATCTAAAGAGAAAAAAAAAAGAATCCTTAATAGCTACCTCAAGGATCCCACAATCCACTTCATCAAACATTAGGTGCATGGTGATGTGCACAAGGAAAAATACAGCAGGAAAGGATCTGCTGCCCCAAGGCTGCACCACCCAACACTCCAGAGAAGTTTTCTGTGATATTTTTATTGTGGAAACAAGTCATGCTTATCAACAATAGCACTGAATAAATGAGTGTTGAGTGATTTCATCAAACACCCCAAGAGTGTTTCAACAACCTCCATGTATCCAGCAGTCTCCACACACTGCTAATCAATACAGCTGAAGTAAAAAGTGAGGGTAGGAATTTCTAGCTGCAGCCTTACTCCATTTTCAAATGTAAGATAGGAACACACCAAATTTATTCATACACAAATAACATAAATATGATGTAATTTTACATAAAATTACACCTTTGTTAAATATTTATCCCACTTAACTCAACACTGAGTTGCTGCATTAAAAAAAACTAACAACCCCCCCACAAAAAAAACAACAAAACCCCTTAGATGTACCCAGCTTCTTAACCAAGTTCCTTTCTTCTTGCTATTACAAACATCCAAGAAAGCACACATCACCACTCCAAGAATTTACCAAAATAAGGGATGCTAAGACATTAAAATGTTCAAATTAAAGCCTGTAACTATTTGTTGTTTGGGATTTCTTTCAGTATTTGGCCCCCAAAACTTACTGAAATGCTTTCTGAAGATTTCCCCAATGCAAGACTATTAGTACAGCTAAAACTCCAAGTCCCTTAATATGCCTTCTAATTACTTCCTAGAGAGATTAAAAATGCTATGACAGTTCTGAGTATGCCTCAGGCAACCTTTGGTGATCTCTAATTACACTGCAATTTGCAAAATCACGTTTTAAAGTCCTGTATTGCACCATATTTAATCCTGTATCCAATCCCAGCACTTACAGTTTTTAAGGATTTCTACTGCAAGATCCTTGGCTGAACTATCAGTGCCTTTAAGCTGCAGATAGCACCAGGAAAGGAGGCTGCCCTGAACAGACCAGAATAAGGAAGACAAGACTGTGCCACTCTCTTGCTGTGCAACATCCAGCATCATCATTTCACACTGAAAAACAAGGAACATTCATGAATGTAATGGAGCCTCTTCTGCTGCAGCATGACACACAGTATGCACCAAGTAAACTGGGATGGACACAGTCATCCCACTCAGCCCAGAAAAAGATGAAATGCAAATGACAAGCAGCATGTAACACCATGTAGCAGGAGATGAGCTTTGTTTTGATATATCACAATTTTAAATAGGAACAGCTACATATGAGTCACTCGATGTTCTCAGCACAGTTTTTCTGCATATGTAAATAACCCTCCTCCATTTCCACCTCCCTTAGTGACATGCCCAATCCTATCCTCTCCAAGTATCCTTCTGTATCCCAGTGTCTCTTCACAGAGTCTTCTCAATGCTATGGAAAAACACCACATCTTACATATTTCATACTGGAAAAATATTATTCATTTCCTACTCTACTATTATGAAATGTTAATGCTTAAAGGAGAACACTCAACTAGGTTGGAAAAGCTAATCCTACTGACTTGCACAGCCATGAGCAGTTGTATGCAGGAGGACAGGGAAGATGCTCCTTAGCATCCATGGCAGGGAAGCAGCTTGTGCTCGAGTGCCCACACAACTCATGACAAAGAAGCAGGAGCAAAGGCAGTTACCTCTCTTGCTGCCACAAGCAGAAGTGTGTCCATGACTGATAATACTTCACTTATGTCAAAATTTGCAGAAACTCCTTTCTCTGGTAATAACAAGAGTCCACCTGGATCTTGATCACTACAAAACAAAGATATTCTTACTAACCAGCAACAAGGAGTTCCAAACAGTTGCAAACCAGAAATTTAGTGGCTTTTGTGTCAAATCTGCAGAGATCCTACTGTATAATTACAATGAAAATCAAAAGTTTGTGTTCTGATGACTCCAGAATACTTAGATCAATACCAACCATCAGCACTGACAAACAATTACTTAAAAAATTGGAAGACAGCCTAGGAGAAGCCTAAGAGCAATATACTGTGATTTCAGCACCAACCTTGGCCAGTGTTTTATAGAGCTATTCAGTTAATAAAAATATTGAGTAGTAGCATGCCCTTTCTAAACAACATTAGTTGATTACTTCAGAGAATTATTGTTCAGGGGAGTAACGTTTCTAAAAAGGATAAAACACAAACTTATTAACAAATGTGGGCTATCAGACAAATATTTTCAATTTCAGGACCCCTTACCTGAAATGGGTACACAAGGATCTGAAGGCAAGATGTACAGATTGCTTATGTTCCTGCTCTGTGATGTTTTTCTAGAAAAGGAAAAAGATTTATATTTATGATACATTCTGTTTTCCTCCTCTGTGACAAAGAATTTTAATTTCTGTGTTCTATTATTCATTTTTGGTAAGAAAGGCAGGGTTAGCTCCTCTTTCTTTGGATAAGCTGCAGAGAGAAAAGGGGAAGGGTAAAAAGAGGCAAAGAAAAAAAAAAGGTTTTTACTTGAGTGGGACAAAGTATGTATTATTTGAGAATAACAACTCAGATTTGTCCTCTTTTCTGCATAAAGAAAGCAGGCACTAAACAAACAATTTCTCATTCAATGTTTACCATCATGGTGAAGAGCTGGTGTCGCCTGGTCTGTCTATCTGGGAAAAAAACTGCTGCTCCACTGAGTAAGGTGTTCTTAACTTCCTCTTTCAGCATTTTCATTGGCATGAAGTTACTGTCCCCCATATCCACTACTGCTCATACAAAAAGGAAACAAAATTACAAGTTCTAATTAATACCCCATCTAATATGTTAGAGGCATAACTGAATTAAATGTTAGTCTACACAACTTCAAGCCCTTGCAATCCCATTATACACACAGAAAATGAGGGGAAACTTTTTAACTTAGAGCAAGAAAGATTTATATTAAGAAAGAATACATCTATTCACCAAGTAAATGAATTCTAGGAAGATTATAACTTGACACCCATCAAAGCTAATAAAATTTTCAAGATGTGACAGATTCTATATAAAGTGTTTTCCCTCTAGCTCGCTTGGCAGGAGACTCTTCAAATTATGCTTGAATAGAGAGCTTGCCACCCTACTTCCAATGAAACCTAATGTGTAATTCCCATTCTCCTCACTGGCTCCAGAAGCTTCCCTGTGTTCCTGTAAACCTCACAGTCTACTCATGAGCTCATTTATACTGAAAGGCAGTATCAGAAATCAATAAACCCCAGTAATGTTATAGCCAAAGGGTCACATTCCCTGCTGGTACAAGGAGGTGATATGTTCAAAAGGACTTTTCTATTGCTGCTGTTTCCAGACCACGTTGTCAGAAAGTCTACAAAACCATTTCTTTGGGCCAAGGAAAGTTTCTAGTGATAGACTAATTAGCACACACTGACCTGAAGGAGAAACAAAGGAAAAGGAGCTGACTTGGCCTCTAGGAATGAATACCTTTTCCCAAACTTTAACACACAAAACAGTCAATACATATTGAATAAAAATTACCTTCACACAAATGTCTATAAAGCTCTTCTGCAGCTTCTGTGTGACCAGCTGTTTTGCTCTGAGGAGTTTCTTGAGGTTTAGCAGTTTTATTATCTCCAGTAAGTACAGAGAAGCAGCTCTGGAGAAGCTGCAACAGCAGTGTTTGAGCAAAGATACATTCTTCCCTTGGGCTGTAAGAAGATATATAACAGAAGTAAAAACTAACAAAGCAGCTCTTTTGTACCAAGTAAGTATTGCTATGAAAGTCACCATTTCAGCTAGATAAAGACCACTGAGTGGAGAGACATAGCCAAAGGAAGTGTAGGCACCAGCTCAATTAATCTACAGCTTGAGCTTCTACATAACTTTATAGTTAAAAGTCCATATGGCAGCAGTAGGGAAATGTTATTTATGTAAATGATGTAGTTTAGGAAGAACAAACTGCTGTAACTAAACAAAGCATATTTTATTTATACACACACACACTGATTAGTGCTTCAGCAGACACTAAAGAAGAAACTTACTTTTGGTGTAGTTTATTGTAAAAATTCCAGAACAGCTGCAAATCAAGGCCTGTGAAATCTAAAAATGACTTGTATTTTAATCCACTCTCCTTCTGCTGAACCTTAAAAAGGCAAAGAAAATGCAGGATTGGAAGTTAACTCTATACAGAACACACTTATAAAACATAAATTCCTGAACACTGGGCTTAAAGGAAAGCACAGCTAAGCTTTCCTGTAAATTTGCAGCTAACATGAATTCCATTTTAAGTTCTTTCATGGATATTCTGGCGCCTAAATGTGACAGTTCATGCTGAAACCTTCTTATTCACAGAACCCTCCCCTCTTTCTGGGTTTCTAGGATCCCATCTCTTTTCTCCACCACCAGAAGACTTTATAACATCTACCTCTCCATCTAATTGGAAGTAATAGACCTTCAGCAAACATACACAGACTTCTATTTTTCAGAATTTTTTTTTCCCACAACATGCTTTTTAACCTTTGTTAGAAGTACCCCAACTTTTCTTTGCCCATTCACAACTGCTGTTTGCACGGCCTTATTCCTTTTAGCCTGGCAAACAGAGGCTTAAAAAACCCTAAAAAGTAAAAATACCAGGTCCTGTGCCAGCTGCTGGATGAAATGAAGTGTCTTCAGGAGCAGAGTTGTGCCACAGACTGTGTCATCCTCAGTTTTCCTGCACTGCAGGCAGCTCATGGTCCTGCAGGGCTCGTCTCGCAGGGGCCGCAGATAGCCCAGGACACTCAGGCCTTGCACCCCGAGCCGTTCTGCTGAGTCTTGTCTTGTGCACAAGAACTTTATCATCAAGTACTAGATGGATGTGAAAACAGCACAAGGTTTGGGTTTAAAAGCTGGTACAAATTGGGATTTTAAAAGGCACGAGTGCACGTAGGTGAGGATTGAGGGGGGAAGCCTTAGTCCCTTGTCTATCACCTCCAGAGGTTTAAAATACTGAGCCTGAGATTTAGGCTAAGTTTGATCTCTCCCTACTTCCAAAAAGTCACAGGGACGGTGCTATGACCTCTACAGGTGCCTGCAAAGTTAGTTAATTTATTATCATTTCATTCATTCTGCACACATTGCTCCTCCCTGCCACAGCTACAGTATTCTTGCAGGTTAAAGAATTATTAGCTGCATTTAAAAGCAAGCAGAGGATCAATATGTAATATTTAGAACATACTTTGATCAGTCTGTTCTCAGTGAGGTGCAGAGCACAAACCAGAAGGAACAGCAAGTCCTGCCAGCCACACGTACTCAGTTACTCTGCAGCAGCAGTGACTTTGCAAGCAGCAGCAGAGTTAGGGAAAATCCCAGCTGACACAACAATGCCACCAATTCTCTCAATTCCCACAGTGCAGATGGACTGGGGAACTACAACAGCTGATTCCAGAACCATGATCTGAAATGCAACATTCCCTACAAATGCACCAAACACTACAAATCAAAAGCATCTTCTGCCATTCTAGAAATGAGAGTCTCCATTCCCTAGGGACAGCAGCCTAACTGATGGAAAGGCTTTGTGTTGTTTGCCTACTGAAACATGGACTGAAGAACCTGGCTCTGAAAGAATAAATGCTATGACTACACAGTACTTAAGTGGTCTAGATACTAGAATAAAGCAACAATCATATTAAAACCAGTAACCTGCACATTATCACATAACTTTGCATTAAATTTGATCATGAAGCACCACTTAACTACAGGTGTATATATATGTGCATACAGAGAAAAAGAATAAATTCAGAAGACAAAAGTTGAATTACTCATTTAACCAGAAGCCTATTAATTTTATTCTCTGTACAGCAGAGTTCTCCCTCACAAAACAGAATTAGGTTTATTTCAGTTGGCACAGAAAAAAGCCCCTGTTCATTGTGAGTGGGCCAAGGGGGTTTTGTGGGTTCTTACTTGAGAAACTCTGCATTGCTGCATTTTGACATCAACTTCATCCCATTCTTCTTCTACTTCAAACCAGCCAATAGGATCATCATCTCCCAAATCATCACATGAACAACTGCCTCTGTGTATAAAAGAATGTAACACACTTTGTAAAGAAAGTTTAGAGACATTGCAAAGCTGTTGATACTCTACCAAAATACATGGAGCATCTTATGACTATAAAGATGAAGAAAAACAACAGAAAGTTTCACAAACCCAAGACTCTATCACATGCAAAAAAAAAAAAATCCAGAAAATATTTTTCCTTGTGGCCCCTTAACCTCCCCTTAGTCCTAAGTAACACTTCTGAAAACTGATTTAATAAAACTTAATTTTAAAAATTCTGTTATCATTGATCTACACCCCAAGTAGGTTTGTTTTGCTGTATCCCTTTTACACCAGGCCTTTAAAACAAGTGGTTGAAAACAAGAGCTATGTACATATTTTGTTCAACACATCAAATCAAGGCTCATTAAAATAACAATTAAATGATGCACCATTTTAAGTCGCTCGCCGCAATTCTCAGTAATTTGAGCGGCATTGCAAAACAACCAAATGCAACATCTATTTTCCAAGTACACATTACAAAAATCCATTTATACCTGGTTTTTAAGAACTGTTTGAACTCCCTCAGCTTCCACTTGTCGTAGCTCTCAAACCTTTTGAAGTGTTCCTCAGCATGGAACTTCTCGGAGGCCCCGTTGTAGGCGAACACCAGCCCGCACTGCGCCCCGATGGCGCCGCGCCGCACCTGGGGGGGCAAACACCTCCCTTCAGTTTCACATTTGTCAGCAAATTCCACCTCAAAGTAAGCTGCCCCATGGCACAGGAAGACTGAGACCTCATGGCAATTATTTTCATAGTTATGAGGTGATTCCATTGTCCAGGTTCGCAATACTACAGGCTGCTCCTGCTGCCAGCTTTCCATGTCCATCTGTACAACAGAACTTAGACCAGTGCAGTAAGGAAAGAAGAGAATTGATGGAAAGCAGCAAAATCCTGACAATCCTGCTCTCTGGAATTGCACAGGAAAATGAAACACATTTAGAGAAATGTTATGAAAACTTCTGTAATCCACTGAATTGAAATTGTGTGCGTGATTTCAATTATTATTATTATTTACTGTGTTTGTCACCCTGCCAGCACCCTAACATTAACTGGAGTTCCACATATTAATTCCCATTGTACTTTTGATGTCTTTTTCCATTTAAAAAAATCAATAAAACTAAAATCATGTTTCCCTATTAACATCACTACACTGCAAAACAACTCAGCTGCCTCTCCAGCTCCAGTTAGAATTTACTTGCCAGAAGTCCATTCATGTTTAAATCCCTTTCACAAAGAAATATGTATTGTTGCTCTGGGAATTAAATAATACTATTTCTTTGTCTTAAGTAAATAAGTCAATTCAGCTGCAGAAACCTCACTGAAGTTTTGTCTTGGCCATGAGATTTAATCACAAGACCTTCCTTTGAAAGCAGTCACACCAAATGTTCAAACTACACTGGTGTCTCTAAACAGAATTTGAAATACCTTCATTTAATCTGAACTCACATGCTTTGTATCTTAATACCTGCTATTCACAGAATCAAAAAGTTATTTTAAACATAAAAGACCTTGCAGATAAATCCACACACTTCAGAGAGAAACCATAAACCAAAGAGTCTTGGCCTTGAGATAGATACTGCAAGGTATAGATAAAATCAATATAAAATAAATGTCTTTACTACATGCTTGTGGTTCCCTGGAACAATTTAAGACCTCCTTTTCCTGAAGTTCCCTGATTTACACTGAAGAAAACCTCTAAAAGAATAGTATTTCATAATGAATTTAAATTCCAATTCATATAAAAATGAATCAATTCCACTACTAGGGGTAAAAATTAAGTCTTCTATTTCAAAAGCTCACAGCAACTACATACCTTTATTCTAATTTGTGTCACTTGAAATGAAGATTCCGTTCCAGTAGAAAGAATAATACTTGCTCTGGTTTTCCCAGTTTCAGTAAGAAAACCTAAAGCAGCAGTGGGAACAAAGTGAGCTTGAGTGAGTGCTAGTGTAAGATGTTTGAAGGAGAATACTGAGACTGTGGGCTGAAGGGGGGAAAGAAACAACAGAGTTCTCCCTCACAAAATAGAATTAGGTTTTCTCAAAATAGAATCATGCTTTTCCAGTGAAATGCTCATTAGCAAATGTTTCCAAATAAAAGGGACTACTTAAAAGGTTGTATTTTACACAGAACTCCCCATGCAGCATCTCTGTGGGCACTGCAATACATGCAGCAGTTTCAAGAATATTTTCTTATTGAAGTTTATTAGTAATTCCCAAAAGTTTGGTTTGTGGCTCTAGTCACAGAACTCAGTGAATAGTCCCCCAAACTGTGAGCCACCTGTCACAGTAGACAAGCCACAAAATAACTAAAGAATAAACTCAAATAATACACATGAACAGAGCTGTGAAATTAAAATGTGCCTGATTTTCTGTCACAATGGCTTTCATTTACCAGTATCACTGCACAAGACAATGAACTATTTAAAAAACAAAAAGATTAGGTGGCATTTCACTTAAAAAGGAGGTCAAGAAACACAAATCTCTCTGTTTAGGTTGTATCCAGTACATAAAAGCATTGCATTAACAAAGAGAGGCTTTAAGGGAGAATTAATGGGAATGTGCAGTGAGAATTTAAATAATTTCTACCAACTCTCTCCCCGTAAATATTTAGGAAACTAACAGTGACTCCAACCCACAAAGTGTGCTTTAGTAGAATATTTTTCCTGTGACAGCTCACTGCTGACTTCTACATAGAATATTAGTAACTCTCTCTAAAATCCAATCTTTTTGTTTGGTTGGCTTGTTTTGACAACAAAGTGTTTTATAAGAAATATTGTGCACAGTGCTGCAAAATCATTGGTTTGGGTTTTTGTTTGTTAGTTTACCTTTTTTTAAAATTACAAATCTTCCATAGCATAAAACTATAAAGAATCAAATATATGTAAGTAAATATAAACCACCACCACAGCATTGTTAACAATCATTATGTTTGGTGGAATCAATTAACTTCAATAATTTTATGATTGTAATATTAAGGATTTTAAGTCCAGGCTCTCACCATCCCCAGTCCATGGCTCTACAAGGAGGTTTTCAGGCCCTGATTTATCTTCTTTTCCCTTCACATCACATGCTTGCAGAGTGAGTCGTAAAGGCTTTCCTAAGTCAAGAAATCAACAGGTTTATCAAATTCATTTAAAAGGGTAAAATATATTTTCCAAAGTTCTTTGTTCAGAAAAAGAGGAAAAAATTACAATACTATGAGATTTAGACCACTGTCAGACCCAAAAAAGGGGAGGGAAACTGGAATATGAGACATACATTAATCTAAAGTAGTTAGAGCTTCATATACAGACAGAAGGACAAAGAAGTTCATGACAATTAATGTTCCTCCAACTGTTGCCACACTTTGGAATTCACAACCCATGAAATACCACTTGTCTAACAAAAGGCATTAGCAGCTCTGAGGAAACTGAACCAATTTTCAAAATTTTCAAATGTAAACATCGATAATTATAAAATAATCCACGTGTTCTTTGGCACAAGAAGTCCTGTAAAAACACACTAAAAGGCAAATAAATGGCATAATTCTTCATGAGAGACTAGTGAGAATCTCAGAAGTTGATACCTGAGGAAATACAGATTTATCAAACAAGTACAGCAAATACAGCAAAATCATCACCTGATACCAGACCATGAACAGCTCTACACTCATGACATACTCACATTATAAAAACTTAATTTTAACTCATCTTATAAAAGTGAAAAAAGAGAAAAGAATCATAAAGAGATGCTAATGACATTACATTTGAAATGCATCTTAAATTTGTATTCTTAAATTCTTAAATTTGCATTCTTAAATTTGTACATGCCTGCAGGAGAGAGCAGTCACTGAGGCTCACTCACACAAATGCCTTACTGGAAGAAGAAAAATACTTCCTGAAAAATACTTTGCCTTTTAAGCAACACCATCATCACCATCATGATACAGGGGCCATGATCTACAAAGTTCATGTTTTCTCTCTTGAGAAAATCCTGCTTGATTTTCTATTGATCACAGAAAGCTGATTAATCACCAGCTTTTCAGGCAGTTCAGCTGCTAGGCTGTGATTTCAGTGACAGTTTTTAATTAAGCAGATTTGGATAACTTTAAAACCCAACAAGTGGAACAACTCCAAGCTGTGTATGTTCTTAAGGCTGCACAGCTCAGGACCCAGGACTGTTCCATTACCGTATTTATAGAGCAGGTTCTGTCTGACTGCTGCCATGGAAGAGATAAGTGAGGAAGCCTTGTATGGAGTGTCCAGATGATCAGTGATGGCACAAAGGGAACTCAGCACTTTGGCAACACTCCCCCGGGCTAAGGCAAAGGCCAGGAGTGTCAGCTCCACCTCTGGAGTAGTACAACAACTGTGAGGGAAAACAACAACAGTGTGAAAAGAAAATTTGGGACATTTTGTTTTTTAATAAAGACAAGCTGCCACGGAATCTCTCAGGTGCCCGTTTCTTGATGCATTTGTATTTTTCAAGATGCTCAAAAAAGAGCACGTGAGTAAAAATGCAAAAATTTAATTTACAGACTCTTCTAAACCACTTCCCACTGCATCAACCACAGAAGCTCACCTTGTTATTCTGATAAGGAAGCTATCTACTTCTTCCAAAACATTTGGTGATAAGAAGCTTGAAAAATCTGTGGAGCCTGGTGTTAGGGATAGAGGTGGCATGTGCTGTAGTGCTTTCCTAGGAGAAAGTGAAACATAATGTCAGGAAGCCAGGCAGAACTTGAGAAAAGAGCCTCCTGATGTGAATTAGACGCTTGAATCTTCATGCTTTGTGTGGGCAGGTCTCTGCAAATTGCTTCTCAGAGCACAAAATCTATTTACACAGAGAATATCTTCAAAAGGGAACAACAGTATTGCATAATAGGCAGGGAAAGTTCAATGACTGCTGGGTAATCTTGAATCTAGTCTCAGATTTAATGAGACAAACATATCAAGCAGTTTTAAATTAAATCTGTGACAGCATTAGAAATAGCTTAGTGTCCAAGCATTGCTTCATTTTAAATTGGTCTAGAATTGAGCAAGTGCCTATGAATAAAGGGAAAATTGACTTGAAGTTCCCTCAGAAGAATTAGAGAAACTAAAACAGACACTTGTTAGCTCAAATCAGAATTTTTTTGAATTTCCAAAGATAATGTGATAACCCCTGAAATCAGGAATTCTTAAGCAGTTTCACCAAAGTTATTCTATCCAATACTAAAGTTCTCCCATTCAGTATTACAGTTATTCCATCCAGTTCTAAAGTTTGGGGGTTTTGCTTTATAATTCTAAACACTGAATCTAATTCCTGAAAGCATGATTTTAGTCAGGATTTTTCCATTATGTATTTTTAATACTTTATTAGCTCAGTGTTCATGTTAGATTTCTAAAAAATATCTAAACTTCACCAAAACTGGAGGCCCTCAGTTTCAGCAAAGCCTGCAACTATGGGCCTGTCTAAGGCATGAGCATGTATGAAATTATCTAAACTTTAAAGAGATTTCACAGATGACATAAATTAAAAGATAGGCTTAGTGGACTTTAGCCTACAGGATTCATTAACCCAATGACAGCCCTGCTCTTCAATGTGGTGACAATCTGCTGAGTTCTACAAAAGTTCATGTGGGTGTGGAGAGGTTTTTTATTAGGATTCCAATCCTTCAAGTCACGGAGCAGAAGTGTTTGGCAATCAAACAAGGAAACGTTACACAGAAAATGGTCAATCACCACAAGCAAACACTGGCATGGAGATGGTGCATAGAGTCAACTGTATCCCCATAAAATGCATGACAAGGCATTACATATGTAGAAATCTGCTGAAAATTAAGCTAAATGAAGCTTCAGTCCGAAGGGGAAGATGTTAATTTTATTGATTCTTAACACTGGCCAAGAAAAATTAATTAATTTTAGGCTGCTCAAAGTCATTACAAGTAAATGGATCGGTGAACAATCTATTTTTCAGTGTCCATTCAGTCATGGTTTAACAACTAGATTAGATGAAACAGCCAGGAGAATTACACTTGTTCTAGTAGGTGCAAATGGATAGAAGAAAAACAACAAAAATTTGAACAATGAGACAGAAAAAGGTCCTTCAACACCTTAACAGAGGGAGTGGAAACCAGTTACATATGGCAGATTGCTCACTAAAGCCAGAAGCACTTTTTTAAAAAATTAACAAGGAGCTAAAATCACACCCCGTGTAAGTTTGTTACTTACTGAGTATTCTGTAGAATGGTGTGAACAAATGCTGGGTTTGTTTCCATGGAAGCTGTCACCAGAGAGGTCAGCAGGGACCAGTACCAGATGGCCGAGGCGTCGCACACGGACACTCCCACCTTCCTCACCCTCTGGTACCCCACAGCCCGCAGCCCGTGGATTCTGGTGTCACATCCATCACTAAGGCAACGCTTGATGTTTATCTGTACATCTGTCAAAACACAAAATAGAATTTTTTTCCCCATTTCTTCTGCTAGATTGGAGCTAGAAGAATCCAGGAAGTCCAAACATTAAATTAATGTGGGACTAGAGAAGTAAGGGCAGACATGGAAGAGCGCTGCCTGATATGGACAACCACACACTGTGCACCCTCTGACCTGGAAAATTTAGCCTTTGGATAAATAGCCCGTGGATCCAATACATTTCTATGGCTAGAAACTAGGAAACATTGTAATAAAATAACCTCAAAATGGAAAACAGGTTGTAGATTATCTCACCAGTACTTTCCTACCTACATACATAGAAAGTGTGTTGGTAGCAAGTGGTTGTGGAGACAATAGAGAAAAGGAGCAAAGCTAAAGGCAAAGTTTAAAGTTATACAAAAATTTTCATGCAAGTTCTTGACCATTTTGCACAGATGGCATTGTCCTGGTTATTTTTGAGGAACAACATCCTTGCTGCCCACTTCTGTGGCAGTGAAAGCTTCTCAGGGAAAAGCATCTTTTGGAATTGAATGGACAAAATTCCTGAAGCTGCAGAAACCATCTTAGGAAGGAGCAGCTTTTCTTGATAGATTGATTCCAATATAGCACCCACAGAGCCACCAGAATCAAAAATAACACTATTTAAAGGAATAGAACCTGCCTTACATTGGAACAATTTCAGAGTTTCTGTACCAAAAAAAAAAAAGCAAATTTTTTGCTAGATAGTATCAGCCAACATATGCTTTCGCTCTGCAAGCAAGGATATTTTAAAACTGCCCCATGTCTTCACACTGAAAGGCTAAAACTGCATCTTTAGTATCTTTTTTCTTCAACCCTTAGCCCACATTACAGAGACCACAAGAAAGGCTCAGAAGACTCTTACAGGCTAGAAATTAAACTAGAATTAAAACAATTTCTCTGACCCAAGGAGAAGGCCCCCAAGTTTCACCCCTGGTGACTGATACTTCAACCCATCTCTCCATGATCTGACCCAACCTTTCATCTTCCAAAAAGCACCAAGCCAGTATCCCAATGGTATCTTTATTGACTCACACATCTGACTAATGTTAGCGTTTTCCAACAGTGTTACGTAGCCAGTGATATTGCTTGGAATGTGAACATCTCGGACCTCCTGGAGACTGCTGGCATTCCTTCCCACTGCCACTGTGACTTGCTGTGGCATGTAACTCTGGTCATTAGCTGCCACTGCAATGGACAGGTGTCTCAAAACCACATCTGGTTTCATCTTTAAACTGCAAAGCAAAGGAGATCAAACAGTTCTTGCAAAGAGAAGGTAAGCCAAGCACTGTGTTTTCATTATATCATAATGTTATACGTATGTATGTATAATAGATCTATTATTATTCACTCATTTTTCTCCTCTACAAACGCAAATAAATCCTCTGAAATTTACCTAATGGTTCACAGGTGTTCTTAACATCATACCATGGTGAACAACTTAAAAAATTTTGATTTAGAAAACAGCTGCTTCTGTTTGAGAGATTGTAGAATTTTCTATATATATTTTCTACTGAGAATTCATTCCACAGGAATAAAAGTGCAATGTCAATAGACCAAAATGAGATTTTTTTTTCTTTGAAGCACACATTCCTAGATCTGTAAAAAAACCACTAAACACTTCTGTTTCATTGAGCGTTTCTGTTTCATGGAACTTCCTGGACAGTGACAAAGTGCTTCTCTTCAAGTACCAACCACTGCATTGGTATTAGAGCTTGGAAAGCTTCACTATACAACAAGGCTGTATGTCACCACAGCAGATACAGGCATTTTACAGGTCACCTTTTACTTGGCAGTCAGGCTTTTAAATTTTATGCAGAGATTAACAACTTCTGCTTTTACCTGTATTCATCTGTCACTCATTAATTCCAGCTGTTTTCAATTACACCTGGTTTGGGTTTGTGTGACAAGGGTTTAGCAGTGAGGGGCTACAGGGTGTGAGAAGTTGCTGGAGGCTGGACCTGTGTCCCCATGAGGAGAACAGTGTGCACTGGAAGAGGTTTGCTGGCAGGATTTGTGACCCCATGGGGGATCCATGCTGGAGCAGCCTTTTCCTGAAGGACTGATCCCCATTCACTTAAGATCTGGACTCGGTGATCCTTGGGTGTCCCTTCCAACTCAGTATTCTGTGCTTCTGTAACTGCACTCCATGGGAAGGACCCCCACTGGAGCACTTTGAGGGGGGCTGTCTCCCATGGGAGGGACCCAGGCTGGTGCAGGGGAAGCGTGTGAGCAGTCCTGCTGCTGAGGAGGAAGGAGAGGCAGAGCCAGCATGTGATGAACTGAGTGCAGCCCACATTCCCCATCCCCCTGCGCCTCTGGAGGGGAGGAGATAACTTCTCTTCCGTTTTTCTCTAAGCTTGGGAAGAAGGGTGGGGGGAAGATTTGGTTTTGTTTCTCCTAACCCCACGCTGATTTAATAAACTGAACTAAATTCCCTGAAGGGAGCTTGTTTTGTCTGCGATGGCAGTTGGTGAGAGAGCTCTCCCTGCCCTTGACCCAAGAGCCTTTCCTTACATTTTCTCTGCCCTGCCCAGCAGAGGAGGGGAGTCCTGGAGAAGCCTGGCATGCAGCCAGGATCAATCCACACCAGCCCAGTGGCTGTGATCCTAAGGCTCCCAGCCCCAAGGCCCAGCTCACCGTATCCAGTGGGATCGAGCGCTCCCGTCCGACTGCCAGAAGGAGGAAGTTTCTCCGTTTGTCATCTTGTCGATATCGGCGGAATTGGAGGAGGTTTCGATGTGTGTGTAGCACTTTGTGACAGACTTCAGCTTGTCTGACTCCTGATTACCATTCAGATCACTGGGGTATTCTGCAAAGAAATCACTCAAGAGTATTTTGCTTTGGCCTGTTTTGAGTATTGTTATATCTTTGTAAGAACTATCTCACACAAATTAACTTGTTGGCACAGAACACGGCCCCTGAAGGATTGTTTCTGACAGAAACTAGGAGACAGCAAAGTTTCATTTCAGATGAAATTGCAATAATCTCCATCTACCACTCTCAGTATGAAAACACCTCCATTCCCTGGAGTTCATAAGCTTTTATCTACTCCTTTCATTACTGGCCTCACCAGTGCTTTATTATTTTTTGTGCCCAAATAAAAACAGATGAAAGAGAAAAGTAAATTATGATGGAGAAAACTTCAATTCATGTATTTTAGGGAAGGGACAAAGCACTCCCTTTCCCATGTAACTTGATCTGTTTCAATAGAAGTGCAGAAATCTGAAAATACCTAGTGAAGCTGCAAAGAAAAGGAGCCCTCCCAGTAGGGATCAGGCCAGTCCCATCAGAGATACAGTAAAAGATTCATCAGCTCCAGTGCAAAATGATAAAGTATCTTTTAATGCTGAACACTAACTTCAGAAAACATCCACTTCACATGGAAACTAAGTTGCTAGCAACTAGGAGAGATATTTGACTGAATACAGAATATCACATGAGTAACCATCCAATCCGGAAACAGGCCAGGAGAAAGGGAAGAACTTTCCAGAGTGTTACTCAGATTGCTGGGTAGTTTGGGAATTAATTCATGTGCTTCAAAAAACCAACAAAAATCCACAGAAGCGTGCAGATCAACTTCATAAAACATGAGGCCTGTTAGAGGTGACACATTAAAGAAAGCTTTTCATTTTATCTGCAGTCTCTTTTTCAAAGCCATGGTCACACTACCATCCTGAAAAACAAGGGAAGACCTTGCATACCTCTCTCTTTGAGGAGGAGTCGATCCAAGGAATCCTTCAGCACGGACGAGCGCATGGTGCAGATGTTGTTGAAGTACTCCAGCACTGGGTAAGGGATGGCAGTATTGGAAATGCGGTTCCGGTGCAAGAATCTCAGGATCATGGAGGCATGAAGGCCCAGGCGCTCTTTTGATTCAGAAAATATATCAATAAACCCTAGAAAGAGACATTATTTCCTCAGGCACCACAGTGTAAGAAGGATATAGAACTATTAGAGAATGCAGCTCAAGTCTGTAACCTCTACAGCAGGGAAAAGTGCAGGAAAATATTTTTGCCAGCAACTTCAAATGCCTGAAGGAGTTCAAAGTAATTACCAAAAAATCTTATGTTTATTTTGCTGCCCCAAACCCTTACCTTCAAAATCTAAGTGAAGCAGTTACTACTTGGTTAACAAGTTCAGGTGCTTGCATCACTCACCCTGAAATACACTGAGCTCTTCACTTTGGCATTGTGGATTATTCCCAAAGAGGTGCCTAATGCTTTCCACGGCTTGGTCAGAAATGTCAGCTCCTGGACACTGGTGCTCTGAATCCCAGTGCATTTACATGCATAGACAGCACTCTCCAAGTCCTCTCCTCTGACTTCTCTGTAGCCAGTGCTAGTGTTTCTTGTCTGATCCTTTAAGGCAAATCCCCTTTAGCCACTTATCATCAAAAGCTTGGAAGGAAAGCCGGTAACTGACACTTATCCCAGAAATCAAATTCTGGAAACTGACACTTTCTGAACTATAAACCATAAAACCTGAATTATGTTTTATCAGGATTTCAAATGCTGAATAACAATGTAATAATAATAATAATATATGTGACTCATCCCCTGGAACAGACTCCATGGAGGATTTATTCCTCCAGCTACCAAGTACAAGACTGCATTAGCTGGGCACTCACCAAAATTCTGCAAGGTACACTTTTCTGTCTGTGAGAGAAACTAAACAGGGGTAAGACACTCCACAGTCACACAGAGAAGGAAACAGTGGTTATTTGTGAAAGGAAGTTCTGCATGTAATTCTGGGAAATGTTTCATTTACAGCAACTCCACTTGCTTGACACTAAAGAACCAAGTACCTTCTGGAGGATGGTTCTGGTAAGATCAGGACAAGCAATGCTATTAAAGCGATTTATTGATGCAGCACTCCCTCTATGGGGCAGGACTTGGGAAGCCTTTCTTCCAATACTCTGCTCTCATACCTGGCACCAGTGAACAAGCTTGCAGTTGCCTGATCACATGGCTCAGCTCCCCCTGAAGATTTGCTCCACTAGAATTCTTGAGAGCCTCCAGCATATTCTCCACATCTACAGTGCCATCTCCTTCAGCATCAAATTGTGCAAAGGCCTGAAGAGTAACAAAAAAGAAAATTTGTTTCAGCATATTTCCTTAAAGCAAAGTATTTCACAGAAACCATAGCAACAAACTTTGTAGCACGATTAAAACAAAATCAAAAGAATCCATTTCCCAAAGTACTGAAATCATGGTAACAGGAAGCAGCCTGGCTGGAAATCTGCAGTGTTTAGTAAATTTGAAGGGATTTGCACTGCCTTCCTGTAAAAGTCAACTGGAGTCATGCTTAGGTGGAGACAGCCCATCACATACAGCAGTGAATCAGCAGGATCCAGCCATGGATAGCTGGGACTGGAAGGAAGCTGCTCACCAAAAAGCTCCTCAGTTTAAGGGTGGTTTGGTTCCAAGAGCCACGCCTTCGATTACTCATCACTGCTGCATCCCTCTCTCACTGCATCCACTCAAATTCCTTCAGGGTTTACATATTTTCTTTATTTAAGAAATTGTCCTAAGAACAGTAATATTTTTCCATTTGATCTCTCCTTCCATAAACTGTCCTCCTACACAAAATATCAGTTTAATATAGTTTGTCTAAGTATCTGTGAAAACAGCCGAGAGGGTTAGAAAAGGGTTGGGATATTTTTTATTGAAGAGAACCACTGGCAGCTTTATTAACTTTGACCTTAATAAAATTTTTAATATAAAAAGTTGTGTTGAGCATATACTAAAAGTAACTCACACAGCATTTCACAACTTTGAACTAACAAATGTACAAGGTATTTTTATTCAGCTGAGCCTATAAAACAGAAGCTCATAAATGTAACTTACTTTAACTAGCCATTTCAGAGAACTCAGGTTTTAATAGTAGTGTGTCACTACTATTAAAAATCTGGCTATATTCTCACAATCAGGTTTAATTTTGAAACAAGCTTCTGTTTAATTGCTAAAACTTGTTCCAAAAGAGAAATGCAGTATTTCAGGAGCATCCACCTTTTTCATATAAATCGGGAATGCACTTACAAAAGCTATTTCTTTACAAGCCAGACTTTAATCTCACTGCCCTGAACTTTGTATTCCAAGTCCAGCCACACAAGCCAAGTAAATGTGGCCTCTAAGAACAGATGATCTCACAGGTGTCTGAGTCAAGGGATCGCTGCTGCTCAGGGGGAAGCTCCTGCTTCAATCTCTTGGTTTGTTACCTGCATATCAGACTTGATGTACCATTAACAGTGCTATCCTAAAGAGCAGTAACCCGAAATGATTAGCTCAAAATAACCTGCCAATTAACCATGACATAATTATACCAGTAAAAAGAGAGCAAAGTCCTCAGAAGACAACAGAATTGAAAGGCAGTGTTTGAGCTGACTAAAGCTCTCACGGCACTTCTGTGGCACAGAGATGGATTTTAGCTTGGAAGCTTTATAAAGCCTTATTATACACACAGCTGAACCCAAGCTAATAATGATCACCTTTAAAAATTATTTGGAGCAGCAAAGCTGGTGCTGAGCATCCAGCAGGCACCCCAGCCAGTCCAGCCCAGGCACTGGGCAGATCTCAAAACAAAAAACCAACACCTTTCCTTGAGGACAACAAGCCAGAAGGAATTAATTCTAATAGACATGACTCAGTTGCCAAAACAATTCAATGTACAGTTTCACACCACATCATTCTCACCATTTTTCCTCATATTTGAAGTCAAACTGCACAATTACTAATCTACAAATTGAACAAGTTTTGTGATGTTGCTGGTGACAATAAAACGAGGCAACAAGGCTGAATCTGCTGACACCTAACTTTAAACAATTTTTTATACTCTCATGTAAGGAGGGATTACTTCATGTATGCTTTTCTTCACATCTTAATGCAGGAATTTGTTATTTTATTTTCAAACTCTTCCTATGACCTCAGGAGACTGCACCAACCCTGGGACTCTAAAATTATTTTTTCACTGTTCAGTATAACTTAAACTCTGTATTTGACAGAAAACATACACAATTTCCACTGCTGTCCTGTGTAATGAGGGGAAAAAAAAAATGGGGGGAAAAATGAGAGTGTCAATTTGTACTCAAAAGAATTTTTGAGTTGTGTGCAGGACTGGGACATGATACAACTCAGCAGCAGCCTTACACAACCCAGTTCATTGTACTCCTAAATAAAAGCAGTAACTCCACACAGTTCTACTCTGAACATGAAGATGCATGTGAGAAACATCTTTCATAGGAAATGATGGCTGAGAGGGTTGCTTGGAAATATGGCACGTGGAAAAATCAGCCCCTCATCTCACAGCTCAGGAGCTGGATGGCACAGCAAGGAATCTGAAAGGTGACTTGGGAGAACTCCATATTTCACCCAGGAGAACTGCAGCATTAATGTTGCCAGCCAAAGCTGGATACATGACAGGACAACCTCTGAAGCAGTACTAAGAAGGATTCAGAGGTTCAGTTTATCTAGAAAACAGATTTTGCATTTAAACATTGTTCATAAAACATTTGAAGCCTGTGCTCGAAGCCCTGCACAGAGAACAGAAAAACTGAGAGGGCAGATCAAACCTGGGCTATGCCAGGCAGGACTCTGTAGATATTAAAAAGTGAAACCTATTAGCCTGCCAGCCCTAAAGTGACTTCTCATCAGTGTAAAAGGCAAGCTCCAACAGCACAGCTCATGGGTTAGTGCCAGCTACAGAAAGGATGACATCAAGGTTTTCCACGGAGCTCCCGACATCTCCACTTTGCCGGACAGGCCAGATGTGACCACACATCCGTGCCATGTAAATCCTGTGACAAGCTTTTTCCCTACTCCCTAGAGCAGGATATGAAACCAAAACAAACAGAATCTTCGGGCAGAGGAGGACGTGAAATACAGACAATCCTCAAAATATTTCTGCAGCCCACAAAGCTCAGCTGTTTGTGCCAACAGGAAGAACCCCAATGGACTAATTTCACCCTTGCTGCTGCTACAAATGAAGATGTGTCTGTTACTGGCTCTTCTTGTAAAGTAACTGGAAGTGGAGGCAGCATTTTACCAAGCTACTTAAACCAGACTGGTAAAAACACACCTATCTGTACATGAAAACGAATCTCCTTCCAGTTTCCAGGAGCCTTGTTCACCTGTCAGCACTGATTTGAGGCGTGTGTGTGTGATTTAACAGTTTGCAGTTATTCTGCTACTCGGGAGCAAAACAAAGACAGCAGGAAGTGACTGCTGAGCCTCAGGAACTGCGTGCACTAAGGAATTCAGACACAGACACTTTCTCAAGTGAGTGTGGAATTCCCAACAGGGTATTCTGCTGCATTTTGGATTGCTACAGAGTAAAGCTAAAGCTTAAGTGTTCTAGACATTAAGTTCTCCATATCCTTTCCCACGGAAGGGCAAAACTAGAAATCCCAGCAGGAAGGAAACTACTCTTTTCTACCATTAAAAGCTGACCACAACACTTTCTGGCTGTGGAAGGGGATCTCTGTTACACTACTTTCTTACAAGTTTTCCAAAAGTCCTACTTTACAATAAAAGAGATACTTGACAACTTCACAGCCAGTTATAAAAAGCTACAATAAAATTATTCGTGGTAAACTTTGACTTGCTGATAACACCAGTAAGTATCGAGCAGAATGACTCAGGCAGGATTTCCTACCTGTGTTCTCACCACACCTGAGCTCTCAGCTGCACCAGCAGTAGCAACAGCAGAAATGTTGCTGTAAATACCCATTTTATTCTTAAGAGGCCGCTGAGCGTGATCACTGGTAACTGACATAAGTTTGGTTATTTTAAGGGATATCTGGAAGCTGACAGGCTGTATATCAACTGCAGCAGCCGCTTTTCCAACCATGGGCCAAACCCTCTGGCCCGGCCTCTCCCCATGTGCCAGGACGCGTGTCCGGAGTCTCCAGGGTCGCGTGGATGGCCACGGACACGGCGCCAGCGCCCACACCGAGGGCTGGGGGAGCCCGACCCGCAGCAGCGCCCCGGAGGTTCCCCCATCGCCCGTCCCCCGATGCCACCGCCCGGCCCGGACAGGCGGATCCCTGGAGGGGACCCCCCTCCCTGAAGTGTCCAAGGCCAGGCTGGACGGCGCTCTGAGCAACGCGATCTACTGCAGGGTGTGCCTGCCCGGGGCAGGGGTGGAACGAGACGTTCAAGGTCCCTCCCTGCCCGAGCCATTCCACGATCCCTGCGGACGGCGCTTCCTGCCGGCTCTCACCTCCTCGCTCTCCCCGCGGGACCCGGCCGCCAGCCGGGACACACTCTCCAGCACCTCGCAGAACTGCTCCAGGCTCACGGCCTCGTCGCCGCGGCTCAGCCGCTCCTCCAGCCATCG